>VZRZ01008874.1:1024581-1178114 GCA_013398175.1 Climacteris rufus | reverse complement strand
CCCCCTCCCCAAAGAAAAATCATTTATTTTATTTAGGAAGGAAAAAAAATCATTTTGGGAGAGAAGACGACGGGTGATTTTTCCGCTCCTTTGGGCATAGATTTGTATCTACCGCTGCCAAGCCTAAGGTAATAATTGAATCTCTCCCAAATCTTGGTGATAGAGCAGTCAGAAATGACTCCATCTGACAGCAGAGCCATGAGGCAAGTGATGGATACTATTGTCCAAGCCTGACCCTCCATTAACACCACCTATCAGCATCTGTATTCTGTCACCAATTCCCATGCCGGAGCCAAGAGGGGTGACTCTCATATTCTGAGCACATTGAAGGCTTCCATGCTGAGTTCAACCCTGCATCAACTAAATGGGTGGAGAGGATGACCTAAACCTTGCTCTCTCTATCTCCACTCGCCTTATTACCCCACTCCAATCCCATTGTTTTGCAGGTGCCTGCAATTTGCTCCTTATCTCCTCACTGTTTATGAGGGCTCCTTTTTATTAATACAAAGGGAGAAATGTTATTAATATTAATTAACAAAATAAAAAATGAAGCAGTTTTGGGAATCCACCAAATGAATAATCTCATCCCCTAATTGGAGATGAAGTGGTGGTGGGGGGGAGGAGGTGTAAGAGAAACAGATGACCTACTGGGTGACAGGCACAGGTTGGAAGGGTGACATTTTATTGTAAGCCTCCCTATGAAAGGAAGAAAAGGAAAGGACCAGTCAATTTAATGCAGGGACCAAGAGTGCAAGAGTGTTGCTAAGAGACAGAGATGCTGCTAAAGTTCTGTGAGAAGCTGTACCCTGACCTTATGCAAATGGAGGCTTCCAACTCTTTGTGGAAAGGCTGCAAATTCCACCCACTGTGTCACCAATACCTGGCATCGAGCCTTTTATTCAAATGTTCTCTAAAAACACACACGCAGAGGATGTGACAAAGCATGACACATTTAGGGCTGGAAGGGGGGGGGGCACGAAGGGGGGAGCAGGGAGGGGGAAGGACGGATCTCATGGTGGAAATGTCACCCATCCATACCTCCCAGAGCCTGTCATCTTCCCGAGCTGAGAGACGAACCTAAGGATTCCTAAATTACCTTAACCCACATCTATTAGGAGTCATAAATAGCATCTATTCCTTGTGCGTGGGGGAAGCTTTGGGAAAACAGAGGAGCCACCACGATGTGCTGCCTAACAGATCTCTGTCCCTACATCTGCAGCACCTACAGCTGCCCAGGGACTTCCTTCTGGATTTGGTCGCTCCCCAGGGCCAAAATAAGACAGAGAAAAACCCCAGGTACACCTTAGCCACGGCCCAGACCTGTGGGAAAGCATTAAATCTGGGGGAGCAGGGAGGTGGGAACACTCCCAGTTCAAACACAACCTTCACCAAAGATTCAAGGTGAAGAGAGTTACTCTAGAGCTGTTTTTTTTTTTTTTTTTTTCTCACTGCAATCAGCAGAGAGTAAATACCCGGGCAAATCAATACAGACCACCTCCTGACGGAAAACAAGGTTTTTTGTTGGGTTTGTTTTTTTTTAATGGAATCTGAGTTGCAGACGGACATCAGTGCAATTGAAGAGTTATCTCAAGGAAAGAAAATCTACAAAACCACTTACGCCAAATTCCTTCCTAATATATTAAACACCTGTGGATGCTGAATGAGGGGCTCCCCAAAGCCCCCAGACTTTTCTCTCCCTGCACTTTCCTCACACACAAATGGCCAATTTATATTTTCCCACGAATGTGCAGGTTTGCGGTGCAGTGGAAGGAAGGGCTGTTTGTGCTCGGAATGATAAATAATAATAATAAAAAATAGCAGAATGACCCGGGCACCTCCCCCGAATGGGAGTGCGATAAAGTGCTCCAGGACAGCCTCGTCCTGTCGGGCTGATTTCGCCGTGGTTAAATTCGATACCGCTCTGTTTTCCACGCGCTCTGGAAATTATCGCTTTACTTTCATTTCAGTTGATCCTCGGGGCACTTTTGGGACTCCGGCGGCCAATTTTCCTTTCACAGGAGATAGGATTTCTCTGTCCGCCCTGAGCAGCAACTGAAAAGTGACTCAGCTGCGGTCTGCGATGTAAAGTGATGCCTGATTACTCATCTTCGAGACGCTCAGGGTTTGCTTGGGCTTCAAACCGCCTCGGAAAGTCGAGCTGGGGGAAGCAGTCAAAAAACTCACAATCCCTCTGCCACCGTCGGATCCACCTGATTCCCCTCGGCCCCATCCCTGGTCGGGAAAAGCTCCTTTGAGCATCTCCTGTCCTCAGAATGCCCCGGACCAGATGGAAAACGTGACCCTTGCCAAGCAAATGACTCAGCCCCGTGGGCGGAGGTGGCACTGAGAGGGACACGCTGCTTCCTGCGGTGCCACCCGGGCTCCGGGGCTGCTCCCAGCGCGGCCCCGCTCCGCCCCGCGGTGCCCCGCGCATCCCCCCCGCAGCCCCGCAGGGCCAGGGCTGCAGGTCCCCCGCGCCAGGTGGACACGGTAAATGAAGTTACCCGTGCAAATTGCCCGGTATATATTTTTTAATAATAAGCATTTTCATAATGCGCACAATACTATTAATATTTCATATTAGCAGAGCGTGTATGGTGAACTTTGTAATGGGAAATTCAATCGCCGCTGTAAATATTAATAGAATATGAAATGAAGCCACAGCTTCCATGTAGCACTGACAGTAAAACGGAGTGAACATGTGGTGGCCCTGGGGCAAGATAGGCCTTTCCTCTTGTCTCTCTCGCTTTATTACATTAGCCCGAGCCTCTCCTTACAGTCCTGGGCTCAGAAGCTGAAGTTCACAGGTCAGCCATGACAAATGTCCCCACGTCTAGCCAAACAAGACCCCCTGGCCTTGCCATTACATCTGCCCAACAAGCCCCTGGAGAGTGCTTCAGGGTGGCTGCTGCAGGTAAAGAGCTCTTTAGCGCAACTTTCCAAACGCAACAGAGGCGCGGAGATGCCCGCAGCTCCTCCAGGGCTGGCTGGGGGACCCCTGCCGCCCCCCGGCTCCGGGGGTACCGGGCCGAGACCCCCTGCCCCCGTCCTCCCAGCCCACGCGTGGTGCCCCGTCCCGGGTGCGCTGTCCCGGGTGCGCTGTCCCGGGTGTGCTGTCCCGGGCTCTGCTGTTCTCGGGCTCTGCTATCCCTGGTGAGCTCTCCCAGGTGCGCTATCCCGGGCTCAGCTGTCCCGGGCTGTGCTGTCCCGGGTGTGCTGTCCAGGGTGTGCTGTCCCGGGCTCTGCTGTCCGGGCTCTGCTGTCCCGGGCTCAGCTGTCCCGGGCTCAGCTGTCCCGGGCTGTGCTGTTCTCAGGCTCTGCTGTCCCGGGTGTGCTGTCCCGGCCGTCTCCTCCCGGCCCGAGGTGCCCCGGTGGCCCCCGCCGGGTTCGGGGCGTCCCCGCGCTGCCCACCCGCGACAGAGCGGCCCCACGGCGGCTGTGCGGGTCCCCAGGGCCGAAGGACAGGACCGGGACTCCTCAGCCCCGTATCTTTTGGCTAACATCAGTCCAGGACCGGCAACCTCCCGGGTTTTTGTGGTTTTTCAACTCTTTCCACTCTTTCCAGGATTTCTCCTGTATAGACACAATTTCCAACCGCTTNTTTGAAAAACAAAATTTCCACCCTTTTTCTTTTTTTTTTTTTTTTTTTTTTTTTTTTTTTTACAGTGGGCATTAATCTCCATTTGTGAGGGGAAACCCTGTCAGAATCTCCTCCCGCCCGTCCCCGCGGAGGTTTGGGCTGCCCGGTGATTTATGCCGCGTCTCCCCGAGGCTCGGAGCTGGCTTTGCCCGTGCCTGGAGGAGCCGCAGGTGGGCGGAGAAGGGGCTGAACCCCCACAGACGTGCCCGGGGCTCTGCAGCCCGCGGGGAGAGCCGGCAGGGATCGGGGCCTGTCGGGAAGGGGAGTTGAGGTAGGGGAGTGGGACAAGGCACTGCGAAGGAAATTTAGGAAGGAGACACTTGAGTAAGTGCAAAGCGGGAAGTTCCCAAGTGGGCGATAATCCCACAGCGTACTCGGGCGACAGCTCTTTTTATCTCAGCAGGCAAAACTTCTCACCTGAGACGGGGGAAACCTTTTGCACCCCGAGAGCCCCATTACTTCCTACATTAAAAAAAAAAAAATCCGACAAAAACGCCCCATGATTAGCCCGTATCAACAACTTTTGTTTCAACAAACACCTGGGAGAACTGATTTCTTTTAGGAAATCTTAGTATTTTATTATTTCTGTGACAAACTCTTTTAAAAAAATAAATCTAAGCATCCGTGTCTCTCCTGCTTCTCCAGCCGCTCCAACAGTCCGGCAGCTGTGATGGATGCTGAGCTGGGAGCGAAGAACCCCCGGTCACTGTCTCCTCGGAAGGGCTCGTCCCTAATTGCATGCCAAGAAGAAACAGTTCTCGGGAGCCTTTTAGCCACCCGGGTTGTGAAATCATGAATGAAAAGGAAATAAACCCTAATGCGCAGCCAGGAATCGGCTCCGGCCACTTCTACGTTGACTTGTTCTTTTAACAGCTTCTGTATTTTTCCAGCATCGTGGCTCACGTACTTTGTACAGTGTCTGTGGCTTCATTAAAAGCTTTCTATTATATCCCCCAGGAAAATGCAACTGTCACCTCTCCTTGCCTTTTAAGAAGAGTTGCACTTTCAAAGAATATTTTTCTCCCCTTTTACTAAAAGAAACAGCACTGAATTCAGGTTTTGTAAGTGTTAAATAACTTTCCCAGCGTGTATTAAAGGAAGATTGTATTTTATCAACAGCTGATTGATGCGGCCATGTGATCCTCTCGGTTTGTCTATAGTATCATATTTATTTAACCTGCTGGGGGACTGTGTTCAGGGGCCGCTTGCTCCCGCTGGCAAGAGCACACACATTACACACTACCCCAGGTATTCTGATTGATTGTTCCCACCCCACAGCCTTTGGATCATAATTTAACACAGCAGGTCCTACAGCACAGAGGAGATTTTCGTGAAATACAGCGAGGGGTTTCTATGAGCCAGTACCGCAGAGCTACCAGGCTTTTCTGAACTAAAAATTGGATGTACGGAGAGGTGGAGGAGCGCTTGCATAACCGTGATGCTAACGGTGGCACACGCAAATGCCTTTAGCCTCTCTATTTAATCCAAGCCCTTCCTTTTTAACAAGTTCTTCCTGCAAATGAGCATTTTCTGGGACTTTCAGAGCACCCGGGTGCAGCACCATCACGCACGTCAAACGCTCCATAGCGGCAGTCGGTCAATTATATTCACGCATATTTAAAATGCGGAGAGAGTCAGACGTCAGTTTTCTCCTCACTTTCCTCAAATGAAACAGTTCAGAAAGTCTTTTGGCTGCCAGCTGCTGTTTGGCCCCAGAGACGAGGTAAAAACAAAACACCCATCACCGCCCCCCCCCAAAGAAACCCCCACAAAACCCCTCAACCCCCCCAGTCCACATCACGCCCGCCCTGCAAATTGTTTAACAAGCTTTGTGATGAATTAATTTGCGCGGAGAGGTCTGGATCCCGGCGGCTGCTGCCCTCAGCGGGGCTGCTCGTCCCTTCCCGGGCAGCGGCGGGCGCGGAGCGGGGCATCCCCGGGAGAGGTGCGGGGTGCGGGCCCGGGCTGCCGCCCCTCAGCCCCGCCGCGGGGCTTTAATCGAGGTATTACTCTGTTTCGTGTTTATCCTGCGTGCAGCCACGCTTGGCTACGGAAAACAACGTTTTCCACCGGTTTTCTTTAAAAAAGAATTATTATTTCTATTTCCACCCCTTCCTCCAGCGGGGTCAGGGATGCGCTCCGGGGCAGGTCCTCGCCCCCCAGCCGTGCCTGTGAGTGACTTTGTTTTTCCTCTCTCCTGTCTGTGCCCCTTGGGGAACTGCGGAGCTCATTCATTCACTCTCTGAAGACTGCACCCTTGCCCCGCAGGAGCCCCTAAGCCCAGCCTAACGCCCTAAACCCAGCCTAACCCCAGGCTGGGTGCGGGCGGGCGGGTACCCCAGGCGCAGCCTGGCACCCGGCGGTGTTTACCCATGAGTCAGGGCCAGGCGAGGGATGCAGGGGCTCGGCAAGGTGAGGGAGATGGCAAAGGAGGTGCCAGGTAATAGATCGGCTCCAGTCCCGCAGCCCCGCGGGGCAGAGGCATATTGACAGATCACGTTAATCAGTAATTTTTTTTTTTTCTCTGGTGGGTGCTGGTGACAAATAGCTCCACTCTCCGGGCTCGTAACCCTTTTGTAGCCGGGGCCCTTCTCCTTGTCCACCTTCTCCGTACCCGCTCACCCCTTGGGAAACTCCCCACCCAGGGAGGCCGGATGTATTTCCCAGGGCATTTCTCCTTTCCAGCTTAATTTTGCACTGGGAAAATCCTGTCACTTAGGACCACCAGTAACGGGGCTTCTTCAGGAACGGTGATTTTATGGTCCAAATATCTCTTTTGGAGGAAGGCACGGGGAGCGCTTTTCCTGTACAGTGGAGATTTTCCACATTACCTGTTCTGTTGACAAAGTAAAGTAAATCCCACTTAAAAACATGATTCCTAGTCTCTGTGAGAATGAAGCATATATGTTTTTAGGGCTTGTTAGTGCCAGGTCATATTGACTGATTCCTGAATAGTTGCCATTGTGCCGCGCTTGCTAAAGGAACCCGAGCAAACACCGCCCGAGAAAGGCTTGTGGTTCCCTTCCACCGCCGGCTGCAGGCTCGCAGCCAGCCTCTCCCTGCCCTGCCTAATCTCTTCCTTCTAAATTTGTTTAGGGAAAAAAAAATAGATAATTCCTGGGAAGGTGGCGAGGGAGAACGGATCAAACAGCACGGGGAGGGTCACGCACCTCCGAGGCAGTCCCGGGGCGAGCATCAGCCAGAGGGAGATGGAGCGCGGCCGGGGGTTGCCAGCGCTTTTCTCGTGGAGGGGCCGGTTCTCCCTGCCCAGGAAGGGGCTGATGCAGCCTCCGTGGGCTGCAGGGCAGGGCAGAGCTGCTGCCTTTGGCAGGGTGCGGGGCAGGACCTGCAGGACCCGCGCCCTGCCCGCCGGACCCGCCCCGACCCCCCGTTCCCCCTCCCTGGGGAGCTGTGGGAGGAAAACAACAACGTTTGTTCATTCCAAGCCTCGGCAAACAGCTAAACTAGTTTACACAGTTGCTTTTGACGAACGAATAAATTGTTTTCTTTAAGTACACCGTCCTAAGCAAGCACACACTTTAACTAGTTTTCCTAGGAGAGAGCTTTTTACTAGATTGCTTTTTCATTACGTGGCTATCGAAATGAGATAATGACCAAAGAGGTGGAACCTAATCAGCCTTTTAGTTGAGTTTAAAGAGTCTAGAGGTAGTTTAAAGGTAGCTTTGGTCATGTTTGCTGGCCAGCTGCGATGTTTGCACTACCACGTTATGATGGGGAGAGTAATGTGTTTGATAGATAAGACAAAGAGGCTAGCCAAAAAGCAAGGTCAGGTGTGATAACACTTGACACTTTTACTCATTTTTCACACACATGAAAGGAAACTTTAAAATATGAAGCAAAAGAAGGAAAGACTCGACATGCTAACATCTATCATAAAAACTGTACATTAACAGACCTTACTTCTTATTTAATTAGCCCAAAACCTTATCATAGCCTGGAACATGTCATGCCATTAAAAAAAAACCAACAAAAAACCTTCTATTTTGTTAGCGCCTAGGTATGTTCCAAAAATAAAACCTCCCTTTTCATGGGATAATCACACAATTCCCTTTCTCCTTCTTCATGTTTTATCTTCACTTTCTAAAGTAGTTAATAACACAAGTTATAAGCTGAAGATAAGAGTCTGTTAGTGTAATCAATAGGGAAAGGAGGGCATAAGGTTTTAACAGAGACAGAAATCCTGGAGGAAAAGGAAAAAAAAAACCCACTGTCTCTCTGGATTTAAAATCTGTGCAAAATAAACCCACCAGGTACTGATGAAGAAATACAAAGTGCAATGTAACCAATCAATAGCAAAACTCTCGCTACCTTAAATAAGACCTGCTGTGAGTTGAATGGTATTTTAGCAATACTGGTGTCCAGGAGCACAGCTACATATTATTGATCCTACATTCTATGAAAATGAATTGATTTTTGCTACATACGCAACAACTCTAAACCAGAACTTACTACATTTTTTTTCATTCAGGAAACTTTTCTGCCACCTTTAGTTGAAATCTAACCCACATTTTGAAGAGCAATCTTTCTTCAACACCCAACTTCTGTAAGCAAATTTTTTCGGTCCCCATTCATCAAAAGTAGCAAGATTATATTTGCAGAGCTATCTAAAACCAATTTTCAAAGGCAATTTTAGACCAGTGTGCAGAGACATTTATACAGCCCTGTCCAAAATGTGGTTTCTCACAATGTCTGTGCAGCTGCTAGTCAAAATAAACCCAACATTTGTAGGCACTGCAGCTTTTTTCCTTGAAGCCTGGCAAATGCCTAGAATTTGCCTTTGGGCAGGTCTAGAGCTCTCTATCCCCTGGCAGGGCTGAACAGCTTGGTGTTTGCTGCTTTTTCTCTGAGCCCTCCACAAATGACGTTGTCGTGCTTGCCCAGGGGGTCTTTAAAAGAGAAAATGAGCTGGGTGAAGGAAGAGGACTGACCTGATTTCTTTTCCCTCCTGGAAGGTGTGATTTCCCTGCCCTTGCATGAGTCTTCAAGAAGTTACACTAGACCCAGAGAGATGGTGATCTATGCTCTAGGTCCTCCTCTCTCTGAGAGGACTTAAACCCCTGCCCCATCTCTGCTGGGGGATGAAAGGAAATGGGTTACATTTTCATCAGTTCCTCCTGAAATGACTCCATTCTGCAGAAAATGGGGCCAGAGAGAATGGAAGCATGAGCATGGCTCTATGTCCCAGTGGTTAGAGCCAGCACAGGAAAACAGGAGGAAATGTAGCTCTTGCGTGAAGCTGTTGAGTCTGGAATCCCCTGTGCTTTCAGGCACCTAAAGCATCACTGCTGCAAATCCCAGCCCTCAATCTCCCCACTTCCTCATATCAGTCCAGCTCACAAGGGAATTGGACAGGAATTTGAATGGTCCCTTAATTCCCACTCCACGTTGGGGCAGATCCCTGAGGACAGACAGAAAATTCATCCCAAGCAGCCTGCTCTTGGCACAGCTTTCCTGGGGAGCTCAGTGAAGTCCTGGGTCCCCAAGCAAACAAGAACTCCCATCCCATGGCTGGCAGTGTCCCACCAGCACAGCCCTGTGCCAGCAAACAGCTCCTAATCAGGTGGGGCTCAAATACCTGCATTGTTCCCAGCCAGTGCACTCACACATCCAGGCACAGGATATGCTTGAACACACATACAAGGCTTAGGAGATTTGGGTGCCTGAACACCTGCAATACCCTGGAAAATCAGTCTGACACACCTGAGTCACCCAGGTATTTTTTATGATACTGCTCTTAAGCACCTGCTTTAACTGATGCCAAATGAAGGATCTTGTAGACTTGACTGAGGCACCTCATGTCTAAAATAAAATGTTCAGCTTTGCTGAACAGGGATGAGCTCACACCCACTTGGGGATCATGCCATGTCTTAACTCGCTGCTGGGTCATGGCCAAGGCAACCAAAGTTCAGAAAGCACACATGGTTAGAGCACGGGAAATGCAGTTTCTAACGCTTAGCAACAGTCCTGAAAATAACCTGTCTTGGTGTCTGCAAAATCCAGAGCTGCACTTCCAGCAAGGACCAGAGTAAGGATGGCAGAGGGTTTCCCACATCACCCAGCATGGGACAGATGCTTGTCTCCAGCAGGTTTCTTTATCTGCCCCTGAGTCCCACAGGAAAATGACTGGTGGGTGCAAACTTTCCTTAGAGTAATGGGCAGGAAACTGGATTATATTTTCCATTTAAAAAAAGAAAAGGAAGCCTAGGTCTTCAGGAGTTATTTTCTTCCTACAGAGGCCACCTTGTACACTTTTTTTGGTCTCATTTTAATAATCTATATCAGTGTTGTTTTTTAGCTGATTTTAATGTCAACTGGGGATTAATGTGCATTAATTAAATTGACTGTATTTTTTTAATGAGCACAAAAGGATTTTATGTTAATACTGATGATCTTAATAAGGATTCTGTCTACTTATCTGTGTTTTCTCAACATCCTGAAATATTTTATTAAGAAACAAATTAATTTAGTTACTATCACAGGGTAAAAACAAAAGCTATCAGGTGACTGCTGACTGGGTCTGATGATTAAGCTGTAAGTACTGCACTTACTGTAGCACTGTTCATTGCAATGTTTTATTTTAGACTTATGTCTTTTTTTATGGCATTGACTGATTTGGATTGAAAGCCACTATTAAAAGAGTACCTGAGTAGCCTTAAAAGGGATGCAGGAAATAAAAACTGAGTAAGGGCCCACATCCTTTGCTTTGGAGTGAGTTACTAACAAGTAGGAAACAGGGAATTATCTGGCACCAGATGCTACAGAGTGATTACAGACAGGTAGACAGGTATTAATGTACAACACCCTTTCAGCTGTTCAGATTGATAATGCAAATTAGTTTTCAACTTGTTAAAAACCTATAATATAATAACAATCATTCACAACAAATGAAAGAAATACATTTATTTGCATGCATGAATATATCTGTGTCAATATATTTTTATACATTCACAGCTGTTCAGAGCTTGAAAGACACTTGACTTGCTGAGCAAGCATTTAATAAAAAGCCCATGGAAATGTTAATTAATGGTATTTGGTACTAAATGCTCACTTTGATGCTAAAATGTTATGCTGTGCAGATTTAAAATTCATTCGGCATTTTTTGCCCTTGTTACCATCTGCAAATTTCCACCCCACACCCCATTCTCACATCAGGTTGCTGAAATAATTTGATAGTATTATAGCATATGCCAGTAATGAACACTAGGGATGGCTTCTGAACCCACTACACCTGTTTAACATCGTGGCTCTCAATTGCCTGATTTGTCACTTGTTTGCCTCACTCCCTTTCCTATCCCAACCCAAACCACCCCTGGTTTTGCACAATCATAGAGGAAGATGCAACGTCCTTCAAAGAACTCCCAAGAACTTCAGCAGCTCTCATGTTTTAAATAAACAAGAGCAACTCCAGTGAATTAAGAAAAAACATTCTGCTGAACAAAGTTACTCAGGCATAAAAGAGTCTGGGAGATCCAGCAGCAAGGAGGGATGTAAGAAACCTGGCAGTGGCTCTAAGATGCCCTGGGAGAGGGGATCTGAAGAGTTTCAGGGGCTAAAAGGCCTCTGTGCCCACCCTGAGCATGGAAAGGAGCTCTGTGAATGATCTTTCAATCCTCCTAAAGGTAATCCTGATTTCCTAAGCTCTGTGGCATTGGCAAATTCAACCAGAAGAAAGTGGTAAATATGCTTGTTAGGGATGGCAGTAAATTGAAAGCTCATTAAAAATACCTATATGATTGAGAGAAAAAATTGCTTACATTTCAGAGACTTTAAAGTTAAACTTTGCTTACAAAAATGTTACTGATCTGATTAAAGAACTCCTTATCTTTACATTTATATTTGTCCTCAATATGAACAGTTTTCCATGTAAATGAAATAACAGTAATAATTCTTTTCTTTTTTTTTTTTTTTTAGATTAAAATTCCCACTGGAAAAACTAAGCTGAAAAAAACCCCTATAAGAAATCCAACTATTCTATGAAATTCCAGTGGATAGATGGTCATGTATATGTCGATGTTCACACATTTATTTCATTATACTGTTGCTTTTAGTATAGTTCAAGTTTTCAATGGAATGTTTATACAGGGTTTTAATAACATTTCTGTTTACTTTGTGTCTTTCTTGAAAAATTAACCTTTTTCAACAGTAACTATAAATTACATAATCACATTACAGCATTAATTAATTAAAGATATTAGTAGATGACCTATAATTAATATAAAATAATTACAGAAATTATTGTTAGTTTCGACAATCTGGAGCTGAAACTCGCTTTGAAACATCTCATGCCAGTATTCCTCAGAGTGATTACAGTGTGTGTTACAGTGAAATATCCCACTATCACTTTAACAGTGTGTACAGGAGAATCAATTTTTATGCCAGATATCCCAGTATGTCCAGGCACTGACTTTTACAAAATGAACTGGGGGCATAATTATGAGCAGCACATTTTGCATGTGTCACCAAAGAGCTCCAAACTATAAAAATATAATCGACATCTTCTACTATTTTTTTTATTGCTGTTGTCTGTGCAGGCTGCTGCTCTTTGACCACTGTGTGATTTGTGCTGGCATCTGGTTGCTGTCCTCTAAGGCTGCACTTTCCCATCCTACCTGGCAGCCTCTGCCACATCCATCCCCGTACTTTTGGAGCATCTCAAATGCACTAGAATAGAGTGTCTAACTTTGCCTAAGGAAATTCAGCTGTAACTGACAAATTGGCAAAAGAAATGTCCTAGGGGTTAATTTGGATTTTAAAAAGTGTTCTGTGAGACAGTTAATGACCTAACCTAACTTACTTGACAACTGGGCATGGAATGTAAGAACACGCCAGATGCAGACTTGAGTGACTTTGTTTAGGTCTTCACTCTGGACACTTCATTTTTGTGAAAAGTAGACCATAAATTGATTAAAATCCATCTTACTTGAATTATTTCGATAACAGTTTTCTGTGTCTTCCTTTCCTATACATTCTTCCCCCTCTAATTAAATGCAAATACACAGAATCACAACTTTGCTCTGTCTCCAGAGGCTGATTGAATTTTCACTTCTAGAAATGTGGTGAAACCTTCTTAACAAGGAGTAAAACAATCTTCCAACTCCAAACTGTGGCCCCTCTCTTTCCTCAATGAACATTTACCCTGCAGTTTGAAGGTAAAACTTTCCATATTAGACTTTCACAAGGAGTAGACTCATTTGCAAATATTTAGCAGGGCTCTGCAGCCCTCCCCAGGGGCAGCTTGGGCAGAAATGTCAGCCTGAGAACTGTAGTACTTTCAAGAGAGTAAAACCACAAAGCTCTGATCTGACTATAAATGTTACATTGCATTTCATTATTGGTTTGGCACCCGCTATACAAGATGAATGCAGACGTCTTTATCTGTGTATTTGAATCTCTGTACACACATCTGTCATGAGTGATATTTTTAAGGTTGCTGCCTTGGTTAGATGAAGACAATAACATTTCTTTGTGCAGGTATTGCACTAAATATTGGCATGTGCATAAAGGGGGGCTGTAGTCAGAAAATACATTCCATAAAGCTTTAGGGGATGTTGTTCAAAGCACACAAATCTATGCCTTGTTCATGTGCATCTATAAAGAGCTGCATAAGAGACTCGAGGCATCAGTGTCCAGTCTCCACTATGGCCTTATAAAAGCAGCTCCTGTGCAAGAGTCCACTTTACAATTTCCTCTGCTCTAACCACCTCCTTTCATTGCAAACTTAATGAGTGCTTTCAAGTGCATGACAAAAACGAGATGAGAGAGTTTGGGGAAACCTCCTTGTCAGGGAAAACCAACACCTTGAATTAAAGGCATCAACTACTTGAGCCTCTGCAGTCAAAGCTGTGTTTTCAGAATGTAAAACTAATAACATTCATTGAACTACTGAAATACTATAAAATAAAGGAGAAAAGTCCAGTAAACACAGCCCCTAAAACTGCAAAGAGATGCTTGCTTTTGATCTGCAGGAGTCTCCGCTTCTCTTCTTCCGTGCAGGAAGGATCACTCAGCTTAACCTGTGGGTGCTGCCTACAGCAATATTTTAACCATTTGATATTTTTTAAAAACAGCCTAGCAATTTCTAGGGACTCCTATAATTCATTTTCCCTGTATTATTTTTTTGTGTGTGTGTTATTAATCTAAAGAACAATGGGATTTTTTTCCTCCTCTTGTTTTGTCCATAAATTGATTTATGTTACAGTGAATAGTTGAATTACACACCCTTGTGTAAAACATGCTGAACACTAAAGAATAACTGGCTATCTACCACTTGAAGATTAATTTTCTCTTTGTTTGAATATCTGAGACTACAGGGCGCTCACAGCTGGAAAAGAGCATTCTAGCTACAGGTTTGTGGTTTTAATAGCATATGAAATCTGTTGTCAGGGTTTTTTTTCTGTAGTATTTATTTATCATCATCATCACCAGAATAATTCATTGTAATTCTACTGTACATTTCATCCCAAAACCTCAGAGTGCTTTGCAGGCATTAATTATCCCAACCAAATCATGCAACATGTAAATGATACACAGGGATAATTTAACAACTACTAAAAGGAGGTAACTGTGAGGTAGCTCCAGAGAGGTTGTAAATTAGTTGTATGGGCTATCTGAATGAGTTAGTTGTAGCCTGGGAGAGCTGAAAAGTACATTACCCAGCCAAAACAGCAACGTGTCATTAGCAGGCAGAGTATAATTATGATTTGGCCGAGTTGTAGGAACAAATTATAGCACTACAGTGAGGTTCACACTGAGATGAGTAAGAGTCCTCCTTCAGTGCCGTGTGTGTGCTGGCATCTTTGTGTTCCCCATTCACTAGGGATAATGTGTATTGATGCAGTCCACAGAAGGTAAGTAATTTTTACCTAGGCAGGCCAACCATGTGACTTTTGGCCCCCAAAAGGTCAAGGACTAGAGAGGAGTCCTGTTTATTTAATTTTTAAACAAAATGAAACCATTCCTTATAAATTGTATTTACAAGGCTTTTCTCAGTTACATCCCAAAGACTCTTCCAAAGGCACAGGGAATGGCACTGTTCTGCTGGAATATGGGTCACTTAACTCAGACTGGAAATGCCAGTACTGAGCTGTTATCTGGTGAGTTGTGTCAGGATCACACATGAGGCAGAAGGGCTGAATGCATAAAGAGATGCAAATATTTCTATTACACCAGTACAGGAGCCAGAGGAGACGTTTCCAGCATGACTAAGCTCTTGGTGTGCTCCTCGCCTCCAAGAGGAAGGAACTCAAAGCTTGTATTTTGAATGCTTTATAGAAGTTTTAATTAAGAAACAGAGCTCATTTTAGTCTTGAAAGGAGTGCTGCTATTTTAAAATTGTACTGAAGCTACGGTTTATGGAATATTAACGATTAAAAAACATATTTGCAAGAACAATGTTAACTTCCCTTCTTTCCCCAGGATTTATTAAAAAGTAATTGCCATCATACTGCCCATCAACTGCTCAGCTCAAAACGTGGCTGTCTCTGACATCAGTCAGGTGTTACCATGGGAAAGAGTAAGTTGTCTTAATTGCATATGTTGTCAGTTAAAAACATCAGAGAGTAAAAAAAACAAAACAACCCACAGCCAAAAGAAATGACCAGGGAATAGCTAGATGTGCTTCTAACAAAGGCTGGAATAAATGTACAGGCAAAGGAAACTATTGCCTGTCTTATGATCAGCAAGTTCAATTTTCAAACAGCAGTGCTAAGGTGAGCTTTAGGGATGCACCTCCTCATCTCAGCTACAGCAACTCTCTCCTGTTTTTTCAGGGATAAGCCAGAGGCTTTCACCAGCTGAGGATATGACCCTGACATCACTCGGATGCCACGTGAGTGCTCCATCCCCTAGGCTTTGAAGAGATGTGGAGTGGTAACCTGGACACACGTGTGGGTTTCATAGTGAAAGGTTTGTCAACAGGATTCAAGGTCAATATGCATCAAAACATGAGACCTGGCTAATTTACTTTCATTCGTGCACTTGGAGTTAAGCAGCAAGGAAGGGGTTAACCATAAAGTATCTCACCTTGAACCTTGCACTCTCTTTATCTAGCACACCATAATAAAAGATCAAGAGTTCCTGCTTATTATCTTATTTTTCCTCCTTGTTCCACTAGGCTAGGGCCCAGACTAGTTATGGATTAACACTGTGATCAATAGTAAGCTTGCTGTCTCACTCTCGGCAGGGGAAAATGAACTCAAAATGCAGTCAAACTCTTATTGATCAAGGATATAGGTCTCACTTTCATTACCTCTGTCTCCTGATAACCCACATATAATGTGATGAGTTGCTAATCTCTCTGATTTTCAATGGACCCTTCACCCCTCCTGTCTGCACAGTAGAGCTTTTATTTTTGCCTCTTCTGTGTAATGCTTGTAGCATTAACTTTCACTCTATTACCATCATGCCTGGTCAATCAAGACTCATAAAAGGACTTTTAAAAAGAATTGGGCCAATGGTGTTATGATTTTATTTGGGTATCTTCAAGAAAATGAGTTACCCTCTATTAATAAACCCTGACAAGAGTGGGTAGTTTGGGCTACTCAAACACATGTCAGAAGAAGGTGTTTATGTGGATACTTGCCTTAAAAACATATGCTGGACCATAGAGCAGGTATAGCTTTTAATTTCATTCTTCTGTCCATTGTGGATAAAGACTTATTTCATGTCCAACTATTTAATTTGTGGTTTTGATACTCACAAAGAAATACTCATTAGTTTCTTTGAATAAACTTTCTTTTGGTTGGGTGTACACAAATGAGTGTATTTTGTATGGAAAGATAACATTTCCTCATACCCCCTGAAACAAATAGCTGAGCACCACAAGAAAGGCAGAAAAACAGTTTATTGATGGCTGCTGATAGCCAGAGACATGCAGAGAATTCGGTCACCTTCTGAAAAGCTTTAGTGAGCTCAGAAACCACCTTTCTCTCACAATTTTCAAATGAAGATATATCCTTCTAGAATGCAGTGATCTGTTGTTTAAAAAAAGGGCTTGTATTGATTTCCTCACTGAATTTGTAACCCCAAATTATAAAAATGTTTCCTTTTGATGGATTCCAAATTTTCTCTATTTATTTCCCATTGATAATAACAATTGTAATGATAAAAGTGAATAAAAAATAAATTCTAATCAGAAACTTGAAAGAAAAATTTAAAAAAAGGAAAAGGTTTCTAAAATAATGAAATTTGAAGGGAATTTGTTCTGATTTGGAGGAAAAGATGTTTGAAATACCAGAATTTCCTGCAAGATGAGATTCCCAGTGTCAGCTAACCCCACTATCTGGAAAACAGATTATTTGCTGGTAAGATAAGTCACTGGATTAAAGTAATCAGAACTGTGTTAGAATGTGTTAGTTAGTGTCCCCAAGCAGAGATTTCTCCAGTTTGTCTCAAACAAGGAGTCTACGTACTTCTGTCAGGTAATTGAACCAGGTCCCCTCGCATGCAGTGTCACAGGAATTCAAACGACAGTTCTCGTAGATCCAGTCCTTGTAGATCCTACAAAGTCAGCCATTATTAGCATAATTATTTGTGTGATCTTCTATCAAGGGTGTCATCACATTTTCTTAAACATAATATAGATTAAAAATGAGACGTTATTGATTGGTTCTGAAAGAGGAAGGTCTCAAGTTTCACGTGCACTGTTTGCCTTCACTGATAGTTTTCTTTATACATTAGATAACACTCATAACCTTGTAGACATTGTGAATGCTGAGTTTTCTTTTGAAGCTTACATCAATCATATAATTAAGACATCTTAGTAGTACTTTCACAATCTAGCCAGATTGCGATCTGTGCTCCCTGGGCCTGTTTCTGAAACTTCAATTCATGTTCTTTCTTTTTTTTGTGTGTGCATGTGTCACGTAATTACCGCTCTTCTTCCTTTATGCTTCTTCCAGGTACTCGTTGCGGTTGGTCCAAATTTCTTTAGATTAGTCTTCCTGTTAGCTCTAAGTCTTTCCATTTTATTACAAAGAAAAAATTAATTGGGTTCCAATAATGAGGTAGGCATGCGGGGCACTTACCAATGAAATACAATTGTTTGTGTATAATAGAATCTCTATGGTGGCATCTGCTTGAACAGCTAAATCAAAGACCAACCAAAATCACTGGTTAGAGATAATTATCTTTGCTGTAAAACATGCTCAGATCTACATGGTAAGATAAAAGCTCACCCATGATATCACTAACTAATACCTTTTTTCAGGGGGAGAGGCACAAATGCATTAGTTAAAACAGCAAAATCACAGACGTCATCTGAGATCAAAATATTCACATGCTTCAATGTTAAGCAGCTGATCTTTCATTTTATCATCTTAATAAAAAGGGGTCTGGGCTTCAAAGGGGTTGTTGACACTTCATGCTACCCTGACTGCTATGTCTCTTTTTGTTTCTTCTCAGACATGTCTTCTGACACCAAAAACATTCTCTGCTAAATGCGACATATCGCCAATTTGTGTATTAGAGTTGAAGTTTCTTAAAAATTGCTCATTTAAAGGCGACGGACCTCCCCATATGATTTTCTTTACTACTTCTGTTCTGTATTGCATAGACACGAATAGAGGATGAGGAAGGCAGATGTGAGGAGGAAAAGGTATTTTACAGTGAAAAATATTTTTGTAGAAATGATGAAGGTGTCCATCATAAGGAAGGAAAGTGAGCTGAATTTTTGATGTATAAACCTGAGATACAGTCCTGCATGTGTCAGATGGATATGTCAGAAAAAGTGACAGTGGTATTTTTTCACTTTATGACCCAATCTGATTCTTATCAAAGTCAAATCCAGCCCATAAAGATCATGGACATCAGCTACTCGATAAACCTAATAAGACAGGTTTAATCTTACAGTCTCCAATGCATTTTATCATTGAAGACCTAAAGCACACTTAAAAATGTTGCATATAAAGCAATGTAATCCCAGGGTATATTTTGATAAGATATGCTAATACTGGCAAGACGCCCACTATGCAGACAATTTATTTGTAACAGATAATTTCACAACACTGAGGTTTGATGGAATAGCTGTGGTGCCAAACCAAAACCACTTAACCTTTAAATACAGAGAAGGCTTGAGTTTGGTACCATTTGTGCTACTTTTCACTCAACTCAAGGCCCAAGTTTTACATTTAGTTATTATTTGGTTTCTCCAGAGAGATAAACAGGGACAGGCCATCACCATGTGAATTAATGAACTGCTGCCAATAATTAAAATTATAGTTGACAGTCACACTGTGGTGCTCTACCTATTCATTGTGACACTATGAACAACACCTGAGAGGAAGAATTAAAGTCTCCAGAAAGAAAAGAATGGGTTAAAAAGCCATATGGAAATTTACACTAGGGATAATTTAAAGCAACTGCTAAGATAAAAAAAAAAAAAAGGATAATCACAAAATGTCCACCAATTAAGCCTCAAGAAAATATCCTTTTTTTTTTTTTTGCTTTCGTGTTTCGAGATGCAGAGTTCACCCTAGAGCGCTGAATTTCCATTCATGAGCATAGTACATACATAATTAATGCAATCTGCTGTCTGTTATGACTAGAGATGACAGAAATTTATGTGACAGCTACCAAATATGTATATATTTGGTTGTTGTGTATATGGCTGTTAATAGGTTTGACTGTATCTAGCATTGATAATATGCCACCAATGTGGTGAAGTTAAACCCATCCCACGTCTTCCAGGCCTGGTGTGTGGTAGGGCTATCCAATTTGAATAGCTCCTTTATGTTCTTTTTCAAACCAAACGTTTTTATTTTTGTCAATAAACTGTGTCATTTATTATAGTTAAGAAAACTCATGTTGTTTGAGGTCTTTATCAGAGTTCCTACAAATCAGGTTAATTGGTGATCAACAGAGCTTTTCTGCCTTTAATGAGCCCTGGTAGCCCAAGGCAAGGCCCAGCTCTTGATAAGGGACTTTCCCTTTCCTTATTCAGGACTCTTTGATCACTTTTTTTTAACTGGGAGAACAACCGCCGGGAATGTCATTGTTTTTTAATTGCCTGATTACCAAATGTTGGAGATAAAAGATAGATGTTCTCAATTAATAACATTTACATAGATTAGCATCACTAACAAGCCTCATTAGTAGCTGCTGACTTTTGTTTAGACTGCGTCCCATGTCAGTTGTGCTCTGATAGTGCACTGGTAACTACATTCTCCATATTAAAATACATTTCTTTCTGACCTCTTTCCATTAATCAAGCTATATATATGGCATTTTAAAGCACAAAAAGGCTTTCATTAAAGTTAACTTACTTCCTGGAGAATTCAGTGCAAAATTGGATATATCGGGAGGCTTTGCACCAAAAAAGCCTTGTCTTCAGGAATGGGAGTCAGGCCTGAGGTACCTTAATGTATTTAGAATAATAAAGAAGCCAGTGCAGTCAGTGTTGCTTGTGTTCCCCTGCAACTTGTTTTGCTGATTTAGTTATTAATTTTGAACTGTCAGATCATTAGCTTTTGCTGTGCCTCAGTCTACTCATCCATGAACTGTTTACAGTGATACATGTTCTCCTTAAAAGTGCTTTGAATGTGAGGGCAGAAAATGTACCAGTGCCACTCACGACGTATTGAATAAATATCTGTAGTGAGAAAACAAACCTCTTTTACACCATTCTGTTGGTGCAAGTGTTATCCTTGAAACCTGACCTTCTCCTGAGGCTGTTCCTCAGCAAAGTACCTTGTCCTAGTGATTAAATCATCGATGTCAAGGTCCTTCAGGTTTGCACTCTTCGGTCCTCACCCTGAAATTGACTTTTCCATTGGCCAATGCACAGTGCGGAGGCTGTTGGGGTAGTAGGAGAAACCTCCCTCTCTCCTTCAAGCAAGCCCTCATCAAGTTGGCTGTACTTTAAAGATACTGGATTTTTGGCAACAAAAATCTATTTGAGAACTTGTGCTTTTCCGCTTCAAGAACAAAACAAAACACATATCAAGCAAAAGAAAGAAAACAACAGGAGAGCACTGTTAAAAAAGAGAAGGCTTAACATGTATAGTTTGTCACAAGAAAAGGGAAAATGATATTCTGACAGAACTGTCAATGAAATCAAGGTAAAATCTGAAATATAGAATGCCAAATACTTTGGGAGTTAGAAATACACTTCTACATGTCTTTGTATGTGTGTGTAGAATTGGAGATACAAACATGTATGGACTTGTGCAGATTAAAAAATGCTTCTATCTATTATTTTGATCAATGGTTCTCTTTTTTTATATTTTCAACACCTATTGCACTGATACACACAAACCCAATATTTTTTACTCCATCTGCTTGAAAATCTCTAGTGTCATGGCCTTTGCTTCACTGTTGAAGCTGATTTCAGGGTTGCATAAAAAAAAGTAAGCTCTATAGTTCAGTCAAGCAGCAACAGTAAAGTGCTAAAGCAGAAGCTTTTGTGCTATCGGTGGATGGATTAAATAAATAAATCAATCAATAGAGGATGTAAACTTTTTTAAAATCTCTTTTTTCAGTTAAAAACTAAGACATAGACTCCTCCACCCTTAGACTTTAAGACAGAAATAGCTATGTTGACTTCCACTAGAACCTGTGTTTTGAGATATTTCTCCCTTGTCAGCAAAAGATATCAAGACATAAAACCAGACAAAACTCAGAACGGATAACATGTTTTTATTTGTCATATTTTTCAGCCTTTTGGTCATGTATATTTCATTTTAATATTTTTTAATAACAGAGAAAATAACCCCGATATTTGTTTCATTAATGCACGTGTTTCATAGGGCAATACAAAGAATGGAGCAGAAAACAAAGACAAGAAAGATATGTGAACAAGATATTCCATTTGTGGCTTTGTAGCATATGATGACAGAACTGTGATTGCAGGTATGTACACGTAGTTATTTTTTAATTAAGTATCCAATTTAGATGAGAAAACGTAGTACTAAAATTTCTCATGTGCACAGTACCACGACTGCTAAGCACCATCATGCAAAGTGTCAGAGCCCTAACATGACAGATGTGTTCAGAGAGTGAAATTCATCTTTGTAGTAGGGCCAATGCGGAGCCTGTGAACCACTGAAACCCCGATATGGGGAGGGACACGGCCCACAGACCCACCACCCCAGGGCCCTTGAACAGCCTGCCATGGCCATTGCTTCCCACTCCAGCTGGGTTCAAGCTGTTTTCCCAAGGGAATTGCTTTTGTGCCATTATTTTCCTCCTGGACTATCTACTCCACAAACAAAAGTTATCTTTATTTATATTTTAGTTTTTCCCTGCTTTTCCTTTTCAAACTTTCACCCTTTCTTTGTGACCAACAGAAAAGAAAAATAGGTAGAGACGAAGATGAGTCTAAATAAGCAAGCCAGGTCCCTTTCTATCCTTACTTTTTGAGACCAGGTAATTCCAGCATTTTGGTCCTCCAAATTCTTTGATTCATGTTCAGCCAACCAGAATATTTTACCTCTTGACAAGGTATAATTTCAACGGAGCTGTGTTTTGTTTCTGTATGATGCACTTCATATTTTTCATGATTTTGCATCCCTCACACAAGACTCTGTCAATTAAAATGATAGCTACTTATGTGGGACAATAAGTGATTCTGAGGGAAGGGATTTGTGGAAGCAATTTACAACCTCTAATGCAGCTCCAGGGATGTGCTCCAGCACAGCTACCCTGCAACGGCTGTGCCAGGTAATTTCCTGGAACATTCCACTGAGGCATCAGCCTGTTGATTGCCTGATGTGTAAGAGGCCTCAGACTGGGTCATATTCAACAATTAGTTTCAGTGAAAAAATTTGGAATATTTCTTTCAACGTTTGTTTCAAACTATATTACATGCTTCTGTATTGCAAGGGTTAAAATATACAGAAAGAGGGAGGTTTAAATAGAACACTAAAGAAATTAAATCACTGTTTTGCTTGAAACAAAACATTGGAGATTTACCTCAGAACATGTTGTTTGTCGCATTGTAATAAACCTTTACATCTGTCCTTAAGTACTGACGCAAATCCTATTTAGATCTTGACCTTCAGATGCAGAAGAAAAAAACCCCAAACAACTGTTTATCACCTAGATCTAATCTTGTCCACATTTCCTCCTTAGCTAGTAGAATATTCTAAAAAGAAACAGATGGTTTTAACCATCTTTCCAGTACCAAAATATAAAACTGGTTTAATTAGTGTGCAGGCAGTCATGGCCACGCACTGCATGTGCAGCTCCCCGCAGAATCTTCTCTCCTCCGTCAGCGAAGCACCACTGAAATCCTCCCATTCCCATCACTCCTGTAAACCTTTCGCCCAGGTCTTTGATTGATATAAATCAGAGAAGCTCCACTGAGTTGGATGGAGTTGTGCCAATTTGCGGAAGTTGAGGTTCCATGCTCATGTCTTAATTTTAGTTCATTTTTTTCCCCCCCTGCCAAATGTATTAAGAAAATGGGGGAATATAGAGGAAATTCCAAATGTGGTAACATTCATTCATGGTTTGGCCCTTTCCACAAATGCAAATACACCAGAATGTTTTTCCCCCTGAACAGTCTTCTCATTTACATATGGACTTTTAAATAAAACAGGCAATTTACTAATGAAATGATGCAATTAGAAGCATACTCTTAGAGAACTTACAGAAAGAAGAACAGCAGAGACAATACATTTAAACAAAATAGCTTTTGTGATTGCATTTCCCCCCCTGTATTTTATCCTTTTCTGGTTTCTATGGAAATTATGATTTTTTTTCACCAAAACAACATGTTCCTTTTTAAACCCCACACCGATTCAAGGCAGCTTAGCGGATAAGGCAGCCAGAGATCACCGCCAGGACCTGGGCTTGAACCAACTCCAGGTTATAACCTAATTGGCTTCCTTGTCTAAGCTCAGTGTCTCCAGGTCGGGCCATGGATGGCTGCCAAGGCATTAGGGAAACTTGCAGCTGAGTTGCATGGCCTGGAGATAGACAACTTCACTTACAATCTGTGCCTGGCCTGACCCTGATCCTTCCCTTGCACAAATATCCTCTGCCTGGTTAAAAGAGAAAGAAATCCACACTGTCCCCAAATCAAAGCCATCATTTCTCTTTGCTTTGCAAAGCATCCAGACAAGGGGAAAGAAGAAGAAGATGGTTTCAGTTTGTTTGTTTGCTTTTAATTTGAATAAGGAGCATTACTCTGGGAAAAGTAATAGAAGTTAAATCCAATTGGTAGAAAAATAATGTTTATGTAGTGGCTTTGAGGCAATTGGACCCACACGATCAAAGATTTATGATTTCTAGAAAAGAAATAAAAGAATAGGTCTAAGAAGTGGGACAAATCCAGAGCCACCATTATCTCAGTTGGAAGAGATGGTTCTTATTATTCAAATAAAACAAACAAAAAGGAAATAACAGAATTATTAAGGTTAGAAGAGACCTCTAAGATATCCAACTATTAACGTGAAATAATTCATTAATTATTCTTCTTAAATTTTACTATGGTTGGACTACATCCCTGATGGAATAGGTTTCAATGGAGCACAAAATTCGAAACTCGGAGGACTGATACCAAAAAGGGGAGGAACCTACACTAGACAATATTTTTTTGAGAAATCAGAGTTTTTTAAATTAAGTCCCCTGAAGTATCTCTTGCTTTATTCATTATTTCTCCTAAATGTATAGTTATTCAATTATATCCTTCCATGTTTCCTCATGGAAGGGCTCTCTTTAAAAAAATCTATAGATTTTGGCTGCTGTACATTAAATAAGTAGATCAATCTCTTCAGCAAATTGGTATGTAATTTCAGACTAAATATAATTTAGACTTATTAGACACATTTGGGGGGTTTTCCTTAAAATATCTGTCACTGACTACTTTTAATAAAGACTATGTACTTATGAGTGAATAGGTTGCCAGTCACAAAATACTTTATTCTCCATAGGAGTGTCAAGTATAACTACAAAACCATCACTTGAAGTTGAAATTTTAAAATTCTTTTCTCTCAGTGGGATTTAAAAAAAGTTCTGGAGTTTTATATTTGCATGGGAAAAAAGTGCAAAATCCTATTAGTGATTTATTTTTCCTTACTTTTAACTTTTTTTTTTTTCCTGAATCTCTTTTTGCTGCTTCAGAATTTTGAAGTATTTTCTGGCTCTTGGAAAGTGGCCAGAGGAAAGAGGAAGATATAATTTAGTCAGAACCTAATTTTTCCAAACTGGGGGAAGATACTGAAGTTTATGGAGTGGACAAATAGAGATCAATAACTAAGAGGAGCCACCTCTGTCCCTTCAAATAAACAACACTAAACCCACCAAACAAAAAACAAAACAAAAAAGCGAAACCACAAAGCATGTTGTTTAAAATGCTGTAGAAAGCAAATAAATGCCAAAAAGGGGAGGAGACTTTTTTTGGTATTTATACAGTAATAAATTACAGGATTTGAACTAAGGTGGCAGGTATTTGGGGAAAAAAAAGCCAAATTAAATTATGAACAGGGTTCTCATTTTGCACTTTTCATAAATACTTTTTCCTCCCCTCCAGCATTCTTTCCTTGAATCTCTTTTGCTTTGTACTGCTTCTAATGACAGTGATGTTCAGTTTTACAGGGTTGAATGTGCCCAAATTTAACCAGTTTATACTGGGACATGGAACAAGACTACACCATTTCATGCCCTGGGGCTGCCCCTATCAGAGACCACTTCCTGTGAGAGCATCAGGACAGGTGAAATGGAGATGGAGCTCCTGGTAGTTCATCCAATTGTCATCCCAGAGATTGGCATAGCTGGAAAAAAATGCCAATAATAATTTTTTGGCTGCCTCAGCGTCACATGGAAGTCATATTTGATAAATCTCAGCCCTGACCTCTGCACCATCTGAGAGGTGACTTACACTCTCTAACTCCTGTTTTTCCCAGAAACTGAAAATGAAGAGAATTCTCAGATTGGTGACTGTGAGTGAGGAATGCCTGCCATGACTCTGTTCCCTAGGAGTCCTCATGTAAGACACCAACAGGACAATTCCAGTCAAAACTTGACTAACAGGTAGTGGGTGCCTCCTACAGTGCTTAATCCCATTATCAGCCAGGTTTGGCATCTCAGCCCTGTGCCCTTGGCACAGGCACACTGTGACAGCACTGCCAGCTGCATGTGCCACGGGCTAAGGGTCATCTGTCACCCACTCCCCTGGAATCAGACTGAGATTATCTTTTGTTACATTTTGAATCTGTCATTTAGTAAAACCAGTCACACTTCCGAGCTGGGAATTTTCTGAGTTCTGTTAGGAATATTTTTTTGAGTAATTTTGCATCATTTGCAATTTCTGATGCATTCAAATACTACATTAGGTCCCCAGAGCAAAACCTTTCTGTCAATACACCTCATCTGAAAGCAAACGTGGGAGGGAGCTTTAAAACTCAAGCACTAGTTTTGAATGTTGGAAAAAGCTGCCCAAGAGATAACAAAAGAGGAGATAACTGGTAGTTCTCTTAAAAGTGCTTCATGTCACCCTGAGCATCTCTTGAATAATTTATAAAAGAAAGAAAAACCATGACAGGAATCAATTCAAATTAAATACCATAGAAAATATTTTCTAGACAAATCAGAATGCCTCCTACATAAATTTGAACACCTCAAATGAATTTTTCCATTGTGTGTTTTTCACCATGAGTGGGTATAAAATACTCCATGGATACTCCTGTCATCTTTCCCTATCACATTGCAAATATATTTATACATGAGACTTCCTGCCTTTTCCTACAGTGAAAATAAATAGTGAATGTTCTTTTCTACTCACCACGTTATGTGTTTTAGAAACTTCCAGAAATAAGTCAGAACAGCAATATTTAAATAGTTAGGCCTAGCATATTTGTGTATATTAGGTAAACATGGTTATTTGGAACCAAGCTGTGCCTGTATGGTTTCTTCATGCTGTTTTGTTGTCTAGAGGCACAACGAGGCCAATATTTTAGAAGAAAAATGTGCCACATAATTGCCACTTTGTGATGCATTCAGCTAAAATTATGGAAAAAAAGAATCTCAGTTCCCCCTTTCATACATTGTGCTGTTGTTCCACTCTAGCTTTTACCAGCTTCCCAGTGCAACTGTCCTGTTCAGTAGGAGAAAATACCTGAATTACATACACAAGTGCGCACACATACACACACACGCATACTGATAAGGTTTGTCTAACCCCTGACTTGAGCACACAGCTCAAAAATTGCCATAGAGAAAAGGATATATTTGTTTGGAGGGGAAGAAAAGCAACACTGTTAAGAAAGGTGCGAGCTGACATGGTAAATAAAAACAACACAAGTGAAGGCACAGTCGGAGCAGGAAATAGTTGGGAGATGTGATTCAGCACTTAGGCTGGGAGATTATGTTTAACACGAAGAATGGAAAATGTAAGGCAGCTCCTCTTGCTGTATATTCATTCTAATATGGCAAATGGAAAAATGAGAGACCAAGCTCATTTGAGACCAACCCCACAAAACGAAAAGCCATGCAGTCCCAAGATTTCACGTATTGCCGTTAGAACTGTGGGAATACTAAAGCACAGTATTATTGGTGCAGTAAATCACTCAACACATCCACACAATGCTCTGTGGCACCAGGATGATGTTTTAAAAGGGCGCAATTACATTTTCTGTAAGACAAAGATGGCCCTCTGGAAAACACCGGGCATGGCTTTTGTTTGACATTGTCACAACAGAAATGCAACAGCAAGTACTGTACCCACTGCCTGTAGACAGCTTATTTATGCAAGAAGAAAACATGAGTAATGCTTGGATATTTATGTTTAACATCAAAGAAAACTCAGGTTCAGGCCAGCACAGAGGAAAAATTACTGAAAAGATGTTCGTCATGGAGAGGATATCTCTGCAATGCTGCCCAAAGCAGGAAAACCTTGTGTTATCTGTGGTGCCGTCGGAGTGAAGGGATGGAGGTACCTTGGCCATGTCACTATTTCTGTAACAACACTTTGTGCATTTTGTGGTGGCTTTGTTTCTCTTTTTTTCTGGCTTCTTCACCATTCTCCCTTGCAGGTCATGCTGGGAAAAGCATTCAACATTTCTCTAGTCTTCCCAAAAATGGCACTGGAGTTCCAGTACACGCATTTTGTTCCAGCAGGATGTTCTGATACCTGTGGACTAAAAATTAAGAAACTGTGCAAATCTGGAATTTAAATTTCATTGAGTTGCTGACATTTTGTTTCTTCCTGCTTTGGGATGAAAATACAGAATTGCATACATTTTTAAAAAATGGATGCCTTGAAAATATTTTCCTTTGAAGTCATCAACATAACCATCTTACAACAAAGGCTGAAACAAAACTTTCTCTATTGAAAATATCATTTGAATATTTTGTGGTATAGAACAGAGTATCCTTTTAATTCAATATATTTGAAAATTCCTGGTTGAAAACATAACATTTTTCTTTCACAATTCTTGAAATTTTTTGCAGATATATTGATATGGCATTATCTCATTATAGAGCTGAAGGAAAAGAAATCTCTGCATGTGGCATAATATGCCAGAGGATATGTAATTTAAAACCAAAATATTAACATTTAATCTGAACGGTGAAGGCAAAGTGAAACAAGAAAATCTGACAGATGATACATAAATAAGAATAAAATGAAGTACAATTCCATTTTATAACTAGTCATCAGCACTGTAGACAGAGACGGTAAAACTTACAAGCTGGTTTAGTTGAAATGAAATGACATTCTTTGCATAATTTTTTCTGAAATTGTGCAGTAAGTTATATGAATTTAATTTCATACGAAAACGGAATCTCCCTGAGTCCAGAATCCAGCTCAAAGCACACATTCATCTCTTGTCACGAGACAGGAAGACAGGAAAGACCATCAGACTAGTTTCAACAACTGGAATTTTTTCCTGACTCTCACCACAAAGAGACATTTCAATGCACACTTCTAATGGGAAAACCATTCTTTAGTAAACAGATTTTTTTTTCTTCTCTAATTACCTGCAATTTTCCAAATGTGTGAAATGAGAACAGCTTCCACTCCTTGCCGTTGGACAGAAGGGGTAGCCATATCTTAATTTTGTAGGGAGAATGGCTTGAACTGTCTGCCAGGAGTTACACAACCCTCTTTAGATCAACCACATCAAGGCAAACTTAAACTCAAATTATTTTTCATATTTGAAGAGTCAAGGTTTATGATACCCCTTGTTCACAGGTGATCAGTTCAAGGACTCATTAAAAGTTCTACAAGTTTCCTATTGATAAATAGGAATTATAGTCAAACTGTCTTAAGAAGTCACAGCCATTAAAGAACATGTGCAGCATTAAAGGGAAATAACAAATTATTATTTAATGAGATGACTAGTCTTGCTATTGTTGCTTTATTTTCAAGCAACACTGAAATGGGCTCCCTGGTGTTTGTAGTTTCTGGCTATCTTTTTTTTCTCCTCATTATTAATTCCTTTTTCTCCATGCTAATCAGCCAAAATGCTGTGTGTTTGGAAGATTGATTTTTATACTCCATTCCCTTTGGATTTAAGGATTGCTTGTCAGCCTAGCCAAAAACTTCAGCAGTAGGTAGAGCCAAGGGCGCTCCTCGTGACACTGTGACACTGCTCACGTGCAGAGTTTGTGCGGCTGCCACACCTCCGGGTCAGAGCTCATTGAGGATTTCCATAAATCCAGTGGGTAATGTGCCAAATAAGATTAGGGAAGACTTCACATTATTGTACAATCCAATGAAAATATCATCTGCTAAGCTCCTTCTGGTGGTGGCGGGGAGGAGGTGGCTAATATTAGCAGGTGTTTGTCTCAGAGGCAAAGAGGAGGCAGGAACACCTGACTGTGCTCATGCACAAGGTGGGACCAGCCATCGTGACTTCACCTGTGGCAAAGTCTTTAGTAAAAATGGCTTTTTTTAAGAGCTGATATTCTGATCATTGCCATGTTGTGTCAAACTGTTTTATCTGCCTTTTACTACATTATGTTTAATCTCATCCTGTTTTGTATTCCCAAATGTATCTTTATTCAAAATTCTGTTTAAATTTATCTAGCTGTACTTTCACATGCTATCTAATTCCTGACACTTTATTTTCACATGCAGAGTTGCATTGCTAAATGGAGCAGGTGGATTTTTACATCTGATCTGTGCCTGTTTTATCTATACACATATTTTTCTTTCAAACCTTGACCTGCAAGAAAGCAAGAAGGAAGAGTAATCTGGCAATTGGACAATAATAATTCAATATGTTTGTATTTGAGAATAAAGGAAAATTATTTTTTTTTGTTCCACGAGGCAATAGCAGAGGGAGACTTGAAAAGGCAAGTGCATTTGCATTCTGTATTTGTCTCCTTCATAAATGTGGTTAACTAATTGCTTCTCCTTTCATCAGTTATCAATCCTTTGTTCCTGAACACAAGCAGAATCAGATTCTGATGCTATCACTGAACCTGATGAGCTCCTGACTCCATTAGCCATCCTCTTGAACTCGATGGTCCAGATTCTCAAATGGTATAAATGAACATAGCCCATCCCATAATGAAAAAAGCTGACTTAAGGTGAAAATCTGTGGAATAAAGTCCTACATGATGAGAGGAAGGAAATTGGAGTCATAATGTTCTAAAATTTTCTGAAAAATCCTTGTCCATAAAGCCTTGAAAAAATAAAGCGGAAATAAATACTTTTGGAACAATTAGCTGTGTTATTCTTAGTTAACATGGTTTCTTGATGAAACATGATCTCTAGTTCTGCTTGGGAGTAAAATGAATACATAATATATATATTATGCTGACACATGCATTTAACCTGTTTAAAGATTGTCCACTTTTTTCAGTATAGTCATAATTCGTAATTGTTGGATACTTGTGAATAATCCTAAATGTTACTCAGGATCTATAAATTGTGAATGTTGCATATTGAAACTCCTGGAACTGAGATGCAAGTAAATGATACTGCTACAGCAGCCTGTCTGGATGGTCCTTATCTTCATAAACTGCTGTGTTTGCATAAAAATGGGTTTTGCTTTATTGCAGGACAAACCTGACTTCATGCTGCCCACTGGCCAGTAGTTGGTAACTGTACCAGGAGTACAGCTGTAGTAATGTTTACAAAAAGTTGAATGGAGCAGGCTGAGTACAAGATCCTGTCTAGAAGTGGCCAAAGTGTTGGAGTCACTATAAAGGAGCAGTGCCCAAGTCTTAATCCTCTGATGTTGACATGGAGGAATGATGAATTTCCACAGTTGGTGTGCAAAAGTGATGTCCTCAACCACGGCCTTGGCAATCACTCAGACCTCAGACTAAATTAATGCAGTCTACAGCTGTTCTAAATTTTGCCAAATCAAAAAACATGAAAAAAAAAAGCATGTATCCTATTTCTGGCATGATTCTCATTTGCTTGTTCTCCTCCTGGCTCACTGCCATTTGCCTTCCAGTGACTCTGTTATAACAAGGAGGCATGCAAAACATCTCTCATCTCCACTTCTCCCAGGCCTTTAATAGCGCAGTGGTTGGGGGACACATGCAGAAAGCGAGAGATTGGATTTTAGTCTCTGCAGGCTCAGGAAGAAATTGATTTCAGATCTGCCTTTGGAAGCCTCCAGAATGGGGTGCTGTCTCTGGGGCCATGGCCAGTGGGCTTCAGCTCGTACGGAGCTTCTCGGCAGTGCAGAGACCCCGTGGCTCACTCAAGTCACAGTCACATGTTCGTGTGGTCAGGAGTCCATCCCCTCATGCTTATAACTTACAGAGCATAAACCATGCAATTCAACTTTGCTGACTACTCTGGAAACACAGTTAATCCAGTATTGAGTGTTTGTAAAAGACCAACCTGATGCACGGTGAGGAAATGCTACAAAAATAGAGTTCTGCTCTTTGTGGCTACTTCCAAAAGTGCCATCCTATCAGTGAAAGTGGGAAAGGTCTTCCAAGGTAACACATCCCACACCACCCAGAGATAGAGGTTCATGAGGCACAGGATGAACTTTATAAAACACTTTTAATCTTTGGCCTTTAAGCAGCATAGCCAACAACAGGTTCACATCAGGGTAGTGGCATTAGCCAAGACAAGTTTACAAATCCCTGAGTGTGCTTCCATCATCCTGAGCTTGAGATATCTGTCAGTCCATAGCAGATGCTGCTGTTGCTGTGCATGTGTCATGTTACTGAAACCCCTAGATAATGATTACGACCGATTATACAAGATGCCATGTTCCTTAATCATATCACTTACATTTCTGCTGAACGGCAGTGACAAGGTTTTGAAAGGAGAAGATCACAGCTGTCCAATAAAAAAAAATCAGATAAACCACACAGTGTTTGCAGACAGAAGATTATGCTAACCTGAAAAGTAGCTTTAGTGCTGTTGATATTTGCACTCTCCCTAACTGAGCTGAACCCTCATTCATCCTCTCTGTTTGGCATCGCATCTGAAATGGAGGTGATTGATGCATGAGCAGGTATATTTCTGGTTTTTTTTATATGTGTTATTTACAATTTGCTGTTCTCGTAGAAAGCATTTGAGTGGTTATTTATTTTTTTCTATATTTTTTTCCCCCTTCGCTCACCAAGATTACAGGTCCCAGAGCACCAGACATTGAATGCCAGTTCCGAAGCAGACAGCTGGAGTGAGAAAATCCCCTCCTTGCCCTAGAGGTAACCCCAGCTCTAAGCTGAAGACATTCCCCTCCTTTATTTGCTGGCTCATTTTGGAGTCCCATTCGTGCAGAGGCTGCCAACTGTCCTGAATTAAATGCAGTGCATTTCGATATGAGTAAGTGCCTACTAATGACTGAGCAAAACCAGTGTATTCATTTAAGGAAAGAGTTCAAGCAGGGTGCCAGGAACGAGGAGCCGTGTGCCCTACTAACAAAGCTATCTAGTTCACTGCACAGTCTGAACTATGCAGAAGAAAGAGCCTTCTACTTTTAAGCAGTTATAATGCAGTACTACAGCACTTAGAGTTTTTGGTGGAAAAGTCAGATGTAATTACTGTTTGACACAAAGGGATTTTTTTTTCCTAGCTCTGCTGACGTTCTATTTTAAATAATTAAAAGTATAATTTAAAACTTAAATTGATCGTTTCAATAGACCTGATCCTGTCCTCAGAGAGAGCCTCTTGTGTCGTAGCTAAACTGTTGATCAGCCCAGTGTCACTGTTTCTCCTTCATCAGAACATGTACCATCAGATCTATAATTCTTTTTTGCTTGTGATGGCAGAGCTCCAACATGGGTGTAGTTTGACCCAGGTTAAGCAGATTTAGCTAAATGCATAAATTGTTCACATTCTGTCATGTGAAAGATGTAGGCCTTGAGCCAATGTTGGGAATAGAGAGCTCACCCAATGAAGAAAGTAATGTATATTTGCAAATTTTCACATGTCTGGACATTATTCTCGTCGACTCCTAGTTGTCCAAAAGGGCTATAAGGTTTAAAACCATGTCTTTGATTTTTATCAGAGTTTAGATGATTGTGCATTCTGACATTAGCATTCACAGGAGCAAATTTCAAGGCCACACAACTCACTGAAAATGGGATTTCCATCCCCTTTTGGTTTTCCTGAGCCATTTCCATCAATAAAATCACATGAAGAGCAAACCCATAAGCCAGCTAATAAGTCAAAAGGTTTTCATGGTATAAACCACAGACCTAACAGGATGTCAATGTCCTGCAGACCAGCTCCATTCCTCTGAATTTCTTGCACCATAACATGGAATGTGGTTTCCAGTGCATTTCTTCAGGGGAATTGTGCTATCAGAGATGTCCTCCAACACCTGTACTTTCTTTTTAGACTAATTTTCATCAGTGTAAAAGGGAATGAGATTTATCCACATGGCATAACTTGCAGAAAACAGAACTGAGGCCTGATAGTATCATTTGTGCCTTAAACTATAATTTTAAACTATTAGTTGTTACACTAACAGTTTGATGAGTTTTAGTCTTCAGGATTTTCAGTTCCGTAGATATTATTATAGAAACTTCTTCAGCAAATGTCCAAGTCATAATGTAAACATCTATAATAAGCATATGCTTAAGCTGTGATAATGATCTTAGAGGTCTTTTCCAACCTAAAGAATTGTATGATTCTATAAAAATTGAAACAGTCCCTCTCAAAAAAAAATACTTCACACAATGAAGATTTGCTCCTTTTTCCTCATCTCTGGATATTGGACTTCACTAAAAATCAGGAATATGTTTATAAATTAAGATATATAGCCCTATAATTGCTGTTAAGGAGGTGAGTTAAACCCTAAAATAAGGGAAGTTGGTTGCCTACAGTTTGCCTAAACCCCCTAAGATGACATCTACAGCCCATATGTGACCACATGTGGTACAAATAAAATGGAAGTATAAAAGAGAAAGAGATAAACATATAATTAAAACCAGCATAGCAAACACTTGTGCTCATTCATTTTAATGACTGCATGCTCCAGTTTACAGAGCAGTTGCAGGCCCAGGCCATAATAGCTGGGTTGACCACATGCCATAAAATACATCAATGTAGGCTGGGTCCAAATTATTCAATACTTGTAATAAATCCATCCCATTAACAGGATAAATATGCACAAGCAACAACTCTGGAGATAATGCTGGGAAGTGGCCTGTTATTATTTAGTGGCAATGCCAGCTCCCAGGACCTGATAAATAGTAATACTATCGCCTTTCATTAAGAAACAAACAAAAAAAAATTAGTTTAGCTTTTAAGATCTCTTAACTATGTCTCTCCTCCTGTTATCTGTAACTTGAACTGAAAAAGAGATTGTGGCCCTGAAAGCTTCAATTCTGATTACTTTTTTGTAAGCCTAATAAAAGGCATCAGTCATACCATGTATGTTGTGAAAATGAAATCTTCATATATTGAAGGTCAATTTTAGTTGAACTAATATAATCAGTAAAAGTCAAGGTTCCTTTACCATTAAAATTGCCCATGCTCTGAGTCTTTTGATATTCTATGCTTAACCTTGAATCATGCTGTGTATGTTGTATGCAGGGAGGATAGTGAATTCACATTACAGTATAAAGCCTGAGTCATCTTGGCCTTGATTTTCAGCTGGGTAAAGCAGAAATCCAACAAACACAAGATTTCTTTAAAATTATTTGAAATTAATACACCTTTGAAGCACTTACTCTCACCTGAGAATAAGCAGCAGGTCATCTAAAGCCTACAAACAGCTTCTTGTTAATTTTATGAAATATTTAATATCACTCCTGAAAGTATTTCTTAAAGTTGAAAGATGGTTACATATAACTAGAGCAAGTACTGATATTGAGAAATGCTTTGAGGTTTGCACAGAAGAAATCACATAATAATCCTGACAGGAGAGTGCAGCCAGGTGGGAGTTGATCTCATCTCCCAAGTAAGAACTAACAGGACAAGAAGAATCAGTCTCAGGTTGCACCAGCGGAGGTTCAGGTTGGATATCAGGAAAAATCTTTTTCCCGAGAGAGTTGTTAAGCACTGGAACAGGCTGCCCAGGGAAGTGGTGGAATCACCATCCCTGGAAGCATTTGATTTGTTCCAAAAACTTTTCCTGTCTCTCCCTCTTCCCTTTTCAATTATACAGCTACAAAATATGAATCTGATCATTTGCAGTGAGGAATGAAAAGGCAAATCAGTGTGATACTGCCAACCCCAGATCAGGGCAGGGTCAGGCTGGACGGAGTCTGTGTGTGAGGGACATTGACCTGAAAGCACTGACAGGGCAGAGATCTTCACAAGCTTGAGTGCCACATGATTTTTAAAACAGAGGTCTAATTAAAGATCACATTCAAATCAGTTGGCTCAGATGTGCTAAAAGCATCATGTACAAAACTGCCAAAAGTAAGAAGCAGGGCAGGTTTTCAGCAGTGCCACACTGCTCACTCCAGTGGAATGACTTCTGATTTTGATATGTGTAAATGAGATTAGACCAAAGCCTGGGTCTTATCTCTCTGGAACTGGATATATGAAGGTGACATAAAAATATCTATTTTGTGTTTTGAAAGCAGTCCTGCATCAAGAGAGAGTTTGAGGGATTTATGTGCTGAAAGACCTAGAAAAAAGATGTACAATGGGAAGTGAAAACTAAATATAAAAATAACCCTGGATCTACAGGATGAAATGGTTGTTGCATCCATGCTCATTCGGTTATGGCAGAAATAATTTTTAACCTTGGATTCCTTAATTTGTTTTTTCTTTCCCCAAAGCCATTCCTGTTACTTCTGAGAAAATTATTAACTAAAAGCAAAGGATATGTTGATTTTGGTATTGATTATCCAGTTCTAAATTTTAACTTTCTTTTCAAAATGTCAAGTTTAATAGAAGGTCAGAAGAATACTTAATTACAAACCTCAAGCCAGCAAAGACATGTTTCTGATGCAGGACTGAGAGCTGATCCTGGCCACAGAAAACTACTCTTTGAAACCCTGTTTCAAATTGGCTCAAAGTTATTAGTATTATTTTTTCCCCAGGATATCTGCACTGAAGAAGAGGCAGTGTCAGCAGTCTATAAATAGACCAGGACAGTATAAACTTTTGAACTGTGAAATCTGGGGGGTGTAATCTTCCTGCTAAACTGAGGCTTACAGCAGACATTTAATGCTCTGATAGGAGTGTCGCCAGTGTTTGAACTGTCTATTAGAGGAAGGGAAATTCTGAATTATTGTTAGCACTGTGCACTGGTGTGGCAGTTCAGGTTGGTTTGAAATCCCTTGTCCTGTTGAATAAGCTGGTTTGGCTGTTTGCCTGTGTGCATGTTTGTGCATAAACATACCGCAGCCAAATGACTTACCAGCATTACAGGTCTAAAAAAGAGCCTTTGAATCTAGAACAATTAATTTAGCGGACATTTAGATGTTAAGACACACTCCTTAAGCAATGGTTTTGTAGGAAGAAACAGCCTATACTGCAGTTTTCATCACTTTATGTGTAGCAATGCTGATTTTCATGAGCTGAGAGTTTGTCCCATGGGAAGTACCTCAGGTAAACGCTCACAGCAATTTTCCTGGTGCTGTTTAGTTCCTGCCTGTCACACTTGGAGCACACAATGGACAGTGCCACCTTTTACTCAAGAGGCAGCTGAAAAGCACCATCACTTCCCAATATATCTCTTATGCTATAAATTAACATTAACATTCCTGTCATGGCTAATTCCATGTAGCAGTTGTGCCATGTGGATATGGCGTGCAGCCTGGGCACTTTGTGGGAAGGGGCTCTCAGCCCACAGTGGGCTCCAGGTGTGTACAAAGTGAAAAGGCCATGTAATTTTTTTTTTTTTTTTTTTTTTTTTTTTTCTGGTAGCATCTGTGAATGTTTGAGTGTTTGACGAGCTTTAGCCACCAATGTTTTCAAACTACAACCGTAGCCACATATTGGACTATAAACACATAAACCCCCTGACCCCAGGAGCTGGGAGTGTCCACAGCAAGGTGCTGCAGTGTGATGGAGGTCCCCCCAAACGGAGCCAACACCAATTGGGAACACCCCTTCCCTGCTCCCACAGCTGCCTTCTGAGTAGGGGTGGAGGTTTTTAGCTGTGGCCCCACCCTGCCCTACCACAAAGGAGATGGAGTGGGCTCCATGAGGGTTTGGCTGCTGGAGGGGTGGTTGTAGGGCCCCCTCATGACTGTAGGCAGCTGTGGGGCTGCAGCAGAAGCTTGTTGGGGCTGGGCTGCTCGTTTCTCCCATCAGTCTCCAACATGTGGAACTACAAGCATTTCAGAGCAGGAAACCTTCCCATGAGGCCTGATTCCCTCTGTGGAGAGATGCAGCAAACACGTGAGTAACCAGAGTCAGCAAAGAGACCTTTGGTACCTCTTGGTTGTGTGAGGGGCTGAACATGCCAGGCTTGTTACTGGGGATTCTGGGGAGCACAGTCTGGGCATGCTGAATGCTTTCCCAAAGCCACCAGCAGCTGTGGGCTCTCCTTCCCTTAAGATACTCATTTTTGGTTGTGGAAATTGCTTTAGTGAGTGGTGGGGAGTGGTTTAGAGCTGGCACCCAGCTGTGGGAGCTGGGGTTGTTCATGGTCTTTGTGGGGCAGAGACAACACACCTCTGTGTTTTCCAGCTGTGTGAACAGTGATTTATTTGCCCTCTTGCACAGGCTTTTGGCTTGTGTTTTCTCTCAGACTCCTTGAGCCTGGTGCTGTGGCCATGGTGGTGTCGGTGGTGACACGAAGCTGTGTGGCTCACCCTGCCAGTGAGTACATCTGCCACCCACAGGGGTTGGGGGCTGTCATATTCCTGAGTGGCTCAGAAGAAGGGTTTGTTGGGGCAGATTATGAGGTTCTCCCTTTGCCTTTGCAAACTGAAGCTTTGCGATGAAGGGCAGAGAGAGTAAGGACCTCCCCTCATGTACATGGAACAACTGGGGGCTTCTGTCTGGTGCAACATCGACCTTTGGGTGCTAGGTTTTCTTCGGTGGGCTACAAATGGAAAACAAGCCACAGGTGATGCCATCATGCCTAAATTTCAGCTTTGGAAATTAGTAATGACTCTACAGACCTCTGAAATGCGGCCTAAGAACCAAACACTGTTTTCCTCAGTGAATTTGCCCTGTAAATTGCCAGAGACAGGGTTTCACTTACTTTATTTCTGTGGCTGTATTGATTTTTTTGCCATCTTTCTTTTTAAACCTGAAGGAAAAATTCAAATAAAACCTAATGATGTCTCTCTGTTTCTGAACAGTTTTGGAAATTGCAGACCAATCAATATTAAGTACACTTTACACCAATTTAGAGCCCTATTCTGTTCAGACATGTGCTTTATAGAGCTCTGATTTTTGAGTAATTTAGTCTGAAAAGTAGGGTAATGTGGATTTTCTAATTAGCTTGTGTTAAGTCAGTGTTCTTCCACCTGAATATTTTTAATAGCTTGGTTTTTAAAAGCATGCGTGTATATACCCAGAGTAGGCGAACAAAAAGGAAGATAATCTTTTCAGAGGGATGAAAGACAAGTGGATTAATGCAGAGTTTGAGGTTTTGTGAGAAATTCAGGCATACAGGCTGATGCAGCAAGGAGAGCTTCTACTTGTGAAACTGTCACTTGTTAATTAAGTTAATGTCTATGGTGCTCTGAAAATGTAAAGCAGTATGTAAGTGGTAAGTATTATTATTAATGGTGCCAATTTTGACAGGTTTACTGGAATAAGCTTTGCAGTACAATATAAGCTAATGTTCTAATGCTTTACTCATTTACAATTAAACTGTTAAGAAAGTGGGAATAAAAGGCCAGCAAAGACCAGCAGATGAGATGGAGTCCTTCATTTGGTGCTGCCTGGGAATAAGGTTAAAGATAACATGGGGCTGTCTCTCCGTCTTCTAGAATTCTTGGGGTAAAACATCAGGTGGATGATGGGCTGCACCAGATTATTGTGGCTTCCAGTTGTCCTTTTAGGAGATCCATTGGCCCTCAGAAGCTGTAACAGAAAGTATTGTATCCCTATAGCCAGTATGTCCTGCCTGTCACCTAAAGACCCATTCCTGTCACAGACTGCAAAAGGGGAATGGAGTAAGGTGTCAGCCCTGTGTACCCTCATTGTGCTTTCTCCTCTGAGGGAAATGCTCACTGGCAAATTAATTTGCTTGAGGCCCTTGAGGGGTTGCAGAAGGAAAGAGAGTCTGTATTGGTGCCTGAATAGCTGCAGAGAGCTTGTCAGTAATATATATAAAAGAACATATTAAAAAAAGTGACTAAATTTTCTTTCACATTTCACTGAGTTGTGGTAGTTTACATGTCATTCAGATATGGAAGCACAGCTGCATGCAGGTATCTGACCCAGTAAATGGAATAGTTCCCTCAATGTCTTGGGCACATTTCCTTTCATAACTGTAGGCAATGCTTTTTTTCTCAGCAAAGCTATCAAATCTGCCCTGTAAAAGGGACAGCCTAATCTTCAGATGTTTTTCTTAGATGCTCTTTAATTTATTTTTTCATTACCAGGCTCAATTCTCTCCTTCAATGGCTTCTAAGTGAAGAAAACATTATATATGTTGTGTAGGAGTTCTATAGAAATTGGAACTCTAGTGTTTTTGTGCAGGTGCCTCTTCCTTTGTGTTCCCATTCAAACTCAAAGGAGTTTCCCCACAAGTCACATCCAATACGTGTCCTATTGGCATGGTCAGAGTGGTCTGTTTAGCTTAATTGCTGTAAGAGAAATTGATGGATTCTTTTGCAGTTGGGCAGAGTTCTGCTAATGTGTTGAGAGTGCACGTGCACACACACCTACACTCAACAGTTCCAGCCATATGAGACCAGCACTCCACTGCCTAATTAAATTCATTTACTGGCTGGCAGACACTGCACCTTTCAGTGCCATGTGGATCCTGGTTGTGCTGGAAGAACTTCAGGGCCAGTTGTTTTGTTGTGTGTTAGCGACGGAATTGTTGTGTCCTCATTTAATGTGAACTTTGTTATTGGGCTGCATTAGTCAGACACTGCAGGCAGTATTGGAAGAGGGATAATGTGGTTATTTTGGGGGCCTGGGAAATTATTTCTTTAAGAAGTAACAGCAGCAAGATGGACTCTAATAAAACTATTTTCTTGCCTCTTACTGTGTCTTCAGTCAGTGACCTTAGAGTTGGGCTTGATCAAACGCTGCTGGGAACAGGCCAGGACTCAGTCCTCATGCATCCAGAAAAGGGAAAAGTAATATTTTTTCTTTGTAATATTGGTCACTGATGTAGTGTTATGAGAATATTGCACTCTTTGCAAAATAAATCAGTGATCGGTGTAGGAATGGCTGTCTAGAATCAATGTGTTCATCTGTCAAAGCATTTAGAGAAATAACTGTCCTCCTCTGCAGGCAGGTAACAAGGAATGGTACTTGGGGTGGGAAGGTCTATCAGTTCACCCCATTTACTTGCCCATCAACCACCAGTCAGGTGTTAATCACTGGGGAGAATAGTCTTGAAATATTTTGGTGGCAGCTTTGAACTGCTGCTTCTCAGGCCACAAAGAGGGGTTTCTGCCTTGGCCTCCTCAGAGCTGGCTTATCTCTTGTTATTCAGGTGTCTCCTGAGCCCGTTGGGTTCCTGTTTACAGAATTGCAGAGCTGGGGTTTCTAAATTAAGCAGGTTCACACTGTCAGGACTCTGTAGCCTATTCCCTATGGAGGAAAGAAAACGAAGCGACACAGCAGAAATAAAAGTAAGAGCAGACTCCAGAAGTTGCTGGTGTTTTGATATGGAAGGAGAAATTAAAAACCTAGGGTTGATGACTGGATGTTGATACTGGAACTATATTAAATATCAGTTGTATTGAGATCTGAGTCTTTTGAGACACAACCTTAAAAATTATATCCTTAAAAATATAACAAGGGCAAGCTTCTTGCCCTTTTCTGAAGTGCAGTAATAGGCTGTAATTCTAAAGCAGGTATATGGGCATCTGCTTTGGATGGTCTAGTTACAGAACACAGTGCAGGTAGTACATCAACCCTGTCATGAAAGCACAATAGTCAGAATAGAGTCCTTAAGGCATCACTGTCTAGTATAAATCAGTTAGAATAATTCATGCTATAGATTTCCCAATGCTGCAAAGCCTCTTATTCAGCAGAGTATAAACATATATCACGTCTTATAGATTTTCCCCCGTCTTGGCATGAAACAGACTCAAAGAATTCTCCAATAGATGAACAATGCACTGTACAGACAATTCCCTAAAAAGTTTCATAAATAGGAGGTGGAATGGAAAGATATTATTTAGCTCCAGGATTGTTTTAACAGCTCCAGTCACACCTTCGTTATTAAGTTTGGAGCAGGTTGTGCAAGAGCCAACACTGAGCCTGTGTGTGGAGCATACAGGGGCTGTGTCTGGAATCAGGCTGAAAATGCAAATAGGAGTTTCTTTGCTGGTTTGGTTTCTCAACACAAGTTAGAGCAGCTTGCACCAACTGGTAAAGGCTGCAAAGGGCCATTTTGCCAGCTGGGAGGTGCAAGGGTGTAATAATGCTGCTGGCTCCTTGCCTGTGCCAGCCACAGGGAGGAGAGTGGCAGAGAAGCCAATGTATGTCTCCGTGCCACAAACCAGGCTTAAAGACAGCTTGTACCACTTGGGAGTGGGGCATTATGGATCTGAAGTAACCAAAGACCTGCCATGAAATATTCATGCTGCGACTTCCTGTATTCTTATCACTTTTAAATCCCTAAAATTTCCAAAAGCCCCCATTAAATTCAACCAATTTAAGCCACGAAGCACTGCCTAATGCACAGTTCTCCGGGTCCTGATAAATGGCCTCGGGAGCGACGGAGTTAACTGACCATCATCAATTACGGCATCAGAGGGGGTGATTAGGACTGAAATTGCAGGGAGGTTTTTAATTTAGCAGAGTAGAGGAGACTCCCCCAGCTTAGCCAGGCTCATCAGATCATGCACGTCTTCCCGCTTCATCCGCTTACCCCGCGCTGCCACTCAGGGCTCTTGTGCATGGAGAGGGCACCGAGCAGACTCCAGGAGAAAATATTATTCCCTTGTCCAGAAATCCACCTGAGGCTCACTGACGCTCTGCCTGCCACACAAGTGCCTAGCGTGCAAAATTCTCAAAGACCCCGAATCAGGAATCAATCAGCAAATTATGTAAAGGAAGAAATGGCATAGTTTTAAAGCTTAATATGACCTAATTTATTTGTCTGATTTTTTTTTTTTTTTAATTTTGCTGGTGAAGTAGGTAGGACTACTTCTAGGAGAAAAGATGCATACAGACTTGTGTTAGGATCAGGGATGAATCAGTTGCATACCCATATTTTGCCTGGCTCTGTGTATTCAACAGAAGTATGGAGTGCAATGTATAGACTGCTTTAACTGCTCTATTTTCCTGGTAAAATGGGTTACCTGGGACAGTTTGGTCATTGCCTTGGGATAAGGGCAGCCGGCTTTAGGTCATGAAGAGTCACAGGAGGGAGGGGAAAGGGCTTGTGGCCCTGACATGAAGCTTTTTGAGGAGTTGTAGTCACAGGCTGCTGGAGCGATGAGCCTCCTCTGCCTGCTGAGGCCCTCTTGGTCCCCTTGGGGCTGCTCCATTCCTAGGATCAGAGGTTCCAGCTCCACCCTGGGACTGGCCACTATCAATGGTTTGGCACATGCTGCTTGTCAGGGCTGTGAAATGCAGGGGGGAGAAAAACATCTGACATGCACCCAACCCCATGCTTTTCATCTGCTCTTATTTTATATTTCTGGTGCTACCACTATTACCATTTTCCTTGAGTGTTTTTCCTCTGGATTTTAGAAAATTGTGGGGTTTGAGGGAGAAACTGCAAGTGAACAGTGTTTATAAGAGGCAGACTTCATGTTTGTCATGTGGAAGGGAGAAAAGGGGAAAGGAGGGTAGCAGTAATTCAGCTAGAAAATGTCCAGGATGGGCCTGACCCAGAATTCAGAGGTATCTGGGCTTTGGTGATGTAAAGATAAATTTTTAGTTGCTTTTGCATTCTGAAGTTTTGAAACAAATCCCTCTCTTGCAGTGGAAAGTTGAGAATAACAAGAATTGAGATAGTGTAGACACTGGTGCAGCATTAGCAACACAGAGGCAGTGGGAAGCAGCAGCCCTGTGTGCTCCTTCCCTTGGGTTGTGTTGCTTGTGATGTTGTAGAGCTTCTGCCACTGAGGCTGCAGTTTTCTATATGATCATGTAATTAAAGATTGACTCATAGTGTGCAGGCATATGGAGGCTAAAACAGTTGCCCATGAAGTGTTCAGCAGCATTTTGTGTGGTGTTTGACAAACCATTTTTATTTTGATTTTTGTTAATATGGCACTTTGTGCAATCACGGAGACACTTAGCATAGAACATCAGTCACCTGTGTAATCCTAATGAACTCATGTAAATGGAAATAAGGGGCTTCTGAAGACTGTTAACAATGAGGTGCCATGATGCTGGAGGAGACTTGGCAGCCCTCTCAGCCCACCCCTGATTTTGAAATGTGAGAGCATAGCTTTTTCTATTGCCGAGGAAGAATAATCAGACCTAGTCCTTGAAATGGTCTGTAGTGAAGCAATAGATATTTTAACTCCAGGGTTATCACCGAGAAACCCTACTCCTTACTCGGGCAAATTCCCATTGATTTCAGAGGAGTTATGCCTGAATAGAGAGAAGTGCAGGGCCTGAGTAAGCCTTGGTGTGACCTACTTCTGTTGTGCTTCTTCTCCAGCCCACAGTGGTTATGAATTGTTGTGTTATTAATACAATAATTTGGATATATTTATTACTGCCAGTTCCCCCTGTGCAGTAAAATCCATATTATTCATACAAGATAATTGGAAAGGATAATCTACCTCTCAAACCTGAGAGCAGCCTGTGGAGCCACAGTTGCTTTGCTTTCAGCATGTTCTCTCTCTATATTGTTTCCCTTTGCGGTGCTCTTTGCAAAAGTGGAAAGCAGATCCTTGCTTAGGCAAGTAGAATTCAGGGCTACTCAAGCCCTTTTCCCCAGGTCTGAGTGATCCATTGGAGGATCTGCTGTGGGGAATTTCATAGCTAGAGGATCTATAAGTGTTTTCCATATTAGAAGTGAAGCCTGAATTTTCTGGGAATGGCTATAAAACTAGGGCTTAATGCAAGAAGGGTTTGAAAGTTGCTGAAGGACCTGAAGTGGAAATTAAAGATGTACAGTGTTTTCTGGAGACTTGGGCCATTTCTTCTTTCCTCTTGCATGCAAACCTGCATATTGTAAGAAAACATGACTTTTGTTCCACTGTGCTCTTGAAGATCTTGTGGGTCCTTTGCACTTCCTGATGCTCACAGCCCAACACAGAAGTCACAACATTGCTGGGGCTCACCAAGGAGACTCAGCAAGAGGATCTCTGACAGGTCCATGCCCAAAGTTGCTACTGGCTGTTTTTCAGCTGTCTGCTTTTATTGTACTCTACCTTGCTGACCTGAGAGCTACTGCATGCCACAGCTCTGGTGTGAGGTGTGCAGCAGCTGCTTGTCCAGAGCTGTCACATTTTGTGGTTTTTTTTGGACTGCAACTATTTCTGTGCTGCTGTGGAGTGGGTGGGAGTTGTACCCTGGGCTGATGCCAGCAGGGACATCTCCGTGCAGGTTGATGTGTATTTGGGGAAAGCTCTCTGGGCAGCAATATTTCTGCAGGGGCACAAGAAGGACAGAAGCCACAGTGCCCAAAACTACTCAAAAGGGTGTTTCTATAAGGGCAGCCTCCCAGAGGTTGCTCCCTGCAGAGCCTTAATGTACAATGAAAAGTAGGACTCTAACCCTGGGAACAGGCACAGCTTCTTGTGCTGTTTAAAGTCAATGACGTTCAGGCAGTGATACCAATTATTGTTATTAATCCTAACATGGATTATAAAAGAAAAAGAAGCTGATCTCTGAAAATTCAAGTAATCACGACAGAAAGACAAGCTGCGGTATTTCTTTAATTTGAGAGTAGCTCAAATCAAGAGGAAAGAAATTCTGTGAGCCTGTTGAGGATCCTGGTTTGAGTCCTACTGAATTCAGGGGGACTGTTACAAAGATTTTGGTCAGATTGCAGGACTGGGACCTGAAAAAGCTTGTTTTGTTGGGAAGGATTTTTGCATCTTAGTTTGCTGAATTGATTAAAACTTGCATTCTCTAGTACCAGCATATTAAATATCCTATACATTTTTCATATTTTCTAATTTATCTTATTAGGAAAAATGGGCAAATAACAAACATGTAAATATATAATGTTATACTTTAATATAAACTGTATGCTGCCTTCAATAATGAATGTTGTTGACTATAGTAATTAAGGATGATTCCAGCTCCAAACAGTTATTTACTTGTCAATATTAGTGAATCTGGTTCATCTAAAACTGCAGGCAGTTTTCTGTTTACTATATAAACAGTAATTGCCTGTTTTAGTATTTGCTAAAATATTGTTTAAGTCTAAAATCAAGATCACAAGTGGATTTCAATAACCTAGTTAATTTACTTTAATTTTGGAATTCTCTCTCTGCATGGGAAGAGAAATATGAAAAGTAATTTCATCTCTGTATAGTTGATTTAATTGTATGTACTTTTGATGGATTAAGTTTCCAGTTAATTGTGGAAAATGCAACAACAATATTATAAAAAGAGGTTTAAAATAAAACAATTGCTGTCTGCTTTGCATGCTATTTTAAAAAATGCTTAACGTTATTAATTTTACAATGGTAATTTATAAATATTAGTTACATCTTCCCACTTAACCCCCCCAAATAGATTATTTTAATCATACTTATTGATATTATCTACATAATTATTTTTCATTATGCAAATATGTCCCAATTGCTGTGTAATAATCTGATGGAAACAGCTTTCAGTGCTTTAAAACGCTTGCTTAACAAAATCCAAGAAACAATGGAAAACTGGTGTAAAAACCAGAAAAAATTGGGCAAAGTTTTTTCTAATAGCAACAGTAATTTTATATCTGTAATAGTTGATATTTTGAAATCACTTGCAAATTCAGTAAATTATGAAAAAAGATTGAGTGGTAATGACACTTCAAGTTTTTAAAATAATGATCTTTAACCATGTTACTTTCCATCCTTAGTTAAAAATGACAGCGGATTAAAATCTATCTGATTTCTAGTAAAAGCATGTTTTGTTAGTCATTGTGTATGTGTAAAAAAATATAAATAACCAGTTTCCAATTCCTCTGTATTTCTTAAAACATTGAGGGTGCTTCCTCCTGGGCAGAAGCGATATCCAGTGCTAGAGGATTCTGAAAAGTTTATTTGAAAGTATAATTAACAGAGCATAGTAAAAAAAAAAAAAGACATTCAGAAATAGAGAGATTTATTTTAAGGAATATTCTATTTGAAATTTACAGATTGTGAGGAGAAATCTAATTATAGGGTTGCTCAGGACAAAATTACAGCATTAGATCTAAGTTTTCTGAGTTTTTAGTGTAACTGGTTACAAGCTTAAAATAATGCAGGCAATCCTCTCTTTTGTTGGAATAAAGTGTTATAATTTCTAGCAGTGGCTAACTTGCAATTTGTTCTTGGTTTTTTTGTGTGTAGATAGCTGAATAAGCAAATAAAACAGCTTTGGTTTTTTTAATAAGGATTGTAATCTAGTAGAATTTTAGTTTTAAAACAAAGTAAATAGTTATTACTCTTGGTAAAAAAACCAAGGTTGTCTGAAATAATTTATTGGATGTACATTCTCAGTGAATTTTCTTATAAAAGGTTGCTTTAGTGCTTTATTGTTTTCTCAAAGAAATATATACATGTATGTAAAACCCTCCACGTGAAAGTGTTCCTTCAGCCTTTATTGAGCATCACTCTCTGCAGCTACAATTTCAGCCCTAAGCTTCACTTTTTTTGCAAAGTATGTGGTTTTCATTAAACCTGTAATTAGTATAATTAATAATTATTCCCTAATTGAAACACAGGTTAACAAACTTCCATATGTAAAAGTAAAGGGGGGAAAAATGTCATTCATTCACACTGGGCTTTATAAGCCTATAAAACTCTTCAAAGGACTTCAAGATATCAAGCAATCTTTTATTCAGCTAAACCTACCCCCCACCTTCCCTCTTACACACACTTAAATACGCAGTATGCTCACAGCTTGGAAAAAAGCAAGAAAAGCCTTAATGGATCACTGATTTTAACCAAAGAGGTAGGTATGTATTCCATATAAATGGTTTCCAAACCATTTTGCTGTTAGTATTAATAATTTTCATTAAATGCAAACAAGCGCCTGGGTGCTATAGAGAGCAAAGCTTTCAGCTGTGCACTTATTAACACAGCTTTTCTTTCAGGCTTAAAACATCTAAAACAATTACACTGGAGCAACTGTGTAACTTGCTCCTTTCTTTACTACACAGGTATAGCCCTGTAGACAGAGGCTAATAAAGATTTAGTGGTAAAATGGTCCAAATTTTACTCATCTTTACACCCGTGAGTAATTAACCCATTTGAATAGACAAATAACGTCAGGAGAGGTATTCACATATGCAATGCCCAGTTCGAGTTAGATACTTTACAACTGATGTAATAAATCAAAGAACAGTATAATTATTTCTCAATTTACCATGACACAGATATCTTGTCATCACCCTGGTTATATGTACCTTTAAGAAGTGGTGGATGTTAAAAATCTATTTAACTGCATCAGTGAAACAGAGCTAACACAGCAGGAAATATTCCTTTGTCTTTTTTTTTATATAAAGTCTCCTGTCAAGATATTTGCTCATGTTAGAAACCAAATATTTTCCATCTGGAACTGAAGATCAGAATTTTGTACCTAGGACATGACTATTTGTTTTTAAGCAGTTACTTATTTAAATAATTTAAAATATTTTGCTGTTGGGGATATTTTCTATTCTTAGAAAAAACACTAGGAAAGTCCTATATTATGTGCTTTATTATCTGAAATATTTATTTGCAGTTTAAAAATAGATTATTTTTAAATTTGCACAAAACATTTGTTATTTAGATTGGATGAATATGAAGTGGAGGTATAGACACCTCCAATGCTTGCTTTTTCTGCAGTCCTTTGGAACTGGTGGAGTTATTTATTCATAAATATTTCTTCAGTAATTTTTCTCTGCTTTTAAAAGTACAACTCTCAGCTAAAATTGAACATTATAGTAAACGAAACACTAAATTGTTCCCTTAATATAAAAATTAAAAATGTATTTAAAGTAGTAACAAGTGATGGGGACATTGCTGCTGTGCAGTCTAGCGGTGGGCACTGAAATATTATAAGCTCTGCTTTCATAATACTGCCTTTCAAAATCTGTTATCTATAGTTATCTTAAAATTTGAGTGCTTTTCAGAACACCTGATCTAAAGTTTCTCAGGAGAATATACTGTTTCAATCAGATAGTTTTGTAGAGGACACGTTAGCAAAAATCCTTACAATTCCGAGTTATCTTTGTCCTTTTTTAAATGGGAGAGAGAATTCAGAGGATAATGACTTAGGCTTGAATGCAGTTCCGTGTATTTTGTGTTTTATTGATAAACATATGCATCTATATATATAAAACCAGTCAGAGCTATGTGTTTATTTGTTACTAAGTTAAACAAAAGCCCTGAGTTCCCTCACCAAGATTTAGCAAGTTTGTCCTACTTACGCATTACTGATAAATATCAAATCCAGCTCAAATAATAATCAAATTCTCAGGGTGACTGAAGTAGCATCTTTTCCTGACTTAATCTGTCTAAACAGGTAAGGATGTATAAAAAAAATCTAAAGAATTTGCTGTCCCTTCAGCTTCCCTGCTGATGCCTGTCAACTTTTTAAAACAATTTTTAAGCTGGGGTTGGGAAGGCAGGGAAAGAGTAAAAGCTCTTTTCAATTACAGATGATCAGTGAGAGCTGTGACATGATGGTCAAGCTTCTCTTAACTCCTAAGGGTGTCCTTCATAGTTCAAAAATATGTTCAAACACTCCAATGTGTTTGAGATGCACACACTGGTGGTAGGGGGGAGTCATATCTCTGTTAGTATTGAAGTTTTTCAGAGTTCTAACAGGTGATGCTCACTTCTGTAACTGAATCCACAAACTGCATTACAAACTAGGCACCAAAATATGTATTTATTGCATCTACAGGAACCTGCTGCAGTGTCCACATAGATGGCAACAGTTTCTATATTTATTTCTTGATCATACTGCAAAAGTCTGTAGTATGTACTTGTTAAGAACTTCTTTCACAGAATGGAAAATATGTAATAAGTAGAATTCATAATATGATCTATTCATGCCACTTAGCAATGTGTGTTCTTTAAAAATCAATACAATAAACTTGCTTGTTCATTATCTGACTAGTAAAGTGTTTTGTCTCAATAGGATTTCATTTACACTGGGTAGGTCACCCAGGAAAGTGAGACCTGTTAGTTAACTGCTACATTTCGCTTTGATTCTTAATTTGTGAGCAATAATAAAATATTAGTTTTTAAACTATTAGTTTTCTCATATGAAAATAGCATAAATGCATTTGAATGCTTATCTGGCACAGCTTTTTTTCCTCACCTGAACTGTAAAGATGTTTTTAATTTAAGGGTATAAGATTAATCTATTATTTATTATTTGTAGATGGAAACATTCAGACAGTGACAAAATCTCTGAATACTCAGAATAAGGCATATTTCTCTCCGTCTGGTTCAGTTTCCCTAATTTCTTTTATGGAGTAATTTTAATAGACTAGGTCAGTCTGACAAAAGTATTTTGCAAAGTAAATTAAGTATATTTTTGTGGCAGTACAGAGATCTCATAAGGGGCTGAATCTTCCAGCATTTTTCCTTGTAAGGAAAGTAAGGTCATATATGTGTGAATTTGCTCTTGTGCCAGAGTTGGAATGCGTAGGTAGGATACATATGCACATATTTCAAGTACTGGAAAATAAATCAATGTAAAATAGCAATTATTTAAGGTAGGGCATAGTCTTGGCATATATCTAGGCAACATTTAGCATCTGTGGGCATTATCATAGTAAAAAAGTGATGCTGGAAATTAGCTTGGATTAGTTTCACTTGTAAAGCTGATTTTTTTTTGAGTATAAAATGTAGATTTGAGCCCTAAACCTGTATTTTCCAGTACGCAGTGCCAAATCTTCACCTCATGAGCAGACGAAACGTTTCTGCTTTAGTTGGCAAAACACTTATTTCTACAAGAAAAAGATTTAGCCTACATCAAAAACATTTTGATTGCTCGGCAGCTTTTAGCACTTAACACATCTCTAAGCATGTACTGGAAAACTACTTGGGAGGAGATGTATGTCTCTTATGCCAAAACACTCTAGAAACTGATTAATCTGTTTTGTTAATCAAAGATTTCATCTTCACATTATAGCACAGCCAGATTAGTAAAGCTATGATGGTGGGACACAGGATAATTTGCTAAATAAAGTCAAAATTAATGGCAAATAAAATCAGTTTCCCTTTGTGGTTATTTCCAGCCAGCTGCATCCAAATATAAAAGAACTATCAAAGGGAGATACCCATTAATTATTAACTCAGAACAACTTCAGAAAGCACTTCTTAAACCTCCATTGACATCATCCTGACAGGCTCCTAATCTCGGAAAGTTGTTGGTAAGAGTTGCATTGGGCTCAGCATGCCACCAATTCTGCCTGGAACAACTGCAGCTTGAGATGTGTTGCAGCAGGGATAGGAACACTTGGGATGCGCTGCAGTCTCTTAAGACATCTGTGAGTAACATTTACAGCACAACATGCTGTAGAATTCCCCATGTAGCTCTACCTCTGCTGTCAGCATAATAGAGTTGTCAACAGCCTAATTGCAAGATGCAATATGTAGGGGGGGGTCATCAAAAAAAAAAAGAAATCTCAGTGGAAAGTAACACAAATCAGCTGTCATTGTTATAAAGCTGGACCAACCTTTGGCTAAACCATTTAAACCTCCTGATTAATCCCTAGATTTATCTTTATAGATTGGATCAAACTCAAAGTTTGACTGCAGATGAAAGAGGAACTTCAAAACCAAGGCTATCATTTATGCCCATTAGACAATGCATTCAGCTAATGATCTACAACATACATTAGCCTGGAAGCAGTGGCTTTAAGGCTTAACTGTTGCATCTTTTTTTCTTTTCATGTTATACTTCAACCTTTATTTCCAGCTTTTAATTCTTAAAAACATTTTTGTCAGAAGGTGAAAATACTTTTTTCTTTTTAACTGAAGGCTTGCTTTAGTTTCTGTCTTGCTGCCAACTTATTAAATATCTAGTCTAGAATATAACTTGGAAAGAGCTTGTTTGATTATGTGGCATCAGTAGATCTCCTTATTGCAAAATGTATATGCTAAATCAAGCAGTTGAATCCTGTTGAATAGTTTTTTAGAGTTTTATGTCATTGATTAAAAAAAACAAGCAACAAAAAAATCCCCCAAACAATTAAAACTGACCAGTGGTGGAAAAAAAGTAATTCAGTGAATTGGGTTGGGTTTTATAATGAACATCTGAAGTTATTTAATTTATTCTTACATATATTAAAAAGCTTGACATCATGAGGCTATTCTAACTCCACTGTTTCTTTTTTGTTTTAAAAAAACCAAACAAACTCAGTCAAAGTTATCCAGCCCCTCCTCCCCCTTGCTGAACAGAACAGGGTAGTAGTTTTTATTCTTAAAAAAAAGAAAAAAATATACTAGCCCTTCTCTCATCTTATGGGCAGACATTTAAATTTAGAGTAATTACAAGACAGCAGTAAGTAGCACTGAGCGTGAGTGACAAAATGCAGCTTAACTTGATGTTTTAATGCAGTTTCCCCCCCTCATCAGGGATATTAACCCTTCTGACTTGTTCACTAAAGATTCTTACCCTTATTTCCCAGACCACAATGTGAAAGACAGCTTATCAGAATATTACCATTTTATAAACATTAATGAATAAACAATGAGTTCAACTATATATTTTTCATATACTACCTAGAATTTCAAGACTCTATTTCTTGCAGTATGATACAGGCCTTGCGTGGAGCTAGGCAACAGATCTGTTAGAATTGCTCCTGGCTGGATGTAAAGAAGAGAAAAGCAAGTTTACTGCCTTCTCAATCACAATAATTAGTTTCAAATAAACTAGAATCAATATAATTTCCTCTTTGAAAAAATTGTTTCCTACCTTTGCTGGCCTGTTTCATCTGTTTCATTAAAGGTGCAACTTTTATTGATGCTTCTGCTCATCCTATGTTTTCATCAGTGTGAAACCTAAAATGCTCTTTGCCTAAAGTGTAGATTAATATAATAGCTACTTGAAGCAGGAAACCTCTGCTATGTGTCTATAGTTGTCTTTATTTGGGCCTGTGCAGCATTTTGTTTGTCCTCTAGCCTTTTACGGCAGCTGGACCCTGACCTTCAAGTTCTTAAAAAGAGGGGGGGAAAAGTATTCTTTTCAGATTCCAAGTTCCTCCCTTTTTACCCTCCCACTGACACCGTCCCATTCAATACTAGAGATAACTTTATTCATCTATACATCATTGTATCAAATTCAATAGGCAAACTGCTTCAACATGCTTCAGAGCTGGACAGGGCAGTAATGTCTTCATTTTTTCTTAATGCAATGAGTTTCTTATCGCAGCCCTTTCAAGCACAAAACAAACACTGTAACAAAAAAATGATCTCCAACTTTTTCCCACCCTGCTATTTCACTGTGGGCTTATTTCTTTGTTCCTTCTTTTAGTGGAAGGCTACAGATACAAAGATGTAAAATTGATTACATGCTTACCTACCTAACAGGAGTTAAAAAGGGAATTGGGGGGGAATCTTTTATAATTAAACACTGTATTGAGCAGATTTACTTCTGGCTCACACCAAGAGCATGGAAGTATTTGTTCCTGAATTGGTTCTCGTCCTTTAAACAGGATACCAAAATTAAGTCACATCTTAGAAAAGCCTGTAGAAATGTCATGTCAACTGCAAATCTGGCTGATCACTGTCTGGAAAAGAGGGATCTTTTTCCCAAGTGTAGTCAGTGTGGATTTATACACCTAATGTTACAAAGCTCTCACAGTAACTGCCAAGCTTGACTTTATACCAATGACAGCAGCTCCATGGATGTTAGCAGAGCTCCAGCAGCAAGGAGTCCAACTTTTCCTCATTGTCCTGTGTCCTGCTCACCTGAAGATGAATTTAAAGGGAGGGAATTTAATGCTTGTCCCACATGTGCATGTTCAAGTGTGGTTTAAGCTCATTAGCTGAGCTCAAAAAAATATGCTAGGAGCATACTGATAAGAGGGATATATCAGTATTTTAGTGAATCACGTCAAGGGTTTTGTAGTGCCTTTTTATTGTAGCATGAAATATGTAATATTAGGATACCCAAGTCAAGCTTATGTCTCATTGACATCTCTGTCTTTTAAATGGAAAGTAAGGCTGGAGGGGAGAAAGTTGGTTAAAATACAGAACTTCTAAAGTGCTTAAACCAGCTAATGATACTAGATCTCATTTTAGATTCCAGGAATGAAAAAGAAAGAAATAAAAAAATCAAACTTACATCCCTGACTGGGTGTTTTCCACTATAGGCCCTACATGTTTATGTAGAGGGTATTGCGAACGTTTGGAGGGATTTGGGAGTTTCAAAAGGAAGAAGTTTATACATTAGTGCTGCTAGTTGCAAAACACTGTTGATATTCAAATGTTTATTGTGTAAAATCTGGGATAAGCTTCAGCATGAGAGCTCCTTTAAGTGCCTACAACTATTGCTAATTCCCCTCAGCATTGAGGCTTGCACAAAGGCCTTAATCCAATTCCACTTTTTTTTTTTTTTCAGAAAGCCTATGCTATTTTCTCTCACATAAACTAACAACACTATCCCATCACACTGCAGAATGGGTCAAAGAAAAAGGGCTCTGTGTTTATACTTCACCAACACTTTGTGTTTCTTGGCCAAGTATGGCAAGAAACTTTAAGTGGGTCCCCCAGGCCCCACGCCATCTTTAGAAAGAAAAATAAGCCTTCAGAGATTGAAAACACAGTATTTTAGGCACTAAAAAACCTATGAAATGTCAACTATTCTTTCAGTCACTATCCCTGAAAAGAAATGGATCACTCCAGCCTCATTCTTCTAGTTCTGATTTAAGTTATGAAACAGAAGAATTGCTTTGATATGATAGTGTATTATACCTAGCATGTAAAATCCTTGGAGATATTTTAGGAGTGTTCTCAGATACTAATATTTGTATGCACACATTTTACTACAACACCAGTGCCTACTCACCAAAATGGTTTAAAGCAGTAACTTCCATCAGGGAAAAGAAATTTTATAAGGTCTCTAGATTTAGTTTTATGAGGTGTAAAAGAAACTGTCCTGCTTTATAAAGCATATTTGTAAACTTTATCAATAATCTGTGCTGTACAGGAGATCCCAATCCAGCTCCAAATGGTCAGGTATTCCCTGTATATAAACCTTCACTTATTTCTGACAATGCCAGCAGTGTTGTCAAGGTTTAAACAGCAACAAAGGCTGAGCTGCTTTGAGGATTGACCTTCCACTACCAGGAGGGGAGAGGCTGGTCTGGCTCCCATCTGATCATCTTTGAAACCCTACAAGAAAAATTCTGCTATAACTAGTGAGGATGCTAAAGTGCCAGAGCATAAACCAGGCTTTAAAAAAGGGGGGGGGGGAAGGGTTTGGTTCCAAGCAAGAATTAAAATTTATTTTATAATCAGGGATACTTCATTTATAGCATGAGAATCCAGGTATAGTACCAGTTGTGCTAATTTAGACAGAATTGATTCCAGTCTCCAGAGTAAGCTCATAGTTATATTGTCCCAGAGGAGTAAGAGGAATTCAGCCTGGAAGGGGAATCACTTACTGAAGGCTTTGACAAGGTGGAAGTTATTCTTCCATCACACTGACTTTGCTCTTGAACATATCTTAGTGGCCAAGCTAAATCTTCCTGTGTTTTGCTTTTTTTTTTTTTTCTTTTTTTTTTCTCCTGAATGATTACATTTATACAGCAACTACAACGACTGCTATATGCTGGAATCCATTTTGAATGCTTTTTCATTAATTATATTAAATACACTTAGTGCTCCTGTGGGTTTTGGTTCCCTGAAGAGCTTTAGTTTATCCTGGGGACATGTTTACCCCCTTTGAGGGTCTGTCCCCACAGGGACCCTAAGGAGGGGAGGGAAGGACCTGCTGCCCTCCTGGCCTTGCACTGCCCCCTGCAGCCATAATGGCCCTGAGCTCTGCCCAGTTCCCATTCCCCCTGCAGGCTTAGAACAGGGGGAGATCCCCACAGAGAGGATGAGCAGAGGCTGTAAAGTTTGTGTAGTCCTTGTTGTGCACAGGAATGAGGCTGAAGCAGAGTATTCCAGCACATGCACAAGTTGCTTGTTCACTTCTGTGAACTTAATCCACCGTTTTATCAGAATGTGGTAAGAGGCTAGAGCATGATGGTGGCTATGTGGAGGCACTATTCCTTATCAAATACTGAAAAAGCATGTTGTCCAGGGTAGTTTTTTTCCTTCAGCACTTTTCCTGAAGTAGTTCATGCGTTTCCATGGGCTCTTCTCTCCTGACCAGCCTTTAGCCTTTTGGATCATATTATGCCTGTTAGCACACATGGATTAGCTGAGTGCTGAAATCACATTTTGAGGGTTTGGCTTCTTTCTGAACGGCTTGAAAAGCTAGAGCTGTAAGAGGGTTTTATGTGCTGGGGTTAAAATCTTCCTGCATACATAGCTAACACAAGACTTAATTATCACCTGGGTCCTGTTTAATTTAGTTTGAACTTTATGGCAGGGCACAGCCATGTTTTTTTTTTCCACTGGAACTTATCCGTAAAAGGCACCTTTCTAGAACATCCTCTTTTTCTTTTCTTTTAGCCTTCATGAAAAATATACCTGTGCAAAACCCCCTGATGTGCTTCTGTGAAGGACATGCCTTAAAGTGAAACCCCCAAATATTTCAGAATGGGCACCAAAATTCTTCTTGAGATTTTCATTTTGCTAAACTACAGAAGTTAAATTAAACAGATATATTTTATATCCACAAACACATGAAGAAAAGTTCATTTTGCCCCAGGAAATAGAAAAGCTGTTTGTTTTTTTTTTTTTAAGAATCATCAAATGACTAAATTTTTCTAAGGAGAGATTAATTTCTTCTGCATTGTGCTGTGTGCAGTGCTTATTGTGGAGAATTTATAAGAGTTGATATTTTAGTTGACTGACAAGTCTCTCGATGTATTTAACAACTTTAATTATACTTGTCATTTTCAAAATGAGTGAAGAAATGTACAAAACCAACAGAAATATGTCAGTTGGTTATTAGTTACAGCAAAGTCTCTCTTTTATCTCTCTTCTCTCGGGTGGAAACCATCCTTTCTATTAAATAGGGAGTCAGTTCAAAAACTTGAGACCCATCACTGTCTTCAGGGTTTTTAATTACTCCTCTGCCTTTTTCTCTTTCTTTTGGATTGTCTCTGTGTTAGATGACTTTTGCATTTTTAGATTTCCTCCTTGCCTTGCTGTCAGCACGTAGCTTCTTTCCTTTATCATGTCATATAACTCAGATCTCTGGTTGTCTCATTTTGGTGCCATACTTGCTGGGCAAAAGTGTCCTTTGTGAGGGGGAATGTGCCTTCTCATCCCTAGAAAAGCAAGGGAGAAGCAAGCAGTGGTACTGGGAACAAGGAATTAAACTGGAGGAACTATTCAGGAAAGGGTGGGTAGGTTTTTTAACCACCTAAAAAGCGTCCCCTAGGCCCCACTAGTTCTTGCTGAAGTGAATATCTTGCCATTTTATAAATTAACTTTCTTTGAGGGCTGCATTTTCCTTTCCACTCTATTTGTGGCTGTGTCGTTCTTGCCTGTGCAGGTTCTTTCTGTTGTAACTCCTCTACTTCACCGAAAGGTTCCCGTGAAATGTAGATGTCTTAAAGGGTTTCCTTTTGGCCTGGCATGGTGTTTGGAGGTTCCTTCTGTGAACACTGGGGGTTTGGATCTAATATCAAAGGGTTTAAAGCTAATTATTTTAAGTATGGTTGAATTTTATTGCTCCTCTGGTGGGCTAAAACCTTCAGCAACTCTTTGACCTCTTCCCAGTCAATCCAATTCCATCTAATACTCTGTGACTAATATGGTGGATATTTAATCTACTTTGCTGCTGAAATTACTTTTAGAGTCACTTTTTTCCTTAAATCTTCCTCTTTAGAGAAATTGCTGATCGTAAGCTCTAAGTATGTTGCACACTACCACATAGGTTTTTAAAGAAAAAGCTTTTCTTTTAGTAAAAGAAAATTAAGAGATGTAATTTCTTTCTATAACACAAATGAAATGAGGGGATATAATTATATTATGAAAGTAAAAGCCAGGTTAAAATGAAAAATTGACAGAAACCTCTCTGATGATGCTGGTAATAGATACCATGATGAATAACCACACCTTAGCCAAATATTTCCTGTAATGTAATTAAGCTTTGAAAAGAAAATTAAAGAAAGCTCCTAAAGACAGTATTTCCACCCTCTAGGCAGTGCTTAGTTAAAATTTGGAACATGGATCTTTTGTGTAAGTAGTACCAAGAAATTGTGCCGAGTTTTTCTTATACCATACTTTTTTTCTGTAAAAAAGTGACAAAACTGAATAACTGAGGCCACGGTTAAAAATTCACCATAGTGCCTGTGATACTTGGCTGCTTTTCCCTGTTTTCATCTCTTAAGATATCCAGCTTGCAAGGATTCAGCACTGTGCAAACATGAGCAAAAGGGATTTGCTTATCTGATTTATCTGAGGACCTACCAAACTGGGTCATGGATAACAATCTCTACATCCACAATCCTGTGCCTTATAATTTAGTCATGGACACAAGCACATTGAATTCAATGGGCTTGAGTAATTTGAATTTAATGGAATTATTTATACGCCTGAAATTAGGCATTTGGGCAAGTTTTTGCAGGATTGTGTCATTAACCTTTTCCATATGTAACCTCTTTAAATAAGTGTACCATTGCATCAGATGAAGCAATGCAGCGTTGAAGCTACAACTTTCTGTCTGAATCCAGAGCAGGCTGATATAATAGCAAGGGTGATATGAAATGAGATTTCTTGTCACAGTCTAACTACCAAGAAAGATGTACTTGCTGTACCTGTGAAAGTTGAGGTTTCCACTGCAAAGAGAATGGAAAGAAGAATCTGAATTCTTTTGCGGGCTCGTAACACCAAGAGTATTATTGGTGCAATAACATGGTGCTAAATTAAGGGTGGAAGTGAGAACAATTTGAACTGTTCAAAGAGTGAATCTCAAAGCAACTTGAGAATAGGAACAATAGTGGAACAGAAGATGAACCTTCAAGCCAGATAGTTCTTGCTGGGGGTTGATTAGCCTGTGAAAAGGAATATGCGGTCTGTAGGAGCTGGGAACAAGACCTGGTGATCCAGCTGAGTTTTCCTAAAAAATTACATCAAGGAATGAGATGCTTTAAAGTAACAGTGATGGAAAGGATTGTGCTCTACTACTCTTGCAAGTGAGTGAAGGACTTCACTCTTCAGAGCTGTCCATATGGCAAATTTCACATGCGCTAAAATTAAGAGAGGGGTGAAGTGACCCAGCCCACATGTAATAAACATCCGTCCTGCTTTACATGGAAGTGTGTGCTGAGGGAGTTGGCGGAGAGCCTGGGGTGTTCTGTGGTGCAGCCTTTCTGAAACAGGGACCCTGGCTCACAGGAGCAGGAGGCAAGCCTGGGGTGTCTGTAGAACACATTTGGTATTGGAAATACCGTAGATCTGTGGATTTCCTTGAGAAAAACTCCCAGTAAGAGCATTTAGCTGCTGGCATGAGTGCTCATTGCTACTGGAGATCATAAAGGAATGGTTGGTGTTGGGATGGGCACCATGGGGTTATTGTGATGGTCCTCCTGGATGATCTGTCCTGCAGACCACTGCCACTAAAGGCATAGCTCTGTGCTTCTGTCTGTAAAGTCATGGAATCATAGAATGGTTTGGGTTGGAAGGGACCTTAAAGGTCACCCCCTTCCAACCTCCTGCCAGGGGCAGGGACACCTTCCACCAGGCCAGGTTGATCCAAGCCCCATCCAGCTTGTCCTTGGACACTTCCAGGGACGGTTCATCACCACTTGTTTAAGACATGGGTATCTGAAGAGAGTTCAGCTCTTGAGATGCAGTAGAAATACAGGGTTACTGTCTCACCTTTTTTTGCATATGGCTGATGCCTTGGGCAAAAATTGCATATAAAAATGCAAAAGTATGTAGCTGTGTTTATACTCCTCCTCTTTTTGTCTGATGAATAGAGCTGTAATTGAGGGAACACAAGTGATGTATTAAATTTCTTGAACACATGGATAAAATAAGCCAACGTGAAAACCACCATGTGCAGTTAATTTATAGACAAATATATTTGGAGCAGGTACAAACAAAGGTGTAAAGTATTATGTTTTAACAGATTTTCATGCCATATGCATTTGCTTTTACTGCCTGAAGGAAAAAAAATGATTGAACCAGATAGCTTAAAAAAAAAGTTAAAATACCTTCTGAAAATTAACTTTTTGCAATTACAGGAACACTACTCTTCATGGCTTATTAGTATGTTAACAGTTTTAACTATTTTAGATTATTTTAATAAATTAATGGCTTTTTCTTGGCCATGTATTTCATTTAAGAAAGCAAATTCAGAACAAAATCCCCCTGAACTTTGGCATTCTTTCTTGTATTTATTGCATATGTTTGGAAATTACCTAATTTTAGCAATTCACATGAAAACAGTGGTCACATCTCGTCATTTGAAATTAGGTCTGACAGCTCAGAAGTTAAACCAGTTTAGCTTATTTTAACAGCTACACTTCAGTGATTCTGGGTTATTAAACTCTTTGGGAAACCTTGCACACTTTATTAAGGAAAGGAAATTTATACAGTGGAAAGAAGAAAAATACATGTAATTGCCAACATATACATAGTGACTCTGGTAATAACATCACTTTATATAGATTGTTAGTATCCAGTACAGAACTGTGCTTTTGTGTGAAGGAAATTATATTGGCATGACGAACAGCTTCCTCTAAAACAATCCTCAAGGCAAACATGAGTGGCTCTTTTGGGAAGCTAAATTCAGCAAAGTGAATTTTATCCACAGCATTACTCTTCAGACAGAAATCTTTACTCCAACACATGTATTAAATTTGGTCGGGTTTACAACTAAATCTGAACATGAGGTTTGTCCACCACTTGGACCCTGTGGTGGAATTGTGGGAGAAGATTCAGAGTAAGGTTCAGCCAATCTCCTGTCACAGCTCCTGTCTGACAGCCTCTCCTTTGGAGGCCCTGGGCATGGTCCTTCAGCAGGTTGTGATGTACCTGTAAGGATCTGCTCTGCTCAGAGAGCAGAAAAGCATCTTGCTCACCAGATATATGATGCTTCTCGAAGCAGGCTCAAAGTCGGGCTAACTCTTAAATTTTGTGTATGATCTATTTAGATTCAGGGCTTTTTAGATCTCTTGCTATACAGCAGGTTTTCCAAACTTTGACTATTTCTTTTAAATATTGTGGGGAAACTGTTGATTTTTGATATCAAGCATTTTGATAATGACTAAATATCACTGCTACATATATTTGTTCTCCCTGCTTACCTTTTTGTCCCTGTTTATACATCCAAGCAATACAAGCAAATTTTAGTCACAGATGGTGATCCACCATATTCTTATCTACTTTGAAAATTTATGAATATAGCCCTGTTCTATTTCCTTCTGATTTGTCGATGTGTACACTCTGCAATAGTGGATCAAGACAAACTGTGTAAGGCACATCTTCACAGAAATGCTGGGTTTTGACTGATTTCCTATTAACAATGTGTTGAGAGCCATCACCCAGTTTTTAATCCCTTTAACATATGCACAATTGATTTCAATAAAAATATAATGTAGTACTGATTGTGTCTGTGCATTAACAACAAAACTTGAAGCCCAAAATATCTCTGTCAAAACCGTTTGCCAAGGCTTCTTTTCAGTATTTTTGCTGGCTAGCATAAGACTAGCACCCTTGCCCTTAAGGAAGTGTTTTAAGAGCTAGTAAAATATTTAAAACTGACAAAAAATGCTAATATTGGCTAGTAGAAGATAAGTAGGAACATATTTTGCTGTGTTTCATAGTGTAGGTAAATACCAAGGTTTCAATAAGAATTCAAACAGATGCTAAGTTGTCTTCATTATCCCTCATGAGCTATTACTCTCAGATTTTAATGATGAGCAGTGACTTAGGTGCTGATAAGTAACTCCAGGTAACGCTTGCTGCAAAGCTGTGAGGAGCATGTTCATGGGCTGAGCACGTTCAGAAAGCCCAAGGTCATGCATGACCACTGTTGCACTGCACCAACTGATGCTGCTCCCCTGTTCAGTCAAGGTAATCTGTGAGCTAAATGACAGTAATTTCCATTAGAGAGTCCTCTAGAAAAGCAGGAGTGTAGTGTGTGTGTGAGAAAACTTTGCTTGATGATACATTTTCTTTCTTTGATCTATCTGAAATAAATGGAATGCATTAGTGCTGTTTAACTTTGCCCCAAACTGTCAAAAAAATGGAAAAAAAGCTGACTGTAGTGTTTATTTTCAAAACCCTACTGCCAAGATTTTTTTCTTCAAGGAAGCAAAATAAATCTCCTCTTTGCTACCATGGTCATTATATTTTCTTTTCAGAAAAATAATGCTGTCTTGGTACTTGAAACTTTCTGTACAGGTGTGCAGTGTGAGTGTGATTGCAAGAGATCATTCCAAGCAGTTCATGTGAAGGCTAATTATTAGGACAGGAGAGAAGAAAGGCAATTTTAATGTACTTGCATATCAAGGGGTAGTGTTATTACAAAAGCTGCTTTTGGTTTGGAAAACCACATATCATGATTATCATTAGAACAGCTTTCGATGCCTAGAGGGGCTACAGGAGAGCTGAGGAGGGACTTTTGACAAGAGCATGGAGTGGCAGGACAATGGAGAATGGCTCTAAACTGAAGAAGGTAGGGTTAGATTGGGTATTATGAAGAATTTCTTCCCTGTGAGGGTGGAGAGGCCCTGGCACAGGTCACCCAGAGAAGCTCCGGCTGCTCCATCCCTTGAAGGGTCCAAGGCCAAGTTGGATGGGGCTTGGAGCAACGTGGGATAGTGGAAGGTGTCCCTGCCTATGGCAGTGGGTGGAAAAAGATGGTCCTTAAGGTTCCTTTTAACCCAAACTATTCTATGATTTTATGATGATAAGTATGGTTTTAATACTTAGGTGGATGTGGAGAATGTAATATAAACAAAAGGTGAGTGGTGATAATTTCTGGCCTGTTTGGAGACATGGAATGGTGAAGGTAACTGGAATAGAGTTTTTCATCCCTAGTTAGCAAAGGGAGAGCCTGTTAAACTCATGAAAATCTATGGAGAGGTGCAAAGATATTAGTAAAACGTGACATCCATTGTGGAATGGTGTCTGCTCTGCACAGGGTAAAATTCTAAGATTATATAGAACTAATTTGGAGAAAAGAGAAGGATAAGCATTTGGACTGTCCCATAATGTGACCTACAAAAGAGGTAAGTGGAACAGTCAGAACATTCATGCACCTATATATTTGGAAAAGGCATCAAATAGTGAAACTGTGACTTACCTCAAACATTTTTACAAGTTCTGTGTCTGGTTTAAAAATGAGGGATCAAATTTGTGGAAATGCAATCAATAATTTTTCCTGTTTGGCAGGTGAAAAGACAATTTGCAAACTTAAAAAGGTGCCTCCTGGTTGCTTACATTGATGGGAGTTTCTCTTCAAAGCAATTTTAAATGATTTCCTGAGAAAACTTAATGCAATTAGGTGTACAGCATACTGCCAGGTTTACCACAGATCTTTTGCTTAGAAAAGTAAGTTGACACAGGTTTCCTCTTAGGCCTCAAATATAAAAAGCTTTTTATCACAACTGTTATCAGGTGTTTCTCTTCTCCATTTGTGCATCTAGTAAAGATTTAGATGGCAACTTTATTAAGGAAGTTGGGATTTTAGAAGCCTTGTGGCCATCTGTAAACTTACTTTGCAAAATTAAGTATACTTGAAATAAATATAAGAAAATACTTGAATTATCTGTCATCCAAACAGGAGGACTACTTTTTTGTCTTTCTGAATGTGCCATTAGGCTTACAATGATGGTGGTGGAAAAGGCTTTAAAAGAAAGTCACACCAGCAAGTCAGTGGGAAATGCTCATGTCTTCCAACACAGGAGCCAGTGCAGTAGATAAAGACACAGGGATGTAATCAAGGCACTATAGCTCCATCATGATTATTGTCTCTGACAGCACAATGGCACTTTGCATGTCATGCAAACCAAAAACTAGACTATGCTAGTGAGATTGAAATAATGGCAATTGGAAAAAAATAAAAGGTAAAGTGGTTTTGAGTGCCAAATTATTCCCTCCTGAGCCTGATCAAATGCCCACTGTAACCAGTGCAGATATCCACTGACTTCGGTAGGCACTGGAATAGACTCTGTAATTCAGGTTTTTCCTTGGTTTGTGCTGTTTATTTTATCAGACTGCTGCCAGAGTGATCTTGAGAATGACCTAAAGAAAAAGTCAAATTACACTTCTTCCTTTTCTCTTATTTTGTTTTTAGGCAAGATAAGAGAGTCAGTGATGAGCAGAGGGAGAAGAAACCACATGAAATAATCTCCTCCTCCCAAAATGGGCAAAGAAAGAACCGTTTTAAGAATCAAAAGCACAATAAGATGTTTTTAGGTTGTATCTGTAGGGATGATGTAATAGTGCTGAATTCACCTTTGCATGGCATGATTCTCCATCATTTTTTTTTGGAACATATTTTATCACAGAATTTCTCACCAAGGCAGGACCTGATGGGTACTGGTGAGACCTCATGTGAGAGGACAGGACAGGTTCAAAGTGGCTGATATCCCACTGTCAAGCAGTTTGAGATATGTGATCCTTAGCCCTTTCCCTCCTCAGGTTTATATACATGGAGTGGAATTTGGCTTCTTGCCTTGTGACTAGAGTGGGTTTTATGAGATAAGCAACATGGACAATGTAGGGAGAACTCTGGATTAAGCAGTAATCCATATTGTAGTAGTAGCTATATATTAGTGGTACATATAGTAACTAAAACTGCACCAGGGAGATTAAATTTCAAATCTGCTGAAGGGCCTCCACAATCTGGGCAATCTGTTAAAGGACTGTACATAATGAATGTTGTACTTTTTTGTAGCTGAATGCTTAAAACTCATTTTCACTCTCTGTTCTCTCAAACTGAGGTTGTCAATTTGGTGCCAAGTAAGACAAGTTTATAACGTGTATTATGTACCTTGGAAGTTGGTGGAGGCCAGTTCCACTCAATTTAACCGTGATGTTTTGGAGGACAATTTGTCCTGACCTGGAGTGGGAAGCCTGTATACAAATCAGTTGTTTTACATATGTCACCAAAAGAACTTACATGAATGATTTTTTTTCTATCAATTCAAGCAAGTCTGAGGGGGTGGGAATGGTTTACACAGAACCAGTTAATGAGAATGTGTTCACCTACTGTTGATTTCTCTTCCCCAATTCAGCTGAAGAATCTCATAGGTGTAGATTACTCAGCTTGAATGCAGGAGAGGTGCGATCCATGTTAGTGGCTGTTTTTCAGCCTTGCTGTAAGACTTTGGATGTATCAGCTCCCTCTCCTGTGCCTTCTTTTTCCAACTGTGTAAAATGGGCGAATCTGTAATCATCTGTCTATTTGTAAGTTAGTTTTTGGACATATTTGAGCTACATGCTCAAAAAGCTTGTGGTATTAGCAAAGCAGAATGAGATCTGCATGCTGAGTGACACATCTGAGAAAACTGTAGCCTTCTGTTTGAAAGAAGCACTTTGATTTGTTGTTCAGGTGTAATTTTGCCTGTGCACGTGTAGCCAACACTTTTAATTTGAACTGTGCAAATTATTACCTATGTAGATTTTATTGATAAGAGCTCTGAAATGCATGTGGCCAGGTGAGTCATGACATTCTTTTAACTGACGGGGTAATTTAACTTAAATTCCAAGGCAAAATGTTCTAATTTTCATAGGAAAAGTAGGTGATTAAGAGAACTTTAAACAGTTACAGTTCTTTCTGAGTGGATTTTCTATGAGAATACTCATAAGTTAGTGAGTAAGGCTGCATTCATTTAATTTCTTTTATACAAAGCAATTCCGTATCATTTTATTTGACAGCTGTGAGGTTGGATACTGCTTTGGTTTATTTGAAAGCTTTGGAGCTCTGGTGAGGTATTTAAATACTTAATTCAGAATACAGCACAGAGTACTGGCAGGCAAGGGAGGTGAGCCCATATTTTATTTTTTAATTTGGGCATGGGAGTGTTTTACAAATGAATAAAATCTATGTTCATTAAGACATCATACTTACAGGAGTAATGATTACATTAAAATGCGAAGCCAAACTTGTGTAACTTTACTATCCAGGATCTACCTGTGAAGTGCTTGGTATGTACTACTATTAGAGAGGAAACATCCAATCCATCTAAAAGCAATAAAACAATAAAAAGTCATTAGTTGTGCTTTGTGACCTCTCAGGCACAATTAGATGTTGTCTGAGAGTCACCTGTGCAGGGTTATGAGGAGCTGTGTTGCAGAGAATACAAATGCAAACCACTCAGGCTGGTCATGAATAGTTATGCCAATTGTGATTGCACTCCAGTTTTCTGTTACATATCCTCTAAGGTACAGCAAAAAGAGATCTGCCATTTTAATGAATCTTTCTGGTGTGTAGAGACAGACAGTATAGTCAAGCATAGGTCATCTACAGCCCTTAGTATCAGCTGTAGCATACATGCCATTATATCATAATACCATTTTATCCCTCATGATCTTTGATCAGTGCTAATGATCAAAGTTTGCATAGCAGCCAAGAGAATCATGAGACAGTAGATATTTATAGCTTATGGCCAATTCTGATTACTCTATAGCAGCTTTCCCAGTGTTCTGTAGTTTGATTGATGTCATTGGCATGCTCCAGCATTCAGAATATATCAAATAAATTTGCTATGCTTTGAACATGAAAGGGAAGTAAAACACTGATAATTTAAGAAACCAGAAAAGTGTAGGGAAGATAGGAGATACACATTGCTGCATGTCCTTTGGCAACTCACACTACACAATGCTTTTAGCAGTACTGTGCATGCAAATTGCCAGGCATCCTCTCTGAGGCAAGGTTTTACTTCCACAGTGAGAGCCTTGCTATTCAAAGGGGCTGGTAAATGAAATCTGAACTGCAAATGCTGCAATGGAGAGGAGGACAGGAGCAGGAGACAGCTGTTTGGGGTGACTGCTTTACAAGCAGAAGCCTTTCAGTTCCATCAATCAGACAGTGTGAAAGGCCCAAATCCACAGACACCAGCATCCCACCCCCTTTGATCCCAATCCTAATAGCGTGCCAGTCACCGATGGAAATGCATTACAAAGTGAGAATGGTCCATTTTCTACCTCCTTTTGCTGAGAGTCTGTATTTATCAGATTTAACTAGTTAATGATTCTGCCCTCTCTCTCCTGCATGCCACAAGGAATCGTGCTGCAGATGTGGCAGTTGTTTATTGTCACTGGACAGCATCAGCAATCCGTGGGACCTAAGGGGGATGTTTGGCTGAGTCCTGCAAAGGGCTAAGCATTGACTCACTTCAAAATCAATGACAAAATTATGTTTCCTCATCAAGACAGTATTTGGTTGAGCCCTGTGAGGCTGTGCCATGGGGGGTGACATTGATTTTGGTGACAGAGAACTTAGAGTGGCCTCATGACAAGCCTGCAACTCTGGTTTTAGCAAATGCATTCTGTGCCTTTCTCTACCACAGCCTTTGTGTCTCTGTCAGCACTTTCTGCCAGCTAAAAGCCAAGGTTTGCCCACCAAATGAGTTTTTTCCTACCTGTGAAGCTGAGCTCGTGTGGCACCTTGTCTGCCCACATACATCAGCCACATCACCATGTACAAAATAGCTGTGAAGATGCTGAGATGGACAGACTGTGCAGCAGGTAAAGCATGCCCTGTTCACAGGTGAGAGGCCATTAAGATGCTCTGAATGATATAAAGTAGCTGGTCTTAGGCCTCAGATTTTTGTGGTGTAAGCTTCCCTCTGTGAAATGGGCTTGACAAAATATTCCTTTGTCTGCTATGCCTGTATAAGCTTTTTTGGATATCTGGTACCTAGACCAAGGGCTCTGATTCAAAGTCCTACAATAATGAAAATAATACTTCTGTATAGAGAAGGGCTGGTGGAATCTGTCCCTTCATCTGTAAAAGTCGCTGTCTCATTTTTTCCAGTGTGAAGCATCTTATTATCAGGCTTTCTTACTGATTTACACAAACGTTTGCAGGGTAATAAAGAAATGGGCAGCACACTTGGGTGATCTTTTGCTTTTTTCTTCTTTAAAAGCAATTTTCTTGGCAGTGAGTACGATAACAACAGAGTTAAGCTATGTCATTAATTTCCATAGATGGTAGATGGAGAATGTTAAATTCTAGGCACCTGAGTGAATCATCAAACTCTTCTACCACATAATGACTCTAAATAATCATATTCATCATAATTAGTATCGTTAATAATGTTAAAAATAAACACTTGTACCTCAGACCATTAGTAATAGTAATCTTGTCATCGTCCATGAAAATTGCTAGACCTGGTTATTTTTCACAGTGGGGCGCAGATATATGAGGTATATAATTAAAATATTAATTACATATTTGATAGAGCTTCGACTGTCATTATTGTATTACCAATGGCCTCATTATTATACTTTCAGTATGTTACTTTGTATATGTTGTGTTTAATAAAGTGTTAAAAAGTGGCTTTGGGTTTCCAAGATCAATATATGTTAGAAAGAAAAATGTATATGAATCCAGAGGTACGAAAGAAATGGGATTCAAACTGTGGTTAAATGAATTTCTGTCATTCAACCCTGTACTAAGAGGTGACACAAAGCTGACACAAAGCTAATCCTAGTCATAAATCCCCAAAATAGAATTTAAGTGATACTTAGGAGATATTTAATGGTTATTTTTACCTGAGTAGATTAAATGAAAAGAGTACTAGTTAGCTGAATGGGAGAGATGAGCTTTAGAAAAGAACAATGTGTTCTAAAGTTTTTTACTCTTTTAGGTAAATAAAAGGAGCTCTTTACCTAAACAGGAGCTCTTCTAATGCACACAGGGACAAGCAATGCTTTTGCATGCTAACCTGAAAACAAGGGCAGGTGTAATTTGAGGATAAATAATAGTGACACAGCACATCTTATTAAAAACAGTGTTATATTTAAGCTACCAAAATCTTTTTTCAGGAGGGTTTGTTTATGTTGCTTTCTGTCATGGTTAATTGCCCATTTACTCCTTGCCTGTCTGTAATAAGAGTTTTGCAGGTTTAACTCTGTTGCCGTTATTTGAAAGTAGTGTAATAATTTTCCTGTAGTGAGCTATTGTTTCAGTCTGTTCCAGATCAGGACACACTCAATCTAAAAGTAAATGCTCTAGAACTAAAACACAGACTCCACTATGATGTCTGTGCCCTTAATCTTGAAGGATTCTGAGGAGTTCTTTAGGGTGCTGGTTGTACTGTCTGCTCCTGTTGCCTTGCTTTGCAACATGTGGTGCATTTTGTGATATCTTTCAGGAACAGAAAATCACTGGAGCTGAGGGGTAGTCATTGTCTTCCTTTCACTATAAGAATGGACAAGAATGCATTTTTCCTATTTTTAAAGGTGTTTTATCAAAATTGTTGGTATTTCTTTTAGCTCTTGCATTTGAACAATATCAAAAGAAATAGTTTCTATTCAGTTTTTTTTACTAATTCCTTGAAGAATCTTTAATGTACATTTATTCCAGAACACCTCCATATCTTCTGAAGCTTAAAGGTTAATTAAGTAATGAAGTTACTAAACTTTAGTTTAAAAAAGTAATAAAAACACCATCTCCCAACCACCAAACCAGGTTATATCTGTGGAGGATGGAAGAGAGTTTTCCTATATATGAAATTGTTTTGGATGGACAAAAGGGAATTCTCTACAACTCCTGTCAGTCTTGAGAAGTTTCTTCCACTGGTGTGGCAGGGAAGAGTGACAGTGTCATTTGCCTGGCAGCAGCTGACAGCTGGACAGACCAGGCATTTTCATTTGCTTAATTCATAAGCTGGAATGAGGGGAAAAGCAAAGATCTCAGACTGATTTTTCAGCCTGGACATTCATGGCTGCCACCGTAACACCGATTTCAGGTTAAACTTCTGGAATTCTGGTGACTGAGCAACATTTGTGGGGATGTGACTCCCTTCTTGCTGTGCTGCAGAGCACTAAGGCCACCACACAGGAAAGCTCAGTGTCTGTTTTTCCATGAAGGGGCGTTCAGGCATCCAATTTTCACCTCCAACCCATTAAAGGTATAAGATGGTGGAACTTTTTGTCCTCCTGCTGGATAGTCAGGTTTCCTACTCAGACTGAGGCTCCTCAAATGTAGAGCTTTACACACAGAGAAAGTAATTTCTTTCAGAAGTAAGCAGCAATAATAAAACCTTATCATCTGCTCCACACCAGATATTATGAGTGTGGTTGTAAATAAAACCTTATCACCTGCTTTAAACCCGAGGACATAAGCAATGATCACACAGGATTTCATTTTTTGGTTTGACCCACTTTACTGGCTTTATTTAGTGAGACAGGCTAAAGCTACATTCCCCCTCAACACATCTGATATTTCACAAGGTTTTGGGAATAGGATGCTGTGAGTTATAAATTAATTTAGAGGGCTCCTTTTAATAGTGTGGGATAGCTCCTCTGGTAAACCATTAGCCAAGTCATAGTCAGTGTGGGGCAGATGAGGACAGTTAATACAAAAGTTTGGGTCTGCCTGACTGTACAGAAAGTAATGAAAGTCTTTCAACAGCTTGGAAAAATTAATAAAACTTGCCAAAATGCTATTTTGGATGCTTTCTGTCCTATATATTACTCTTGCACTGAAAATGCCTTGTGGATTTTTTCATGATTATTGAGACTCTTAATAATTCTTACGTTTACCCAGAGCTACTCAAGTATGACATCCAGTGGCAGGGTTTCAAAGTTTAGGACATGAACAAATTTTGTCATCAAATGGAATTTTCCTTGTGGAAATGAGATGTTTATTCTCAGTAAATTGAAGATAATCTCTTCCAGATTTCAGAGCTGTCATGACTGAAGGCCTGGACTTTTGAGGAGGCTGATGAACCTAATAAAACCTCTATGAAAAATTCAACTCTTCATTAGATCCTCCTTGTCACTAAGGCTTATTAGAGCTGCTTATTTAGGATTAGCACAGAAGACAGAATGTGTTTAATATGTTATTATACTATTTAGACTTAATTTTGTCCCTATTTGTGGTGTTGAGTCTATCAGGAAAAAACCTGAGTTGCTCTGTATGTACATGATTTTGTTTTGCTTAAATAAGTTTCATATCAGATTTTTGTTATGATGTCAAAGGCATAATTTGGGATTTTAAAATTTAATGTATAGATTATTAGATAATTCCCATCTTCCCCGAAAAGAAAGGAAACTTCATTTTACTGCATCCCTTGATACTCTGAGGTGTAGCTGCTTAATACAGGAGTTGAATCACTTATGGATTCTTCACAAATGGTATTGTGGTAATGTGTAAGAATAGCAACAGCATATATTAAAACATCTTTATAATCAGAATAATAATGAAGAGCCTGTAGATATGAGAATCCCAAAGTTTTCCCAGTGCTTTAATAAGTACTGAGCTACCGTTACCATTCCTGAATTATTCAGGGCTATAATTTGGAGTCACAAGGCTTTAGTATGCTGTAGATGTAGCACTCAGGCTTCCAGGGTCAGGGTAGATATTAAAAATTGTTATGGAGAGATCTAGATTGCTAATCACACAATGGCAGAAATGTTGTGGAGTGCCCTAGAATTACAAATAATTTAACAGGATCCAACTGGTGCTAAATCCCCTCTCTCCCATTTCCCAAAAGACAGGATGTACAGCAATGCTTCTGTGGCAGTAAAGGGGTGCAAAATGTCCTCAAGTGTACGTCTGAAGAATCCTATGAGCAATGGAATAAGAAGAGCAGAGCACATACAGAAAAAAGCCTCCTCAAGGGCTGGAATGACAGCAACTAACCACTGCACTGAGGTTACAATTATAATTTCGTCACAAGAGTAGGGAAGTCAAGGTTTCACAAGGAAAAAAAAATCTATTTACCAGAAAATATTATGCTTTTCATTTGATAGAAAAAGTAATTATTGCAAAGGGACCCATGGAAGATCTTGAAGACAGTCACCCTCCTTTTAATAAGTGCTTGTGGCAGCTAAGTGGGGATCAGGAGTATTCTTTATCAGGTTTGCATTCAAGTAGTACTAAATATATGCAGGTAGGAATTAAATAGTATCTGAGTTTAATTAAAATTATAAAAAAAAAAGAGGGAGAAGAATGGTTGGTAGACTGCTCGACTGCATTTTAACCAGTAACCTCAGACCCTAATTAGAAATGCTTTTCATATCTCCTCCATGCAAGGGCTTAATCTGACGTGAGTCTGTGAGCGAGGGCTTGGGGGACCAGTGTTAATTCTGCATTCGATCTTGGTTTGTATGGAGGCAGGCAGTGCTGATTGACCGAGTTGCAGCACAGATCCCATGACCTTGCTGGGATTTTCATGTGAGGTGTTAATTGAGAGGGTGGGTTAATCTTTGAGCATCATTGTCCCCAAGCTGAGGACAAAGTTTGTGCTCTCTGTTTCCTTACTCAACAGTATATTTGATCTCTACCTCCTCCCCTTTATGACAGTTTAGCAAGCCTGCAGAAAAGTCACTTGATAAATTTATTGGTGGGGGATTATCTCTTGCAGGTTTTGTTTGATTTTCATGATCTAGTTGGGGAGAAAGAGTGGTTAACTGGGCTGAAAACCAAAATACCAAAATATCTTTCTCCTCACTGTCCCCCCACAACCCACTCCAATGAGACTATCATAGCGGGTGGGGGGAGTGACATCTTGAGATTAATTATACTAAAGAAAACTACAAGGCATGATTTCAAAGTTATGTCATCAGAGTGCTGGGAAAATATAAGCTCTTTTTATTGCTCCTGAGGAGAAAGCTTAAAATAATTACAAAAACAAAGAGATATTACAGGGGGACAGAGTTTTTATAATAATATACAGGTTAGAATTTTCATACTGTATCTGTGTAATGCGAGAAAACACAACATTGCTGTTCTGCTTTTTTATAAATAATGAGTGGATTTTTTTTTTTTCTTCATGTTTTGTTTTACAGGCCTGTCATTTTCAATGCAAGGGGGAAATTTTTACTCTGGGCAGGACTAATGTGTACTGGTTGACCTTAAATATGACTCCCAGGGAGCAAGATGGAAGTTAAAAGTGGCAGAAGCAATACAGCTGTGAAACAGCAGTGATAAAAAAGCATGAATGATATCTGTCCTTGACATGCAAAGAATTTATCTTGTTTTATTGTAAAGTACAGGCAACTTGTGCAAAGCCCAGCAGGGAGCTCTGTGCCCTCTGCAAATCCCAGCACCTGTGGTGTGGATGGGAAGGAGATGATCTGTGTTGGGAGATGGAGGGATGGTGTTGGTCCCCTGAGGAGAGAGAATGGTGTTTGGGTCTGGTTGGATGGCTGTGGAGTACACCCAGTAAAAAAGGGCTGCCATGGTTTTTACATGCCCAACTTGGTGGTTGTGTGACCTTTATGAGAATATTTTCACCTGAGTGGTGCTATTGCTTATGCCAGAATAATTCCAGAGATCTTTGACAGGGTGAGATGTTCCTGTGTAGTGACACAAGACAAACTGTGGTGCCTTGATGCCAGTGCAGACCTGGCCTCATGACTTCCAAGTTTTGCCAAACACTTCAGAGGCAAAAATTGCAATTCTTAGGTAACTGCCCTTTGAAGGGCCACCGGGAGATGATTTTTTTCTCTTTAAGAAATGGTGACACGTTACTGGAGAGTAACTTAAATTAGCAAGAATTTAACAGCTTCCTGGGCTGGGTGAAAAGCCAGGTCAGCCCTTGGTCAGCCCTTGGATTTATATCCCCCATAGGTTCCAGTTGTAGAGAGTTTCTTGAAACAGTAGTCAGCAGTCTTCTAGGGCTGTTACACCAGATTGTATTTTTCTTTTTTAAAGTTTAAGAATATTGATAGAAACTCAGTGGGAGCTAGGAAATGCTGGCGTCTATATCTTGCTTCGAAGCGAGGCTCTGGAGCCCAGCTCGCCTGAGCCTGGGACTCACTGGGAACCAGGAGCTGGGAGAGCTGGCGGTCCAGTCTTCCCTCAAAATGCTCTGACTCCATGATCCCACCCTTGCCCCTGCCATGCTAATGCTATTAAAATCCACCCACGTGTTATCTGTAATTGCTGACCACTATCTTAAGCCACCCCGCAGTCTTTGAGGGAAAATTAATTTTGGAGCTGTGAAAAAGACAGAAATTTTGTTTCGCAAAAGGATTTGGAGAGTTGAAATCTGGCTTCTGTTCATCCTGGAATGAAATGTGACATTTTCAAATTCTTGGCAGAAGAAAAGTCTCAAAAAAAGCTGCCTTTCAGATTGATCAAAATGGTTCATTCTGGGTTGGACTTGCTTGATTTCATAATTTACCAGAAAAAGCCTGAAATAAAAGTCACTTCAAAATGAAAAATCAAAAAGGTCAAAACAAATCCCCCCTCCCCAAAAACTGAAGGCAAATTGGCAGGGTTCATAAACCACTTTAGTTTTATTAGTCCACATTCTCCAATTCAAAGGGAGACTGTTGATGTTTTGGGGTTTTTTTGGTTTTGTTTTGGGTTTTTTTTCCCTTTATGTTTTTGTTTTTGCAAACTCCCCTAGATTATCCCTCAGCTGCTTATGGAGGAGGCACTGAAATGAGGGTGACATCTTGGGAACTGTATTGATTCCCAGATTTTGATGAATTTAAAGAAAATATGTATTTATGGCCTGATTGTTTGTCTTGAGAGGTGAGAATTATTTCTGGTGTTTGTAGCAAAAGCAACTTATGGGCTACAGAAATGCAATCTGCTCTTTGTGTTAATTGGAGACGGAAATTGAAAAGGTACCCTTAATCATTGGGGTGATATTAATATTTTAAAGGTTTCACAATAGTAATATTTATTTTTAACACAATGATTAACTACTGTCTACATGTAGCTGCATTGTTTTTTATCAATTTTGCCTTGGTATAAAATAACATGTAGACAAGAGTTTCTTTGCTAGGTTTGCTGAAACTATGAGATTCTTAATTACTTCAGATGTTTCCCTAGGTAAGACTCAAGGCTTGTGCCATCTTTCATTAGGAAAACTGTGAACCATCCTTCCTTCCTGCCCTTGCTGGTGGCTACTCACAGACCCTGTTTATGCGTTGGGGTAATTAGGTGAATTTTTGAAGCTGGTAGAAGGAGGAATGAGGACCATAAGGAACAGGTTGTAAGATATTCACCCTTTCCAAGTGACAAAGTCATTAAAGAAAGAAACCAAGAGCCAGTGTGCCATTCCCCAAAGGAAGAACTGTTTGGTGCTCCAGGCTCTGTGTAGGTCCCTGTCATCTGCTGCATCATTTTGTATGGAAGAACAATTCTCTGTTGCAGTTGGTGAAACGAAGGGATGGAATGACCTGCAGCTTGAGGGTCATGCTGCACATGTTGTGTTTCTCTATGAGCATTTTGGTTTGGCCCTTCCTGTAGTCGAAGATGAGGGAGGTCCATCAGCATTTCTTTTAGAGACTGACCATAGCTCTATTATTAGGCAACTATAACTCTATTATTAGGCAGATAGTTAATGTTACCACATGCAATTTTGGACAAAGTACAGAATGACTCATGTAGCAGATGAATTACCAGTTTCATCTTTAGTACTTTAGGCCTAATGGTCCTACGGTGCTTGTTTGTTGTTTTCTGTCACTGCCTTTAATCTGGTTTTTAAAAATTCCACTGATCCTGTATTTATAGGAACTGCTTCACCTCATTGCTCTGGATGATCTTACCAGTTAAAATATATCTGGCCTGACATAAGGAAGTGGTCTTGTGGTACGTTCCATCTGTGTGATGTACTTTGTCTGTAAGTAATAACAAAAGGCTTCATTAGAGAGCTAATCAGCTCCCTCACCTTTGAGACCTAAAGTAATCATGTATTTCAGATGCACATCTATAAAAATGAGCCTGGTAATGGTGTAGAGGAGGAACTGTCTTTAGGCAAGGGCAGCAGGTGCTGTGGCTTCCTCCTCTCCGGGCTTTGCCTCTTAATCCTGAGCCCCTCTTTCAATAAAGTTTTACTTTGGCTTCTTGCAGAAAAAAGGTTTCGGAAGCTGGGTAAACAGAGCCTGAGCCTGCACGAAGGGGATTAAGGAGGAGAGGCAAGAGTGGAAGGGAAAATGAGGATATGACAGAGGCCATAGTGAGTTCAAACAAAATTTGGCCTGCAGAAGGCAGAAGAAATCCCACTGGTGACAGGTGCCATCTTGTGGGTCATTCTGCCACTCTGCCTCCTGCCACTTTTTATAACGAGAAGAGATAAAGGAGGACTGGGTTCTTAGAGGCTTCGAATTGGAAAAGTAATTCAAAGGGATGTGAGCATGGTTGGCTTCGGGGTTTGCATGATACTGTAAACATCAATACTTTGCTTGTCAGCACTCTATGCTATTTAAGAATGTTAAAATCCTCTATGAATAGAGACTATGTGCGTGTCTAGAAACATGTAATCATAAATAGTACGAATGATAATCAAATTATTTTTACTTTATAGTAATGCAAATAAAATATTCATGCATCATGTAGGCCTAGGAAAGGTTACAGCCTGCACACTGTGCTAATTAAAATATAATAGCACCGAGGAGTATATGTAAGAGTTACTAATGTCTGTATTTTCCTTCTTTCCTTTAAGATCTTATCTTTAATGAATACATAAAAATGCAATGGTTAGCTGGTACTTCAGTTCTGTGGGCTTTTTTCAGGAAATTTATTTTGTAGGAGAGTGCAAAAATAATCACAGCATCTATGAAGCCAAAATCAAATATACTATGATAAAGTATATATGATTTTTTAAAAGAAAAAGCTAGTATTTCAGGCATGATTCTGAATTCCATCAAAAAGCTACAGCATGATTCATTCTTAAACGTTTCCCAGTTTAAAAGAAAAAAATAGAACAGTATTTATGTCAAAGATGATGGCATATCTCAGTATTATTTTTACACCAAATTTGAGGGTCAGATTTTTCAGGAACAGAAGAATTTGGCATTACAAATTACTAATTTTAAGTACTGTCAGACTAACAGCACAAACTTGGAATTAGCCTTAATTTCCTTTTCCCACATTTATACTCCTGTCTAAAATACGCTGCTGTTCTGTAGACATTTATGAAGCAAAATTGCATTGGGGTGAATGAACAGTAAGGAAAGGAAGCTTTAAAAGGATGTGCAGAAATTCTAAATATGCCTTATTGTAAGGATTTATGGCAGAAGTCAAGTAAGGAATATAATGTGATGTGGGTAGGGAAGAGCAGCAGTGCCATCCGAGAGCGCCCATCGCAGCTCTAGGTGAGCTCTGCTAAGAATCTGCGAGGAGAAAGCAAATCCATGAAAATGTCAAGCGAATTTGACTGATTAATGCATTTGAAAAGAATTCCTGTTCCTTCGCAAGCATTCCGTTGTTATGAGGAATATGAAGATCATCGAGTGCATTATTCTGTCCCCACGATTCGCTTATCCCCGGTTGTGAATCAGTGCATGAGACTTGACTGTCAATGGCTGGAGTCAATGGCCGTATTGTGCATGGGCAGAATTCCCGGCGATGGAAGCCGAGCTCAGCCTTCATATTTTTTAATCACCTAAACTTAGGAAGTCACATAAATGTGTCTGTGCTTGAAGTGCGGTGAAACTCCTCTTTGCACGTTAAAAAAAAAATAAAATAATTGTGTATATGTTCAGATGCTTAAGGGCAGTGAAAAACTTTGGGCTGTGCCTTTCAGTTAGTTGTTCGTGAAATTAAAAAATTATTTGTAATAAAACTTCTCGGCGGTTAATTATGACATTTTAATGGGGCGAGCTTGAATTCTTTCACGGGGTTATGAAAACAAATTAATGTTAAATATGACATTTTCCTTTGGATTTATGACATATGCCCTGGCCCCTCCCTCACCCCACACAACGTGTACAAAAGGAGGTATTAACAGAAAAACAGAGATGTTGTGTGTTCTGTTATGAACAAGCTTTGTGATCTCATCCCAAGGTTTTATCCAAGCTTGAACCATCTGGCTTTGAGCTGGGGAAAAGCATGTCAAGCTCTCCCCCAGAATTTCAGTGTCAGGGAGAAGGGGCAGAGTGCCTGTGCTTAATGCCAGGCCCCCTTTCCTTCCCTCCACAACCCTGCTAGAAAGACAGGAGTCAGGCATTGAAAAGCATACCAGGCATTTTTAAACACAACCCTGACATTTCCTCAGCATTTCCATAGCTAAGGCTTTCCTTTTCCCCATCCCCCTACCCCTCTTTCAATCAAATAAGGCACCCGCTCTCTCATGCCTAGTGCAAAGAAGGGAAGGGGGGGGAAAGTTGGCAATTTAATTCAAACAAAAGAAGCTTGAAATCTATAAGCACAGCAACTCCGAGGCTTCTGGCAAATAGAATTCTAATTAGTATGCTGCTATTTTTCTTTTAGACAGATGAGGGATGCCCCCTATTGACTCTAGCAGGCAGGCTGGTTAAAAAAAAGGGAAAAAAAAAGGGAAAAAAAAAAGAGGGGGGCAGGTGGGGGCTAGCCAGCAAACACTGCAGATTGCAAATTATATCGCAAACCCTGCCAAGTCCCAGCTCTTGGCATCAGATTTTTAATGACACCCTGGAAAAGGGAAAAAGAAGCCCTCAGCTAAGGGATAAAAATGAGGGGTTTTACACTGTGATAAGTCTTTGCTTAAAACCCAAATGGCCAAGCACACATTAGGGTTTTAAAATATTCATAGATAGAAGTGAAAATGAGGATATGAGGATGTACATTTGTTGCTTGGTCAATTGACAACTCATTCTGCATATTAATAAAAGGGATGATCTAATTTTAAAGGGACAGTCCATCTTTTTCAACCATGACTTTTTGAGTATTATGAAGCTGAGGGCAAAACATCACAGAGGAGGCCAGTGATGACACAGAATGTTGCTTTCTTTTGATGTAGACCTGGTACTAACTACTACTTTGCTCAGGAATTCTGGGGTCTCTAAAAATACGATACCCTTCTTGTATAGTCTCTCTGATGTATGGTTGCTGAACACTTTGATTTTTTTTCTCTCTCTCTCTTTTTTTTTTTTTTTTTTCTTTCTTTTTTTTTTTTTTTTTTTTTTTTTTGCAGTGCATGAGGCCCTTCACAGTTGTAGGATTTTATCCACAAACAGTCAGACCATCATAGAGATGGAAGCCATTTCTTTTAATAATTAGGCCACCTTCTGTTCCAGAGAACTGCTTTTGGCATGCCTACCTCGAAATAATTTTTTTTTTTTAATACCACAGTATCTCTCCTCCCGTCCAATACTATACAGTAAACGTTCACAACAGTGTGAGTTCATATTAATATTACATACACTACCTTAGTTCAACTAAGAGAAATCTCTTGGTCAAAGCTTTATAAAATAAATCTGGGCCCATGCATCTCAAGTACCTCTGTTGAAGATTCACTGGAGGGTTAATTTAAAAAAAAAAAGACACTTTGATTTTGTTACACCTGCAAATCCTAGTCACAATTAATGCCATGAATGTGTGCGCCTACCCTGAGTCATGGTTAGGCAGTTAAATACCAAAGAAACTCTCTCTGCTCATAATTAAAAATGGAAAACTGAACTAAAAATTATTTGCATTTACAAAACTGTAGGCACTACAAAGGGAGACTGTGTTAATACCAGTCTCAAAAGTCACAGCTAATATTAATTATCTTTAAATACACACCCGTATACAAATGAAGCATTAACTCAGATCATGTAGCTCGCAGTACTTCTAACACAGGGCTTCAGACATTCTGTAGATTTTTGTGGCATCCTTTAGCCTGTGAATGTACAAAAATGAGGTTTTACATAATCATTTGCTTTACCTGTCAGTCCCCTCCTAGTGCGGTTGCTTTTCTCAACTGAACGTGACAGAAGGGCAGAAATGTCGGTGATAATTAAGTTCTTATAAGTTTGGTTAAAATCGGTAGAACAGAGAAAGCCAAATGAGTGCCCCTACCGTGGGGAAGGTGGACAGGACTCAACCCTTCCACGCTGGCTTTGGGAACAGCTGGCAGGCTGCAGCATCTCCTCGTGCTTCCTGAACAGAGCGTATGGTGAGGATAGAGAGGAGCAAGGGCTAAAGGACAGAAATCTGTAGGAAACCGCGCTAGCAGAAGAATTTAGATGTGTGTTTTTTAGGAAGAGCAGCTAGCTTACCTTTTCTGACATCTAGCCTGTTTCCAGAGCAGTAATTGTGTTGGCATTGTAAGGAAAAATTGCTGCTGTTATATGGAGAGTCTGCTAATCACTGTTGGAAAAAAAAAAAAGAGTATTATCCCTATAACAAGATTATAGTGTTACTAAATGCATCCTCGAAGTTTATATTTAAAGACACAAAGGTGGGAAGTTTCCAAAGTGGGATGCTTTGTTGTGTGCATCCCATTAAAATTAGCAAGTTCATGTGATTTGAAAAGTGACTCTCGCCATAGTATGAATGACACAAAGAAACCTGTGTTAGGTTAGCAGTACCTGTGCTCTCCTGTTGGACAGTTTTTAAAGAACAGAAACTGAAATGCAAGAAATTGAAGGGAAAGAGTGCAGTAGGAGGGACCAGAATGGAATTTCTCAGCACACTGATAAATTAGTCTTGGTGCAGAAGTGTCCAGTCAGTGACAATGTTTGCATTTATTCCTGGAAGGAAGAAAACCAGTCTATAAAGCTCCCATTGATTTATCAGAAACTTCCCAGGGTGACCTCTTGGCAGGAGCTCACCACGATGCCTCTCTGGTAGCTGTGGCTGTGAGTCAATGAGAACCATTACTGATGTTATGAGAGTGTATGGCCTAATCTATACAGATTAACATATCATCTTAAAAAAAACAGAGCCAAAGTAAAAGTATCGTGGGGTCTAGCTGATTTAAATGGAATGCCATTGACTTCTAGGGGAACAGGATCAAGTCCTCCATATAATTCCTACAGTTACTTGATAATTTGTTTGCATGGCAGTTTGAGAGATCATGAAAAGATATAACGTATATTTGTTATGTTGTTCATATACACAGAAACAGAAAAAATACCCCAACAAACCCCAAACTTGAACTTTGGGTTTAATTTTATCTACTGATATTGGGTGTTAAGCAAATTAGATATGCTTAAAGAGGGGGGTAGGAGGAAAAGATGTTTTCTTTTCCTTTTGGTGTCTGCTTCAGAATTAACTGTACGTATCTACTCAGAGTTTTGTGGTCAGAACAGTTAAGCTCAAGTATGTACTTGAACTGCATGTTGAACAATGGGCATTCCATTAGTAATTAAATTAGATTACAAAAAATGATCTATACCAAAGGAACAGTTGAAATGGCTGCATAACCCACTCTGGCTTTAATGATACAGCCCTCTGGGTAGAAGAAAATGTAGTGTAAAGGTATCATAAGAGTTCCAGATAAGAGTACCAAACATTGCTCTCAGGTGGTTCAGAACTGTTGTAGGAAGAGTCAAAGCCTCATCAATTAGTAAAAATTGCAATTATTACTTTCAGGAAAGGTTTTTGGCAGAAAATAATTTTCTCCTCCCTCTCTCATGGACAAGTTACATTCAGTTTGCAGGTGTAGGAATCTGACAAGTAATTTTAGCACCCAGTGGCTTAAAGGAGTTCAAATGACCACTAAAGTCATATTAACTTGTCAAATTGACCAGTATTTTCTGCCACTGAAACAGTAGAATGGATGGCTGGAGACAATAAAATTGTTTCAATTATACTGCATTAAGCATCTTCACGAAGAAGTGAAAATGCAGAAAGCAAATAGGAAAGGATCTAGGAGACAAGCTCAACAATGACAAGAATTTCACTGGGACTCTTGAGTGAATACCCTATTACAGAGGTATATTGGAGAAAATATCTACTGAAGGTGCATGCAGCTAATTTGTACTTAAGAGTTGTACAATCATAGATTTGTTTAGCTTGGAAAGACCTCTAAGATTTAGTCCAATTGTTAACCCAGCACTGCCAAGCTCATCACTAAACCATTCCTTAAGTGCCAAGTCTGCACATCTGTTAAATACCTCCAGAGATGGTGATCCAACCCCTGTCCTGGGCAGCCTGTTCCAGTGCTTGACAACAATTTTGCTGAAAAAATTTTCCTAATATCCAATCTAAACCTTCCCTGGCACAACTTGAGGTTGTTTCCTCTTGTCCTGGTACTTGTGATGTGGGAGCAGAGCCTGACCCCCTTCTGACTACAACCTTCTGTCAGGGAGTTGTAGAGAGCAAGAAGGTCCCCCCTGAGCCTCCTTTTCTCCAGGCTGAGCCTCTCCAGCTCCCTCAGCTGCTCCTCAAAACCACAGAAGCACAAACTTCTTCTTAAATATTAGTGTCAGTCTAGAAAAAAGTATTCTGAAAAATGCCATTAACCTTTAATATATGACAAAACAAATGCTTATGCTGTCCAAGAGTTGCCAGGCTCAGCATTTCCTAGTTTCCTAACTGGAAAAAGTGTTTTGCTCCCAACATGTACAAATAAAAACGTCACTGGCCAGAAAATCTGAGAGTCATTTATAACTCTCAGCTGGATGTAGTAAGCCTCTGATGCTTTCTAAGTGCTTTAGCAAATGAGATTTTTAGATTTTGTTATCTAACGTAGAAGTTGTTAGAGCCATGCTTTCCCGTATGTTCACAAGATGATGTGGAATGAGCAAGACCAACCTCTTAGTTAGCTGAGTAGGGCTGCATTAAATTAAAAACATAGCATTAAAAATTGTCCAACTGTAAAGGTGTTGCAGGATGTGATGCAATGCAATTAACAGCACAGCTGATTTTAAAAAAACAAACCAGCTGTGGTGCTTTCTTTAAATTAGAGCTGCTGCTGAGGGGTGGGGTGGTTTTAGAAACGGAAGAGATACAGATAAAGATTAGAACAGAAGGCTGGAATAGTTTGGGGAATTTTTTTAATGAAACTGATGCTAAAGATTTAAGATAAAACTAAATAGGTACACAGTCTTCTTCAGTTCCATATGTGTATACAAATAGTTCCATGGATCTCATAGAAATGTTTTCTTCAAAGTGGTGAGTTTAATCCAAAACATGAGTAGAAATATGTGGGATCACATTCTGCCATCCCCCTCACAGTGAGCATTTCTATAATTTGCACCTTGTGGGCATAATCTGAGTGGGAACAGGGCAGGAAGGGAGGAATCACTGATTGTAGAGGCTGATGAATATAAGGCTAAAGGGATGAAGCCAGCCCTTACTTTACACTGTGGTGTGTGACATTATAAAAAAACCACACAGGAACACTCCCTCTTGGAAACTGAATACCTAAAGCCAAGCTCCAAAGAAAAGCAATATGGAAATCAACTGTATTCCAGAAAAACATTGCTTGACTAAAATTCCCAAACTTGTCTTAGCTCTTGGGTGTTTTGTCAGCCCCAAGCTAGAAGTGTCTCCTTTGTGTTCGAGTGTATATGACTATTCTTCACTCACTGGAATGCATTAGAAGAACATCGTAGATAAAGTTCCAGTTGGCAAATGTGAACATGAAATATATATATATTCAGAGGATAAAAATGTTACAGGCATCTACAAACAAGAGGCAGAGAGTTTGATACAGTAAGAAAATGGCCACCCATGACCTCACTCCGATTCAGTTCGACTTCTCACTTACTTAAAACCACATTTCTTTTTATATGCCAGGTTATATATTTTACTCAGTGAAATGTTTGGTTTATTAAAAAAAAATAAAAGTATAGTGAGTCTCTCCATCCAATTTTTCTTAGAGCACCCATTCCAGTGAGTGTGCTCCTCTGCACTGAATAAATCCAGCAGTAAATTATGTATGATTCAAACACACACACAGAGATTTATATTTATGCTTACAATGTCAGTATAATTTTACAGTCAAGACACAGTACATATACTCTGCTGTAAGTACTAGCTTGATATAGTAAACTCAAAAGAGCACGTTGGGGGTTAGCAGTTAGAGCTGAAAGTGAAAATCAAGAAACAGCAGTAGGACTGCTTTTGTCTTCAGCATGCTCTTCAAGATGTGAGATGCTCCAGTGGGTGGGAGACCTATGCACCACCCCCCCAATTCTGGGGATAACCCCAGCAGATATGCTTTACAATTACCTTTTCTTAAAATGCCAATTAACCCTTTCAGGGTTTTGTGGCATACTGTGAGCAAGCAGGAGAGGGGCACTCATTTATCCCTTATATTGAACATCAAAACCAATTATAAGGGGATTGGGGTGGGAGGAACAGGTCTTATGCTACTGGAGATGTATCTGGAGTGCTTCCTGGGTTTATCCTTATGGTTTTTAACACTTAGGAGGATCTGCAGTTGCAGTTAAAAAGACACTAAAAGAAAAAAAAAAGTTAAATAAGTAAAAATCTACAGATAAAGACACAACTTTATTAAATGAAATAGAAAAAAAAGGCTTTAATTCACTTTGGCAGTAATGTTTGTACTTGTTAAATCTTACCAGCTCACAAAGCAATGATAGCTTTAATTTTATCAAAATGTTCTAGTGTTTATGCACACAAAAAGTAGCCACCGGTGTAAATTAAGCCTTAACTCTATCAAAGTAATTAATACCAGGCCACTGGGAGACTGAAATTTTGTAATAAAAATAACCCAAAAAATTAAGGTTCTTAGGGGAAATAGAATAGTACTAGGATGAACTAGAATGACATATTGCTAGAATAAACCTAGAATGGCATTAATTAACCTGAAGATTAACTTAGCCCATTTAAATATGTTTTGCTACTTGGACTCTGATCCTTCAAATCTCACGTGGAGATTGACTTTTCCATGGGGTCTCATTTGGGTAAGTGTTACTCGATATGAGTAAAGGTGAGAGAAACAGTTGTGTTAGTTTGTAGCTGGTCACATTTAGGCAATATACATAGTAGGGGTTTTTCTTGGATGTATTTGGTTTGTAAGTTGTTGGACAACTTTGTAAATTCAAGTTATTTATCTTATAATTTACATGAGAAAGGTCAGAAGGAAGAGATGTTAAATTTATGGAGATTTGATACATAAATAGGTAATACTTTAAAAAATTTCTGGTAGCGCCCATTAACGTGTATCCATAACCTTTCCACATCCTATACCTTCAGGGGTCAGAGGAAAGAGGAAAACCCTGATGTTTCTGATCACAAGAACTGCCATCTTCTGACTCAGGGTAAAACACTCCACAGAAGCTCTGTGGTTGCCAATAGCTGAGGTCAGGCTGCCTGTTTGAGTAAGGAAGAGATGATGCATATGGAACTGGCTGGTTGCAAGCTTTTAAGGAAAAGCTGGACTGTGACAGCTTCTGTTGAGCTGGAACAGAAAGAATATGGGAAGATGTAGGCTGTGGGTCTCTACATTGGCAGCCTCACCTCCTGGAAATGATTCCCAGGCTCCCATGATGACAGGATGAGTATCACCCTCACCAGAGGATGCAGCTGTGCTCCGGTCTGATTTCTGCACACATTCAGCTTGGAGCAGAGGAAATTTGGCTGAAGTAGATGAAACCACACAAGGTATGAATTGGACTTGGACCAGTAAAAGGAATGTGGCAAGAAGTGGATTTTGGAGTAAAATTACTTAATTCAGCTCAGAATATTTGCTTGTCTTTGTAGAGGTGCAGTGTTCAGTTTGTCTTTGGTATTGGATCAAGATCTCAAATGAGTTAGATATATGGCTTCCTGCTTTTGTTAGAAGACTCCAGGCTGAGCACTACCAAACAACATGAAAGCAATGCCCTCTTCTACACTAAATATTGTAGCCAGCATTAAATCTTCCAAGGTAGATTCATCAATTATTTGTTATGCAAGTGCAAACTGTTGCTTATACACAGAAAGGACAATTGCCATTATTAAGTTTTTTCAATCTGCAATCATCAGGTACTTGACCATGAATGAGAACTAACATTTGTTTTGTGAGACTTTGAACATACTGAAAAGGTAAAATACACAAAATACATCCAAAAAATCCATGGTGACACCAAAGGCTGTCTTTGTGACACCTGCATTTTAGAAGTGCAGCACCTACTGAACTGGAGATTTGCAAGCATTTAGCCATTTCAAAAAGATTATATGTGTGTCCTTTATGTACACATGGATTTATATATGTATCTGGGCAGGTAGGTTTATATAAACATAGATATGTCAATCTTGAACTGCATGTGAGATTGTTTACTGCACACATTAGACATGTATATTTAAAGTAAAATGTAGGTAACCAAGCCAAAAGTTAAATACCTTTGCTCTATCAAAGTCCCTGCCCTTTACCTGCTGAGGAAGAGAATGAAGAAAAATTATTTCATACAGAATAGAGAAAGTGTTATTAATGTCCTTAAGGAAGGAAGGAAGCAGTGTCTATCACTGCTTTAACTGCTTTCCAGATGTTCAGATGTAATGCAGCATCAGAATTCTGGGTGATTGTACTGCTGCCTATGGTGCAACAGTGAGGTAGAGCAGGGGAAATGAAGTACAGTTTTAGCAGCCCCTGACAGTGCAGGTAGAGAAATAGGGGTCTATTATAATGATTTCCCATGGAGACGAGTGCCAATCAAGAGGGGAAAAAGAACCTCTGAAGGTCATCACCAAGGAAAATTACACACACTACTTTTTCTGGCATCCAACTTCAATCACAATGCTCAAGAAAATAGTAGGAAGATGCATGTATGGGGCACCACACACACCCATGTGCAGTGGTTTGGTGTGTACTACATAATAATACCTGGGTTTTTCAGCACCTGGGGTTATAATGGGTTCTCTTTGGACAGACAGAGCAGAGGAAGATGAGATGTTTGGGTCATGTCTTGCAGAGAGAGGGTGAGAGCCTGAATATGGTGATTCTGCAGGATTGAATAACACAAACATAACTACAGGGTGGGAGGGCTGCTTGTAGCTCTGTCGAAACATCCCTGACAGGCACTTGTAGGTTAAGCAGACAATGAAGAGACTTAGGGAACACTGTCCATTATGCCATTAGCAGTGTTACATCATGTAATTGATACCTTTACATCATTGCTTAGTTTGTGCTTCAAAGTTTTTTGTCAGTTTTCCATCTGTCTTTTTATTTTCTAGTTCTACAAAATATGACTTAAGGACACTACGTTTGTATTTTTCACACAATGTTTTTGTGCACAATATTCAGTCAGATTTTTTTCCTGATTTCCAAGTTGAGTGTTTTTTTTAATCTGTTTGTCTTATTCTTTAAAGTGTTGTGCATCATATAGAGAACTCTGCATAAAAAAGAGTAGGATCATCCTTAATTCCAAAAATATATAAAGAGCACTAGGCTATAGCACTGACCATGTAATAAATTCTATCTCTCTTCAGGCTGTCTATTCCTCCTCTAATGATTCTGATTTTTAACCAGTTAGCAAAATACAATTATCTCCTTGTTAAAATAAACAGACTTCAATGGGCTACTGAATTCATACATATTTTAGAAACATAAAACGTGTGTTAATAAAGCCACTTTAAAGAGAATACATCAACATATTATATAAATTATTTTCTCACTTCTCTGCATCATCTCACCTCCATCCTGATATCAGTCACAGGTAGCAACTAATCTGGAAAGCAAAGTTGAGGAGAACAGAAGGGAAGGGAGAGGAAAGGTACAGTTTTCCTTCTCGTCTAGAAAAAGCTTTGTACAGTGTTAATGAAAGACAGTTTCTTCTGGGGAAGAAATGCTAATGTGAAATTTTCTCTTTCTCTCAGCACAGTCATACATTAGAGATATTTGTAGCAGTTGAGATGCAGACTGCAATAGGTGGATGGATATTTACCCAAGAAAATTTGAGCCATGCCCTTTCATTTTCAGAGAGCTGCTACCTAATCTCAGTGTAGCATCAAGACAAAGGACACATCATTCCGTTTGCGCCTGCCCTACAAAAAAAAAAAGGGGGGTGGGCCCGGTGGGGGGAGAAAAAATCTACAACACTCTGTGAATGCTATTAGAATAATGATCCTGGGGAAAGAAAAAAAAAGATAAAATACAAATTTCACTCCGATCTGGGTTGGATTACTTCCCTATGCCCCTGCCTTTATTGGGCGATTTGGAGTTTCATTAGAATTCAGAATTCCTGCAGAAAGAAAAACCACAGTGGCACGGACTTCTCTTTCAAGGGGATTGCAGGCTGACCCATCAAAATGAAAAGGCTCAATGTTTTGCTGACAGGTCCCTGAGCAGGCCTGAGTGACAGCTTCATTTCAGCACTTCTCAGATGAGATTTGAATTGGGGGGTGGAGGAGGTAGTAGGAGAGAGACTTTGTTCCCTAAAAAGTGTCAGTGTCAAACTCTGCAGTTCAAGTTCTAGTGTCTGAGGTACAAAACCGAGTCAGAAATCATCTTCGACTTGCCTGCTTCCCAATTTATTATTAATGTCTCTCTAATATTAGCAAGCATGAAGCTTCATTTAAATCTTAGAGTTCATGTCGAGTGTGCGTTGTTCCTTTTATTGGAAATAAAAAAAGGTAGAAGGAGATGGATTAAAGTACAGTGAACTGTTGTATAATGTCTGCTTCAAAGATTACTTAGTGGCATTTTTCTGTTGTGATAATCAAAACTGCAGTGAGAGCCTGATCCTACCTCTTTTCTATGGGAACAGGACCAAATTTCTTCTTACAAATTTAACTAGGTCTTTCTGCCTTCAAAATAAATTTGGATAGAAAAACACCTGAAGGCATTCTCAATTGAAAGTTCAGTGGCAGCTTTGCATCTAATTCACAATATCCTAAATGAGCAACGTTTATTGTTTATCTTAATTTAAAAAATGGTGAAAACTTGGCAAACCTGTCCCCATCATCCAGGCAAAGAGAACCAGAGAAGCATCTTAGCCTCTTCATATATGGGAAATAAAACTCATTCACTTCCTACTTGTTCCATTACTAAAGGTTGATTTGATATCTGCAGGACCATTAGCAAATTGTTTTTCCTAGAAGTTTATTTAATTTTATAGGTATCAGTTACTGGTATTCACAGCTTTTATGAATAATCTTCCATTTCCTCCTGTCTTGTGCATATTCATGTGTATTTTAGTATGAATACAAAATCCAGCTCGTGGAGTTTGCTTTTAGAAGCCATCAGAAAAAAGTTACCCTAATTTTAAAGACAATATTAGAAAATCAGGTTTCAAAATACAGATCTTCAAAGTAACATTTATCCTTATGCCTTATTCCTATACCTTCGAAGTCACCCCATCAGTAACTGTCTCAAAACGAGATCTTATTCCATAGCACAAGGCTGCTCTTCAGAATCAAACAGAATTCTATGTCTGACATTCACTTTGGAACGAATTCCTCTCTAATTGATATTGATGGAAAGCTGTAGTAACTTCAGCAAAAGTACAGGCATGTACCATCCAGGTAGTAAATTTTTGGGTTCTCTAAGAGAGAAGCATATTAAACTTTAATTCTTATGTGAATGTGACAAACAGTGCTGCATTAGTGTTGTTGGACTGTGTTTCTATTGAATGCAATAGCCAATAATGACATAAAATGCATGTAAATTATCAGAGTTATGTTAGGACCATCCTGAGGAAGTTCCATCTTTTAAACTTTCGCTAATTGTTCATGATTTGCTTTTATGTAAATAAGTGTGTGCATTTGGAAAACAGAGCAAAGACATTAAACCTGCAAAGCCTCCCAAACCTTAGTGTACATCTTGTCCTACTTCTACTCTTCAAGAAATCTTACTATTTTTAGGTTCTGTGTTTCATTGAGCATGGAGCAAACAACTCACTATGCTCAAAATAAGCCTCCCTGTGTAAAAGGTAGGTGTCTATTTTGGAGAAGGAAATAATACTTCCCTCTGGTCCTAGGGAAGCCCTGCATTATGTTTCTTACATACTTTCATAATGTATTTTTGTAATGAAGTTTTTGTATCTTGTGAAGCTCAGGGGCCAATTTCAGTTCTGGAGGCAAAAGGTCTAGCAGCTTCTACACTTCTTTATCCCAGGGAAGAATTTGGTTTCAGATGTTTAAAAATATCAACTCAGCGATAGCCTGGTTTTGAGATTAAATATACAGTGAAAAAATGTTCAACATAGAGGTACAAATTTCACTTTTTGAAATCAGAGTTCAGCTGACTTTGTAATTGCAATGTAGGAGATGGGAATGAGAAAGGGCATTTAAAAAAAATACCTAATAAAAAAAATTATATATTGCCATTTGTGAGAATCTTATTTGAGACACCAAGATATTTTTCAAGCATTGCGGGTAGAAACAGGATATTAAGAACAATAAGGGAAATTATTAGAGAAACATAGAGTTAGAAGAGGAACATACTGCCCTGAAATTTAAGACAAACAGATCAAGTTGAGTTAGGGTAGGGTATGTATTGCTTCATGGAGAAATGTGTTACTTGGATCTTGTAAAGCCAAAATGGACAAAATATTAGTAAATTGCACTAGGAAAAAGTCCTCTGCTGATTGAATTGACCTTCATGTCCTTTGCACAACCTCAGAAAAAATACCAATATCATGTATGAGCAGGCACAGAAACTGAAGTCCGTGCGTGGGGATTTGTCAGGGTTCAGCTTGTGGCTTGGTGGCAAGGCTGGCTGAGTTGGACCTGCTGCCAGTTCAGGGTGCTGCCAAAACTGCTGGTTTGTTCAAGCTTTGTACTGAGAAACTTGTGTTCTGTTGACTTTTTCTTGCTCCCTGTGTTGATAAAAGCAGGGAAGTGCTGCTCAAAGTGTTGTGCTGTGTTCTGTGAGCACCTGCCTGAGCTAATGAGGAAGGGAGGGTAGGAGAGGACTTGGAACTGCATTGTCCCATGTCTGAACATCCATCCCCTTGTTTTCTTTTCCACTCTCCCTCCAAACATGCCCTCCTCTTCCACATGCTAATTGAAACTGGTTTGGGTAAATTTCATGTGCTAAAGTGGAGTTTGAAGCAGGAAGATGGGCAAAGTTGAAGGAGATGCCTGTGAGCTGTGCTCCCGACTCATCCTCTTCATTAATACCAGCTCACTGAGGTGGCTGCAGTGATACAACAGGTCAGTCCCGTGTTTAAGCTGGGCTAGATCTGTTCTGCTTTATTCCTTCATGTAGTCCTCCCAGTTTCAACAGGGATGCCCTTCTGAGGAAGGTAAGTCAGAGAGGCTTAAAAATGTGTGTGCTGTAATGCCATTGTAATGTATTAGCTGGTTTATTTTTAGATCAATCTAGCTGCACTGTGCTTTTACCAGTGAGACTGTAGATGTAAAATTTGTCGAGGGAAAGGTGGGTCTTTTTTGGGATTTTAGAGGATTGGAAATACTAAATCAGCTCGGGTGTTACAAATACTGCATAAAGAGCTTCCAGAAAAGGGTAGACAGGAGGGGAGAGAGTGTTGTAAAGGAGCTGCTTAGAGAAAGACACTTTTGTAATTATGAAAGTTAAAACCAGCAGCATGCTGTAAAAAAACTTGCATAAAAGCATTTCCCTGGACATTGACTCTTCATATGAATAAGCTGTGCAGGCATTTAGGCCCCAATATCAGCTTGACCTATAAAACAGAGGGACTGTAAGCATGGGCTTATGTACTTTGTGAAATATATCTATTTTCCACAAACAGAACGATTAGAAGTATTGAACTTCTAGTTTCTCGTGGTACTGTCCTCATCTGACATCCTGACTCACCTCATGCTTTCCTTGCAGCACTTTTCAGCAAGGAACGATGATCTCACATTGGCATCTTTGGGTGTGACGTAACCCAAGAACAAAAATCTCCATCCAGCTTTACCACGTCATCAATTTTGCTGACACTCCATTGTTCATAAAGCACCAAAATGCAACTCATGCTTTCAAACTCTTTCCCTGAGTTCAACACGATGATGAACGTGAAAGGTTTGCATGGAGGTGGCAAAACTTTATTTTTCCCCCCCTTTTCTTTTTCTCCAGGTTCACACCAGATAGGCATTTTTTACAGCCTGAAAGGGGATGTTTTCTTTTGTTAATAGCTTACAATCAGATGAAAGGACTCATCACTCTATTTTAGTGCTCCACCACATGGCGTGTATCTTTTATAAATTACAGGCTGGCGTTGTGTGCACTGGGGGAGAGAAAGGTTGGTTTTCTTGCTGTGAGCCATCCTGCCTAATTGTCGTATGCAAATAAAAGCAATTATAAGGCTTTTAGGGTGAAGGGATGACAGCTGAGTTTGGCAGTTGAGGAGGCCTCACCCACCTTGTTGTCATAGCAACAGGGAGGAAAAGGACAAAATGGTGTGTATACAGTGGAAACATTTATTTTGGTTAAAGAATTAAAAATACATATACCGCTGTTAGCATGCAACATCAATATGTGTAATGAATGGGTTTGTTTAAAACATTAGAGAAATTAAACTGTATTTATTCCTTGGCCCTTTAAATGATCCTTGTCATCTAACTACCATTTACAAACCATCACTTGTGATTTTATCTGCTACTTTTAAAGTTATGAACAGATCATAACAATCCAGTCAATAATTAGGAGATTACAAGTTTCTGTGTTTTAGTGCATCTATTTCAATGTTACCAGACCCAGAGCTGCATGAAGGAGAGGGACATTCAGTGGTGCGTCCGTGAAGGGGAAACAGTGAAAAATAATAACCTATTAGCAGTCCATAAAGTTTAATATAAAATATGTTTGTGCTAAAGTGTTAAACAAGTAGAACAAATAGCGTGCTAGTAGCATACAAAATTAAAACGAGTCACAAATGGATATTTTCTATGGCAATTTATTTCACAATTACTCTTGTGGAAGCTTTCATGAATTAAATATGAGTTCTATCTTGAAATTAGGTGTTATAAGGCTAAATTACAAGAGGCAGCCAGTAATTGAGGTGGCTGAAACACGGGGTCTAGTGAACTAATCTCTTGCTGTGCCACGTGGCTGTCCCCTCGCCAATGGGAAACCTCCCCATGACAAAAACAGAGGCAGCTGAGAAAAATTGATTTCTCATCTGAGCCATATTTGATAGCTTTTGAAATCGAAAATTGAAATTAACTAACCTAAGCCCCATTGTAACAAAAGAGCAAATTAAATATGCAACATGGCTTCCTATTGGCAGCAAGAGGGCCTGCCAAGGTAAATTTGTAAATAGAGTTTAAGATGCAATCCTCCCCCCTCCTCTTTTTCCTTTCTCTCAGTGCAAAAAGTATAAGTCTGCAATAGCTTAATAAATTATTTATATAAAAAAAAATTCATCAGCTGCAAATGGCCATGGTGGTTAAGGTCTTCCATGGAGAAAATCATTGCATTTGAAGAGCTCATTGAATGAAGCAGAACTAAAATTATCCACAGTCATCCTTGAGCTTGGAATGAACTGTACATGAAGAGATTATTTTCGTCTCAAGAAAAGTTTTATGAATGGAAGTTTACAAAAAAAAAAAAAGCAAAAAACCCACCCCAAAATCAGAGTAGTCCTTTAGACTTTACAGATAGCTAGGGCTCAGATACACATTTTTATTCTTTCTTTTCATTAATCCCAAACAATAATGGCATAATGGCTATTTGAGCTTGGTGGAGTATCCACATGCTTGCCTTTTGTCTTGCTTTTACACATCCTAAGACATTACAAAGGGTTCTGACAGTGAATGCTAATGATTCAAAAGGTGCTTCTGCAGAGCTGTGGATTTATAGTGGGATTCCCTGAAATGAAGGCAGCCAACAAAATCAGTGATGCCATGCTCTAAATACTGTTTTCTGTCCTTTTAAAAGGAGGAGGGGGGGGATGGAAACAAACACAGCCAAGACATCAGCCCTCAGCATTCCTCTCTTACAGGGTTTCTGCTTTTCTCTGCCCAGATTTGCATGGGAAAACAAATGATTTCATTCCAATACTTGAGCAGAAGCGTGTATAAAGATATAGAGCCAGATCTCTGTCTGCATAAATCAGGATAGCTTCTTTAACTTCAGAGGATTTATGCTACTTTATATCATCTGAAGATCTATCTCATGAAATTGTTCCACTTTCCTGCCGAGGCTGTTCAGATCTGAACTGTATAAAATCTAGTGACAACTGTAATGGAGGATATTACACTTAGCCTGTCTGTCATCCCAGGGATCTTGTAAAATCATTTTCTGTTCTAATTTATTACTTTTAGTGTCAATCAGCTGCCGACAAGCTGAGTAACATCATTAGGCATTGAGTTCATCTACTCAGCACTTTTTAAATGCAGTTTAAGTAGTTGTCTCATTATGTGTAGTAGGACAGAAAGTCAAGGTTCAAGGAGTTTTCCTTTTTGGCAGCGATAATGTTGAAGCCTCTACTATTATCTTTGAAGGAAAAAACCCACAAGAAAATAACTTTTTTATTTTTAAGGATTTGAAAAAAATGAAAAGAAGGCAGCAAATGCAGTAAAACTCACTGCAGAAACTTTGCTGCTGATTTCCCACTGCTTTACTTTGTATTTACCTCAGAAGCATGAGTTGAAAGGTGTGAGGATGGAGAGAGTCAGTGATGAATCGGGGATTTTGTATAATGTGGAGCTGATGGCTTCCAGCCATGAACTAATAAGTGGTTGGGGTTCATCTCCTAACTGAGAGCCTGCTATTGCTGTACTGAGAATATAATGGATGGAAATAAACCATGCACCAATCCTGTAATAGAAAACATTGATTTCACTAGCCCCCTAGTAGAGCATGATTTTATTTAACACTGTTACACATCACGAGTATCTCCACATCTATTGGTAAGGCAAGAGTGAAACTACTGCAAGTTTGTTTAGAATAATTTTCAGGGTTGTTTTTAAAAGAAAATATGAGTATCAAAAACATTAGGGCAGACAGCAAAATCCCTCCAACTTCATCCTCTAGCAGAAACCTGAAGGTTTGACTCTGGGCTAGAACCCAAAGAGAGGCCTCATGGCTATCCCTCAGAAGTTCCCTCACCCCTCAGCCACTTCCCAGCAGCAGTTCCTGTCAGAAGATAATGTTCCTATGTCACTCTCATGTTTCTGCTCCATTTGAACATGGTTCTTCTGACTGTGTCCTGATAATAAACTGTCTTAAGAAGGCCCAAAGCTGCTGAGATGAACTGATTCAAGGGCAGCTAAGAGTGGTGGTGTTTTTTGGGAAGCCCCAACTAAATGGGTATAGCATGAAGCTGAAGAGAAGAAATACACTGCTGGGCTGGGTGGTGACCATGTGATTTTTCTCTCTGTAACAGGCAGGACGTGGCCATTTTGTGTCTATTTCTCATGTAGTTCTGTGATGTTTGATTTGGGAGACAAAGTAGTCACTCTGTCGCAGTGGAATGGAGTTTACCAAAATTTAGGAGAGGCTAATTTCAGCCTCTCCTTGGAACAAGTGGTTAAACTGGTGGAAGGAGGTCAGGAGGGGACAACTCTTCCAGTGTGAATGACTATTTAGGATACTACTATCTTATTTCCTTACATGTCAGGGAAGAAGAGCAAGTTATGTCATGCAGAAATAACATAGAGAAAGGACACTGCATGTTTTCTAAAGCATGCTGAGGATATTCTCATTTGATGGAGTAGTGAAAAATATTTTATAAGTGCTTTATCATGTTCGTGCTGAATTGATGATTTCATCTGGGAAGCTGAGATTACATCAATTGTGTCTTAGTGTGGCTGAAGACATTTTCCTAAATGCATTTTGTTTTATAAATAAAAATAAATGCAAAACTTTTTACCAGTCCTATCTAAAACTTTTGGAACATAATAATTTCTAAATAATAACGGTATCAAATATGTGTGATATAATATTCCTGTGAACAGAAGCAAAGAAGGCAATATGAACCAGAAAATATGTTGATCAGCATTCCCAGTTCACAGAAAATTGTTATTGGTTTAAAGTCCAGGCTCCCTCCCCGCAGTAAACTGCCTTATATGACATTCTGTACATTTTAGATATAGTTACCAAAGCTGGCAGCTTTCATAGTATCCATCCAACATGATATTGTAGTCAGAGTGCCAGTAATTCTGGGAAGCATCAAAAAATGTTTTCAAGGATGTTTAGTCAGAAGAAAATCACAGCAGAGGCAAATCTGAACTGTTTGAGCAAAAGGAAAATTTCCTGCTGAACTGTAGAACAAATTCTACAAATAATTGCACTTACTGGACAAGTTAGATAAGGATGCAGTACACATTTTAAAATAGTAATCTTGAAACTGCATATGTAGCTGTAGAGTGCATATGGGTGCATGCTGCTGTAAGTAGTATCCTTGTATTACATGTGAATGGCTCACTTTGAGTTTACCTTTAAAGATAATAAGTTTTCTTTTTTTTTAATTAGATCCTTCATTAGAAATAACAGAATATTAATAGATGGCAACAGTTATATTATGGAAGGGTATCACTTTCTGCATCCAGGGGTGTAATTCTCTTAATAGCCACAAATCCTACAGGGACCCCAATATTCAGGGTGTATTATAAACTCCTAAATTTGGCCTCAAACCAGAATATATTTAAACACACTTAATGTGACTAATTTGGCTTATATGTGTGCATCAAGGTAAGCAATTGAGAATGGGGGAATCTCAATTTTTCAACTCAGTTGCTTCAAATTGAGTCATAGCTTTGTGCTTTATATAGCAACAAGGCCCTGATTAAGCACTTAAGCACGTGCTTAAAGTTAAGCATGTGATTAAGTGCTTTGCTGACCTAGGGCTTAAGTACCCTGTAAAGCATTGGAAAAATGAATAAATCAAATTTAGGTCGAATCCAGCCCTGTGCCACACACCTATGGGAAGAGCAGAGCTTCCGGGGAGGAAGTTTTGCCTTCAGAGGCCGGGAGCAGCAGGGTAGGAGCGCAGCCGACAACGCAGGGAGCGCCGGGCAGCGGGAGCGGGCGGCGGGGACAGCCCCTGCCCCGGAGGGCTCGGCCGGGTCCCGGGCTGGCTGTCACACGCTCCCTGCAGCCACACAGCCCAAGGCCAGCGCCGTGCTTTTCGCAGAGCAGCGTTTATTCGGGGGCTGTGGGGTGGCTGCACGTTCTGCCCTAACCCCGTGGCCCTGGTCGTGCAGGGATGCTCGATGTTGCTCCTCTCTCCCTGTTCTCCTCCTCACCTTATACCCCGGGAGGGAAATGCTGCAGCAGTCGGAGTTTCCTTTGGGGATGAGCACCGGGACATCTTGCACAGCCTCATGTAGAATTGGGGTGCCCAGTTCAGATGTTTGGTGCTGGAAGCTCCACTGTGGGAATCCCTGTCCGTGGGACAGCCCCACCTCCCTCAGGGATGCACCAAACAGCTGCTTTCCTGTCTGCGTGTGGCAAAGGCGGATGGGGAGAAATGGAAACATTTGGGAAACAGGGATTGTAGTGATGGACAATGCACAGCCATTGCTCTGTGGATGAGCATTCCCAGCAGTGCTGGACATGGTTCTGATGCTACCTAAACTTCTGTGATGTGGCATGGAAAACTGTCATGAAAAACATATTTTGACTTTGTTATTTCCTTGGTCAAAACAAGGCACTGAAGAATGTGCTTAAAAAAGTATTGTGAGTTCCCCCAAAACCAGCTTTGGTAATTACAGCATTCAATGTGCTGGAGAAGGGTAAAGCAAAGAGAGAGCTATGGAGGGTCTCAAAGATGAGGACAAGGTGAAATTTAAGGGACATAGATCAAGTACGCATCCTTAGAGGAGGACAAACAATGCAAAAAATTTCACAGGGTTCCTACTAAGAGTGGTATTGTGCCACTTAAAACATTTTGATTCTCTTTTCTTTCTTATCCCTGTCTAAAACCTGGCTTCTCTCTGGAAGGAGAAAAAAAAAAAAAGTCTTTCAAACTCCGTAACTTCCATGGAGGAAAAGAGGAACACATCGTGTGCTGTCACTGCAGAGTTCTCCTCTCCAGTACCACCTACAGTGGAAGTCTAGCTGCAGGCTAGAGTTATACAATATCACAGAGAGAGATTAAGCATTACATTTATTGTGGTTGCTGGAAGGGGATATTATTGCTGTTTCAGTGGAGAGATTTATAGCAATACTTAATGAATGCTACTAGTTTTCTTATCAGTTAGTAACCATACACATGTGCATGTGGAATTATTACATTAAGTCTTTATAAAAACCTTGGGAAAAGTTGGATATTAGCGTTTGTGGCAAATTTGGCAGCATAATGGAACTCTGGTAGTATAATGGCATGGCATTGTCAGGTTGAGCATATGATGTTGGATAGAATACAGGCAAAATTAGCCTGATTGGTTTTAGGCATTTTCCAAATGAAGAAATTCTTTGTCATCTCTCCTTGGGAATGTGCAGAATGTTATAGTTATCAGGCTCAGTCTATTTTTATGAAAATATCATAGGTCAGAAACAGTTCAGAAGCTAAATGCAAATTTAAAAAAATACAAAGCTTTTAATGATATTTTCCATTTTAGCTCTATTTAAATCAGAGCGATATGTGAGTCATCAGCAAAATAGGAACTATTAAGATGGATCAGAAAGATGTGAAACTTAGGAGCTCCTGGAAAAAAATTATTCAAATTTTATTGTAATCAAGCATATCTACTGGCATCTATTCCTGTTTTTTATGTGGTAGAGAGCCCTAATGAGAAGCCAAAAGGTAGCAGTCAGTGCAGAGAATTGACTTTTCCCTCTCCAGAATCTTTACTTAGAAACACTAAAGACTGAGCATCCCAGTAAATCTGCAAGAAAAAATATTATTTAAATTCTTTAAGATATAACATTTATTCTGCCCTCTGACTGGGTGCATTAATATTCTATGATCATGCATAGATAGCTGCATGGTAAATATATATTTGTACATTGAGCTGAAGTGAAGTTTTCATTAAGCTGATCACAGGCAAATTATTAGTCTTAGAAGCAGCTTTTTATGTCTCAGTGCAACATCTCTAAGTTCACGACTGGTATCAAGAGTCATTCACTTGAATGCTTGTAGGTGCAGCTTTTTTTCCTTCAGGAAGAGAGATTTATTACAAGATCCTGCTATTGAAACCTCAGTCAAGATTAGGTGTAAAGACAACACAGAATAGGTAAATAGCATCTCTGGTACTCGCCATCAAAGGATGTGATAGAGTATTCTCAGATGGAACAGACAGGTCTGATATTGCATATTAGTGGAGTTAAAGATATATGAGGTATTGAAAATATTCATGCCTCTGCAATGGTGGAGAGAAGGCAGAAGCTTTTGGCTTGGATGTTTTAGATAATTAAGAGCAACAAAAGATTATGTTGGAAGCAGATTTGCTGCAGATAGATAGCATATTCTTACTAGAAAAATGGGATATCTTGTGTAGTGGTTTGATGGCCCCTTTTTCTTCTCTCTTTTAAAAGGAAAGAGCACTTCTATCTTCTAACTGAATTGTAGGATGCATAATCAGACTCACGGCAAGTAATGAAATGACTTTTCCTCATCTAATAATATTCCTTCCAGAATTTATCAGTATTTTCCAACAGTACTTGCAGTCTGAGATAATATTACATAGCTATATTCCAAAATTTGGATAAAAGGAATCTCTGTATCATGGAATTATAAGAGAGAATTTGAGTGTATAAATTAATTTGACTAGTGTTGAATAAAAGCACCTCATTTTATTGAACTTCACCACCTTTTTCTAAATGGTAGTGAAGTGGTAATTAAAAAGGGCTAATTATATATTATTTTAAAGTGTACATTTGCTATTAATTTTGTTATGTGCATGCTTCATTTTTTCTGTCTGCAGTTTTTTGCATAAATCCTTTGCTCTGACTTTGGGGATTAAAGGCTGGGGCTTGATGCTGGAGGCATCTCCAAATGGGAATTATAAAAACTGCTTCTATAAATTGTGGACTCTCGCCTCTCTCTGCATTATATTTCCTTTCCTGGCACGTGTTCACAACTATGTCCCAGAGCAATGCTGCCTGCCTGTGGTTTGTGGTCCTTTAGTGGTCTGTGGGGCCATGCTCTGCCGTTGTTGCTCCAAGTGTAGAGGTCCCCAGCATGATGTGAATCTCGCTGGGTGACAGCATTACTGCCCCTCTCTGGGTAGGGGACCTAGAGCACCAAAGACATCCTGTAGAACAGGGAAAATTCTTTTTTTTTTGGCCAAAACCTGCATGGAAACCTCAGGAAACATTGAGGACTGGAGGTTCCCAACTGTGCAAAACAATGCAGTACAGTATAGACTCAGAAACATGATGATCTCTTATTTGCTTTAAAATAAGAGTGGAAGCAAACCAAAATCCCAAACTCACATTCTGCAGGGTCTCCTGTGCCATAAGGAGCACAGCACATTGCTGAAGGAGCAGCTCTACTTAGCCCTGTGCTCAAGGACAGGCTGAGATGTTCTTCAGAGGTTTACAGGCAGTCTGAGTGATGGAGGCCATGACATTGTTACCTGGTGGTGGCCGTCATCACTCACAGCTGCTTCACCTTGCACTGTGTTATAGACCTGCCCTTAGAGGAGTTCATGTGAGTGGCCATTATTGATCTATTACTGTAAGCATTGCCAATGTTTTAGTGGTAAAATTCCCAGGAAGCACCATTTCAGACCTTGAATGCTCCAAGCAGACAGGAAGATAAGTTAGACACAATTTTTAAGTTGTAGTTAAGCATATGTAGTCTAGCTCTACATGATTAGCTGTTTAAGCACAGACATAAAATTTTGATGTAATTTAGAAATAAATTGCACGATGTACTTTATAACATTTCCCAGCATCCATACATAGGAAAGGCAGACACATCTTTTAGTGTTTACTTACTAAAGATGCAAATTGTTTGTCTAAATAATAAAATATTTAAGGTTGGAATTCATCTTTTTAATTAAAATTTTTCCAAGGCAAGTAAGATTACTGCAGCACGGAGAGATTTGCTGATACTTCTGTAATGTGTTTTTTGTAATGCTGATGGTGCCAGACAAAGTCAGTTATGTGCCACTCTTGTTGTCTGTTATTAATATTTTTGTATCAATGATGAGAAGAGCAGCGGTAATGATCGCAGTTGATGAGCCACAATAAATAGCAGTAAATGCATGCTAACCTCTGACTCTGTGACAAACAGCATGGGTACTATCTGCAGCTCTGGTTTTAATTTCAATGGCATCAAAGGGAAACTCAAGAGCTTCAGAAAATAACTCTGGCACCATGGCTTAGATAAAATAAAATGCTTACCCACAGACATAAATTACCATGGGAATAAAAAGACTACACCAAAATGACATAGTTTCATAATGCTCTTAAATCGAGAAATAGAGGACAGTGAGCACAGCTTCCAAATTGCAACAGTCACACCACTTGATGAGTGACTTTTTTTTGGCACTAACTAACCTAACAGGTTTCTTCAAGAAGTGGTACTTGATGGCATGCACTCAGATTGCGTAGGGAAATTCAGCAGGATGACACTCCTATTTAATGAGAATTAATTCCCAGCACACATTAGAAACACATTTTCACAGCCCTGATTGCAGTGTTGCACTGCAGGAACACGTGTTCCTGTAAACAGGATACTTTGTTGGACTTTCATTGCCACTGAACTCATTGAATTTGAAGCTGCATGTAATTACTTTAAGGCATAGTAAATCCTGCTCACCTTACTAGTGATGGCATTCCAAGAGCTCCTGTATTTGCAGTCAAAGCCAAGACAACATTGCAACAAGATGCGAAGTTCTGGGCAAAACATTTTGCAGGAGGAGGCATTTATCCTAGATCAAGTTCTTTGTGACTGTTTGCTAGATGACCACATAAAACCTTCTGAACACACCTATGGAAACTGTTTTTTTTTTTCCTAGTCCTTGTCTTTGTATTGTTGCTGCAGCAGCTGCATAGTCTTCTTCACTAGAGTTACTGATATTCTTATCTGTAAGGCCCTCATGCCTTATTCCTTATTCTCACCTCAGTTTATGGGATTTTTTTGTCTAGTCTAGGGAGCTTCACAAGCTGACCTGGCTATAAATATGAAATCCAGTTCTGCTTTTCTGTGGGTGATGGAGAAACAGGCTACATTACTGAAATTGTCTTCCATTACCTACCTGTGACTTTCCCTGTGCCTAGAAAGGCAGAGTTCTACAGATCTCTGGAGGAAAATGTCCTAGAGAATAACTATACCTGTAAGAAGCAGTAGATGCGCCCCCAGAAATTCTGCTGATGCGTATGTTAAGTCAATGCAAGGGTAGAAGTAGTAATGTGGATATGCCCACAGTGTTTTCACCTCTGGGATTGACAACATATTGGCATTCAGACCAAGCTCTGATCACCAAGATGGTCATCACAGTTTAGACCAGGCTTTTCCATGTATTGAAGAGGGAGAAAACCCACTTCTAGCTGTGTTATGCTGTATGAATACATCATGATTGTTGTTAATGAACCCTGTTGGCCTCTAACGAAATCACTTCATTACTGCAGGAGGCATGGGGCCGATTCCACTCTGGCATGTATCCCATTTGTGGTACCTGTAGTGATGGTTCATTCTGGCTTCCCACAAGATTCTAAAATTTCAGCATGGTTCTTTGTTATGTTTAAATGCACTGAGACACAAGTGAGTATTAATGTGTTATTGTTATTTGCAAGTCTTTTACTTACTCACTGAAGTTCCCAATACATAATTTTGTAAACTTCCATGTAAAATTCCTCATGTGAAATGAGGTGGAGCTCCCTGGTGCTGCAGCCTCAAGTTGATCTATATGAGGTTCTGAGAATCCAGTGGCTCAAATGAGATTTTCATTACTGCAGAGAGACACCCCTCTGTATCTCCTGTCTCATACTAGGGGATTTTAAATGTCTGATAGTTATAGCCTACATAGAAATCAGTTTTCTCTCTGAGTAATGGAAATAGTGCTGGTTGCCAGACACACTTAAAAGGAAGTGATCACTGAACCTGATTTTTCAGTCTTAGAAGGATTTTTGACAGGTTTTCAATGCAACTTCCACAGACTGTATCTTCACACAGAGGAACAAAAACCTCATGTTTAAGTTCATCTTGTGGACTTCTTTCAAGAAGTAAGGGGTTCTGGTACAGTTTTTTTCATCCCAAGAGGGAAAAAATGTCTTTTGAATTTTTTTTTCCCTTCAAAAAATGAGTTCAAAAGAAGAATAGGGAAGGACAAAAGCAGAAAAAAAATACACCTAGTATTCTTTTCTTCAGTGATAGAAGGGAATCCTGTTTTGACCACTGTACCTGAAAAAAAGGTCCTCCTCAAAACACGGGAAAAAAGTGGACATTTATTTTGAACTATAGAAAAGCTAGTTTTCTTCTGGAAAGTTAAAAGCATTTACCTTTGGAAAAACACTTGTCAAAGCGTGTAGGGGAAAAAAACGACAAAAGCCCATATCACTTCAGATTTTTTACTAGATCCTGAGATACAGGTGGTTTTTAGAAAGCACAGGTCAGGTGTGGGAGTCTTTGAAAGCTCACCTTTGCACTCCTGTAATCTAAGTCTCTTGTTCCAAGCTGGAAGATGACTCTAACTTCTACCAGCATCAAATAGCACCTGGACCATTCTGTCTATGCCTGCTGCTCCCCACAGGCCATCTGTGATCTGCATACCACCCTTTGCAATTATTGATACAGTGAGTAATTACTTCTGATGCTAGATAGAGCTCCAACTTTCCATTAAAAAGAAAAGACACAGATGAGGTATCCTCTCTGGAATTCTTAGTGCCAGAAGTAGAAGTAACCTGGTGGGTCAAAAGGTGTCCAGGTTGACCCATGCTGCATTCAGTCAAGAGACTTGACTTGTCCTCACTTAAGGTTCAGGACATCTTTTGTGAGAGTGTTTTTGATCTAAAAGGCTGATGAAAAGAACCCGAGTGAGCCACATCCTCTGGTGCTTGTAACTTCATGCTGTGCTAGTCAGGAGAATACACCTTTCCAACAAACAAGGAAAAATGACATCTTTGTCTTGAGTAAGTAGGAATTGCTGACTTTGTATTAATTTTCTTTAATAAACCTGATGCTTGTGTGGGAATGTTTTATGTAAATATGTTTTACTGTATTCTGTTTTCCCTTGATTCTCTGTAGTGCTGACTACTTGCTGTATACTGGAGCAGGTCTTTAAGCCAGTGCTGAGCTTCTCCTTCATTGTGTTAGGCACTATAGAGGATTGTAGGCATGATATCCTTCTGAAGTGACTCACACTGTCCAGAGATTTCAAATTTTATGAGTAATTTAAGAACAAGCGAATGCCATAGGGGAGAATAACTCCCAAATCATGTTCTGGAAGGTGAAGCTTAGAGGCTGCATTTACACTGCTGTGCAGCACCAACCTGTAGATAAGAGGAAGAAAGGCCTGTCTATAATGGTTAGTTTTTGGAGTTTCCTCAGAACTATTCTTTGCACTTCTGGCTTTTTAGGGCTGCACCAGCAGTTTCCCTCTAGTTTGTATGCCCTGCTATGACGTTATGATCAACAAAACTCACAAGGCTGCTATTGTGAAGTTTCCCAACACAGTTTTCCACAAATATATATGGAATTACAGGCTGACATCCAGCTGACATTCCAGAAAGTGAAAACCTTGCCTGAAAAAGAAACTAAACATGAGCTGGTAAGAGTTCATGTCCACCTTCACTCTTGAGGTTCACCAGCTCAGGCTACAGAATGTTTTGTCAGAAAGACCAAGTGATTCACAGGTCAAACAGAAGTGAAGTCTGGCAGAAGAAAGCAGTTCCCAAGCTTCAGACCAGCACAATAATATTTATACATAGGAAAACTAGCTTGAATCCCATGGATTCAATATGAGCAGCATAAAAAACAAACAAGTCAGGTGTTTCATGAAGTCTGAGTCTAGTCTGGTTTTTAAATGGTTGCAGATTGTAGTTACAGGTTCTAAAGAAAATATAAAGAGCTGCAGATAGAAAAGACGACATTTGTCTTCTGGTCAGCATATTTGCTTAGATTTTAGCACAAAACTAACCTGAAGAAATCACCATACTTATGTCATGCTACATATTTAAGGAAGGAGAGGCTGGAACTGCTGTTGACTGTCACTGGGAGAGGATGGTTTGATGTGTTTTGTAAATGACTGGGCAAATCTGGTTCTGCTCCATCAATCTTGGCTCTTCCAGGACAAAACTGGCCCAGTCCCTTAGCACCCAGAACTATGAGGTGGGAGGGCTTCATATAAATTTGCTTTTTACTCCTTTCATTAATGATACAATTTACACTGAAGTCTAACCTGGGGATATTGCATGTAGCAAATGAGCAGGTACAATGGTGATTTAATTACACACAGCCCTTTCTACTCAGCTACACACCTCATTCCTTGGTCTTACACTGACTCCAAAGGCAGAATTCATTATCTGATTGGTCAAAGTGCTGCTCTGGGCCCATTGCTTACTTAGCAGAATAGATGTGAGTTAAAAGGAAGATGAGGCGCTATTTCTATGTGGGCTGGGGTTTTATTATTTTAAAATTTAAATAAGAGTCTGAATCACCATAATATAAAGAGACCAAAATCAAACAACCGTGGTTCATTCCTGTGCTTTGATTTTTATACCCATGCATGTTTAAAAAAAAAGGAAAAAAAAGAAAACTAAACATGTGTGCTGCCTTTTAATAAAGATCATATTAAAAATTCAATAAATAGCAATATCTCTGATCTCTTAACAAAAGCGTCTGGTGTACAGGAAATTAAATGAAAAAAAACTTGTTAATCCTTTTTGATTTCTGTACATGGTAGCTGGAAGCAGAATTCTTTAACTCACAGATTCTCTTTTTGTCCTCCCTCTTTTACATTTCTTCTCTTTTTTTTTTCTTTTTTCTTTTTTTTTTTTTTAATCTTCTCCAGCACAAACGTTGTCTGGGTAACCTCAGTGTAAATGCAGTCTGTTTCTCTGATACATTTAAAAAATAAATAATAAAAGAATAATAATAATAATAGTAAAAAAAAAAGAAAAAAGCCATCGTGTCATTGTCTCATCCCTGTGGCCTTGCTGTGAGGGATCCATCTCGAACCAGGTGATAACCTGATAGACTTTATCTTGTCTTTTCTGGGCCTCCCTGAAGCCTGCCAACACTTCGGCTGGCTGTTAGGCATTTTAAATATCCCCCATGAGCCCTAACCTTACCCCTTTTCTCTTCTTGTCATCTGGAATGTCTCAGAGCTGTCAGAGGCTTGTTGCTTATTGATGTTTCCGTGTGTTTTATGTCTTTTCTGAGATATGACAGCCCCTGACACAGTGCTGATTTCAATCAGCCGGCTTCTGGAGAGGCCTAAGATTTTGTCCTCGCGCGGTCCCAGCCGCCAGCGCACTTCAGAGGCCTCCATCTAATGAAAATGTTTCAGCAGGCAGAATAAAGGCCCGCTGCTCAACAAACAGCAGCTGATGAATTCACAAAAAAAAAAAAAAAAAAAAAAAAAAAAAAAAAAAAAAAAAAAAAAAAAAAAAAAAAAAAAAAAAAAAAAAAAAAAAAAAAAAAAAAAAAAAAAAAGATGAGGAAACCCTCCCCCCACAACCCTCTGCCTTTGTTATAAGAAAAGCAAGAGGAGAGAGTGACCTCCGGAGCCAAAGGTTTTGACACTGAATCAAATCCCTTTAGGCCTGAACTGGCAGGCTGGGCCTGGCGTTGGATTACTTTATCACATCTTAGAGTGATGCTTGTATGTACCTCAGGACACCCTACGTGTAAAGAGTGGATATTTTACCCCCCTTGCTTATTAAGTCAAGTCTCGGTGTCTGGTGGAAAGGGAAGGTCTGTCTGACAGAACACCAGGAGGGGAAGGAAGCATATCCTTGCTAAAAACAGTGAGGGAGATGATTTGCATGGAGAAACCTCTGAAAGAAAGCAGGTCGTGAGTTTGACTTGAAGTCGCTGTGGGAGAACAGATATTTTTGTTTGCCATCAGCTGAAAAAGAGAACAAGCTTGGCGGCAACATAAAGCATTTGCCTTGTGGGTTTTGGTCAGGTCTTTTAGACAGCACGGAGCCACCTGCCTGCCTGGGATGCACTCAGCTGCTGTTTGTGCTGCCTCTGTCACCTGGCCTTGGGTACCAGCTCTGCTTCTCATGGCTCCTTTCAGCACCTCCAGTGGGAGGAGCAGCCAAGGCAACAGTCATCCTCCATCTCCACCTGGAGAAGCCTCTTGTAGGGTTTCTTTACATCCTCTCAGGCAGCCCCATCCCTCTTGAGGCATTATAGGAAACCACATAAATTCCCTAATCCCCTGATTTCAGCTGAAACTACACTCCTGTGAAGCACCATTGTTATCCAGGCTCTGGTGTGTGCGTCAGGAGTTGGCCCCCACCGTGCAAGGTGCTGCACAGGCATAGCAGGAAAGCACAGCAGCTGCAGTAACACCCTGAATGGCTACTGCCGATGGTGTGGTCATTTCCTTCAGGATGTACAGCCCATGGTATTATCTACGTGATGAAGCCCAGTGATTTTTTTTTAGAGGGATTTTACCTATCTGAGTCTGGGCTATGGGATTAGGTTCGTCAGTGGGTGAGATGTGTCAAGGTTCATGTTTACTTCTTTATTTGCGTGAGTTTGGTTGGTTTTTTCACTGTTTATTTTTCCACAGAGGAAAAACAATCTCTCCCTGCTCTCCAACTAACTAAACAAACACAGCCCTCCCCACTTTTGAACAACATCAGTGAAATTCATATCTGCAGTGACTCAGATGGTTTTGTTAATAACAGAGAGAGCTCTCAGTGTAGCCTGATTCTGTCCTTCAGATGGGTGACTTTAATCCTCAGTCTTATTTTTCACAGCATTCAGCTACTGGTTTTTGAGCAACAAATTACATCCATGCCTCCAAGCCAAACAAGGAGTGAAAATTTCTATTTAAAAAAAAATGTGGAAATAATACTGTCTATCTACCTACAGTACAATTCCATTTTTAAAGTGCTTTGATATTTTTAACAATATTAATATAATAACAGCAGCATGTGCCTATTGGATTAGTCTGTATTTTATAACTTGGTATCCAATTTCTCCCTTGTTTCCTGCAGGACTGTCACTATTAATTTCTACTCCCATTTTTTCCGTCAGTGTGAACATTGTCATTGGACTATTGTTTGTAAGTGATAAGCGGCCTCTAGTATTATTATTATTATTTCACTCCTGCTTGTTGAGCATCAGCAAATCTACCAAAAATATTAAAAATTTGGTGGAAGTTTAACTCTCTCTTTGCCAGATGTTGCCCCTTTCTTCAGCTCAAAGAAACATACTTGCTACTGTATTATCCAAGAATAAAAAAATAGGAAACTAGTAGAAAGGCAATCTGTCACAGGGAAAAAAAAAAATACCTCAGGGGGTAAAGAATGCCTTCACAGTATGGCTTTAAGGTTTTAATTTATATTGGTCCTGACTCATGACACAGCCAGAGCAAGCCCGGGCCTGGGAGTCAGGTCTCCCACTGACCCTTGCATAGACTGGTGGGGAGAGAGATGTCAGCTGAAAACTCCCAGGGATCACGGGGCTGCCAAGAGCTTTGGAAATGACTGCCAATTTGGCCTAGTCTCAGCTGAACACATGCCCAAGAGGGAGGGAATGCCAGTAATAAAGCAGTTTAGAGGGGAAAGATATTTCTTTTGAGCTCCCAAACCTTTCCAGCCTTTTTATGTGACAGTATGGTTTGCGTACATGCATGTTCTCTTAGACATACCTGCATGCACGTGTGTGTACACTCACTTTCAAAAACAGTCTGAAAAGTATTCCATGAGGTTGATGCCCTTTCTATGTTCACTATGCAGCCAACCAACCCCTCTTTAATTTCAGAGGATGACAACAATAAAAGAGAGTGAATTCCAAAACACATAAAAACTCAAACTCAAGTCCCTGCAGGCATTTATGGTGCAGAACAGGTGACTAGCAAAGACACCAGGACCCCTTCCACCTCCTCCACTAAATAAAGGTAAAAAATGTTCTGATTTTTCAATGATGGGAGACAGTGTAAAACTGCAAAAAGACACAACTTTGTTAACAAGTTGTATCTTTGTGGACAAGTTTTTCCAAATTCAGGTAATAAGAGTAAGTAAAGATTTCCGGGGGATTTTTTTTCTACTCTTGCCCATAAAATCTAAAAGTATGGAGCAGATGCTGTGCTCCTGTTAATGTTAGCTGTTGTAAAAGAAGCACAGTTTTAAACTTCATTGTCCTGAAAACAGTTTTTCTCATTTTATTATAATCCATTATGATGTTTCAAGGTTAAGAAAGGAGAAAAAAAAAAAGCCTTATTTAATTGACTCAAACATGAATTACTCTGCTGTTAATTCAATCTTTTTGCTATTTCTTTTACTCAGGTTAGTGCCACTGTAGTAAATGATTTTGCTCATTTGAGTAAAGGCTGCAAGATGAGGCCTAATGTGAAGATGCAGGAAAGAGAACAGGTAGAAGAATGGGGGGAAAAACACAAGCTGTGTTTTTCATGTCCCAGAACAGTGCATGAAGCATGCCAGAAGTAAGAACTATTTGGTGCATATAACATGACAGTTAAGAATACCTAGTTGAAAAAAAGAAACAACAAACAAAGCACCACTTGGCAAGCACATTCATCTGCTGCAGCATCTGCCTCCAATATGCTTTATACTTGCATAGATACTTTTGGGAACTGAAAGGTAACAAGAATTTATCAAAGGATTAGCAAGCACTGATGCTGCCATTCACAACTGTTACAAATATAACTTGTCATAATCATATTACCCATTTCTCAGTTTAATTTTTGCCAGGATGTCTTTTGTCTGAAATGCCAAAATGTAATCTAGAATTGGATGGATGCTGACACAGCTGAAATATTTTGCATTAGTCACTATGTAAAATGCTTCCAGAAGCATGGGGTTTTTGTATATGTGACTGTACTGGAATAGAAGCTTAACAAGGATTGCAAAGGTGATATCTCCATCACTTCTTTCCCTTCATTAAAAAAATATAGTTTCTCTTTGAAAGTTTTTAAAGACACTGATAAGGAGGATGGTGTGGATAGTGTCAGTGTAAGGGACTCATGACCTACACAAGAGTCCCACAGTTACAGTGTGTATCTGCAATTAGAACACAGGTAATTTCAAAACTGTATTCAGACTGGCATAGAGCAGAGAGTGGTGTCCAGTAAGAAACAAAGCCATGGTTGTGTCTGTGACACGTTTATACTTTAAGAGTTGACACTTGCATGTCCCTCATGCAGTGAAGTCTTTCTACTAATTCATATCTTGCAGTATCATAAAGCTTTTCTTTACATTTTGGAGCTGGAAGCATTTGTGATGGCACCTCTGACGATTTGTGTTTGTCATGGTTTTGAGCCCCAAAAGGACTAAGATTTGGTTATCTACCATGAAGAGTCAACACAACAGTAACTGAGACACCTGGGCTCTCTCCTGGTAGTGCTTCTGCTGCAGCTGAGAACCTCACTCTGCAGGATCTACTATTCAGTCTTAAACTATATGCCATATGTGTGTGCTGTGGTCTTAAAAACCTCATAGATCATGTTCTGCGTTTTTTATGTGGTTGTACAATGGAAAAATAGGAAAAGTATAGGTGAAAAAACTAACCTTGGTTAAATGATTATCTCAGATGAGATTAAGAACCATCCATAAATTGAATAGGAAATTAAATCCAAAGGTTTAAAGTCCACAGGTCTGGAAAAGCTGAGCCTTGTATAGACCGTTGATGGGAGGAGGATCTTCTAAAATGAGAGGAGAAAGGATTAGCATGTAGGAAATAATTGTTCATGTATTTGTATATACTTTTTTTTTTCTTCTAGGCAACTAAACCTCAGATGAAAAACCTCTTGATGTGAACCACAGGAGAATTTTAGTGCCTGTTTCCTGAATTATGGCTGGGCTGCAGGGTGTGCTCCCCTTGGGTTATGACTGCTGGACAGGCTATTCCCTCTTCCCTCCTACCTTTTTCAGATTTAGGACTATGTCTACTGTTCTTGAGTCCCTCTAGACTATTCCTAAAGTATCATCAAGTAAAATTTATTGGAGTCGAGTGGACACAGCAGGTCCTCAGACATACATGATTGTATATAGATTGTCTTCTCAGGAGAGAGTTCTTGGTAACCACTACGAGTTTCAGTTTAGAGCATGAGCAGCTAGAAGGCTGCCAGAGGCCAGTAAAACAGACACCACAAGCAGATTTCTTCCCCTCCTGCATATTTATCTCACCTTTCAACAATATTCTGCCCCAAGGGGAAAGGTAGGTCACTCATTCTCTTTGGAAACACCAAGCATTAAGCAGTTTTAAGGCATTTCCCTGCTCCATACCACTGGTGCATCCTTGGGAATCTGTTTTCACAGAGCACTGATGATGTAGATGGGCAGATGAGCAGGTGCTACAACCCTGACTCAGTTTCAAGTGTGTCTGGCTCCAAGTTCCTTTTGGGACTGAACTCGATGAAACAAGAGCTTCAGTCTTGCTCTGAGCTGTGTGTAGGCTTCTTGGTGAGTTTCAGCAGGGTGGTGTGTGCCTGAATTCTCTGCAATATGGGCATTGTGAAATACTAAGGACCATAATTTATGGGCTTTCAAACAGACTGGTCCTCAAACCACTCTAAACCAAATACTTTTGCATTATTTTCTTGTATTTGTCTGCAATTTTTGCACTATTTGTTTCTTCATATCTGAAACCCATATAGTTTAAAAAAATCTTTGCTTTTTTTTTTTTTTAGGAATCTGATATACTTTCACTTGATGGAAAGACAAAATGCAACTCTGAAAAGACTCGGAAATTTTGGGAATGGTGTTTAAGACAGTGGGAATGTTTTGCAGATTTCTGGTTTAGAAAACCAACTCTGTGTAATGCATAAAACTCATAGTATCTGTCTCCCTCTGTAGACAGCAACACAAGAACATTAGCAGAAAAAAAAAACTCACAAAGGACAAAACCCTAGTTGATATCTCGCTTCTTTTAAAGTGAAATACTCTATTGGAAATCAACACAGCTCTGGATCTGGCATTAGTTTTTCCTCTTTAGCACAGATCAGGACAACAGAAATCTTACACAACTGTGGCTTTTCCATTTTAGGAACCCACATAAATTCCTTTATATTCCTTTATTTTAAATGCAAAGTTTTCTGAATTATTTAATCTTTTAGGTCTGGGCCTTCATCCAAGAGACTTTAGGTCAAATATGTCTTTGCTATGGCTTGATTTACTTCATTTTGCATGCACTAGAGAAAGTTTAAACCTCAGGTGGCAAACTGCTGAAGTATGAAACACTGAAACAGAATCTGGTATGAGGAAAATGAATGGATGTTCTGCTGCCCTTTGCTCATTGGGACTTTCTGGTGGAGGTAAGGAGCCATAGTTTAGTTCAATCTGCATGATGAATCACGTGTGTTTGATGAACATGCTACTTTTAATTGTATGTCTTACAGTGTTATTAACTTATCTTACACAGGTAGTGCCTGCCAAGTGGAGTTGGTTTCTTGGAAGAAGAACAAAAGAGAAGTAAGAAGAAATGAAAACAAAGTTTACTTACTTTCTATTTTTTCAGTAACACTAATGTGCTGGATATTTTCCAAACATAAAGAAAGCACAGTTGTGTCCACATGAGTTCACAACACCCAGACAGTGAGCTGGGGAGAACATTACAATAACATTAAAGGGACAGTGTGGCAGCCAGAAGACTAAGATGGGGAATTTTAGATACATTAGTGATCAGGGAAAAGAAGTCTAGTGAGTGATCAGTAGTGGTTCACTGTTGTAGTAAATAGAAGGAAGGGAAAGGATGGGAAAGGAAAAGAAGAGAGAAGAGATGAATTTTAAGGATATTAGATAGAAATATATGCTTATGTTCCTGCATTTACATGTTACTTACATAGTCTGTATTCAGGTAATACAACCGTGTTTTGAAGGAATGCAGACTTGTAGAAAGGCTGTCTGATAGTGGTAAATGGGGAAAGATGGAAAGGCACAAGGCAGAACCTTATTCTCTAGGCCTCATCTGGTGTCTCCTTTTCTGATTCTAACACCACTGAAAGACCTCTGAGCACAATGATGCTGTTATTAATAATAGCTGTATCAGGATTTCTGCTCAGCAGTAACAGCCTTAGGCAGTGCCTGCTCAGTGATCTGTGCACAGTCGCTCTCCACCTCCCGGGATGCCCAACAACAGGACGTTCTCAGCTCCTGATGTAGCACTTCTTGTTTCGTTTGTTCCCTTGTCCACACCTCTGATCACCTGCAGCAAGGTCTTCTCTTATCCTGATACTGAAGTTCCTGAATTTATTTCCATACTCTAGCCTTTCACCCCAGGGCTCTTTTTCAGTAGGACCAGTGTATGTTGCGGGCAGACAGCAAACTTCCTAAGGAGAGATCAGAACTGCTCCACAACGTGGTGTCTTTGCAGCAGGAAGGACGTGGCTGTGGTTAGACAAAAATGTGCAGTGGCAGGTCTTGGGCAGGCATGAGATAAATGGACCCCCTGTGTGCCCAGCAAAACCTGTGGCTTGCCCTGTGACCCAGAGGACTCATTTCTAGTGAAAAATTAATAGTTTTCTGAAACAGAATTTCTTTGTGTGATATAGTATGTGATGTTATGAATAAAACAAGAAAGACAAAGCCTTTGACAAAATAATCTGTCGAAATTTACAGAAACTTTTCCTAACTGCTGTAGTGATTTATTTTATTGAAGAGGAATGTGGGGTTTTGCATGATCAAAGGCAACTTTCAACAATACCAAACAAGGACGGAAAGGTGGATATCAGTCAGTAATTAGCAGCAACGTTTGCTCTGTGTGTTCTGATTTCCTGAGGAAAATCCAGAGTGTTTTTCTTCAGTGTTTGGTTGTTAGGTGGTGCATTGATGAGAAGAGGAATGAAGCACTTCTCATTGCTTTTTTGTCAGTCAGGAACAGCAGCTGCAGAAGAGAATACTCATTTCTTTTACCATATTCATCACTTTAGTATCCAAGTACCCTCCAGTAGTACATTAAGCACGGCTAACATCTGTTCTGTGTTTGTTTTCTCACCTCCTCTCCAAAGGGAATGTATATAAAGTGAACTGTTCTGGTTTGTTTTGATATATATGTTACACTGCTAAATGTTTATGTCAGAAGACTAAGTCAAAGAAATCCTTTCTGAACTTAGAGCACTGGTTCTGTATAAAACTACCTCTAAGTCATGGAGACCTGGTTGCTTTTTTTCTCTTCTCCATGCACTCAGAATGGCCAGAGGCAGTTATACTTGCTATTCAGTTGCATTTTTTTTTTGTAGGGGGAATAGTGGTAAAGAGAAAACATTTTTCTTATTTGAAAAATACAGTATGATAGCTTGATCAAAACCACATTTTGCACCAATGACATCATGTCTTTGAATCTTAAATTATATAGGTCACCAGTGACCCCAATGATCTATTAAAATGATGTACCTAAGAAAGATATTTGAAAGCCAAATGTATCAGTGGCAATGCACAACCAATCTGTCAGTGGAGTGGTGATGTAACTTGGCATTATCCCCTATCAATGAGCTGCAGAAACATATCTGGTACTTGAGTCTTTGGGGAAAGATCAATATAGTCAGCCCACATATCAGCCAGGAACATTTAGAAGAAGCAATAAAGAGAGTAATATAAAGATATTTTGTGCATACGATGAAAAAGGTGGTGCCATGTATCCCTTGGAGAGTATAAAAATGGTCATTGGAGAAATGAGATGCTGAATCAGCCCAAAAGAACTATCACTTACATTAATATTGAATTGTTTTAGGTTGGGAGTTTTGAATAGTAGTAAAAGGACAGGACAGTTGCATGTTTGTCTTTAAATAGTGGGCATTGCTACAGAATGATCAGTTAGTGAGCAGGGTTGTTAGACAATTGTATTTATTTGTTCAATATTTGTGACATTAGTTTTTCATTAGAGACTGAGAGCAGACAGTGTGAGTATGGCTATATTTATGCAGTTATCCTTCCTGAATTTGTCTAGCAACAAGCAGCTTCCAAACCAGCCACTGTGTTGGTCCCTCACTGTCCTGCTTCCATAGTTAACCTTTTCTAAAATGGTTTTCAGTGTTGCTTGTTCGCAGTATGTATTTGCCCAGGTTGTACAGAAGTTTTGTTGTGTCAGATTCTAGCTAACTACCCACCCTAAATCATATAATTAGTAATTTTGTATACTGTTGGTAGACCTGTGTCTCTGTAATTCTAGAGAACAACCTTCTCTGCATGAGGAATGTAAACTTTTTGAACAGGAACACCTCTGTATTCACTCTTCAGGTTAGCAGAGCAGCAAATACTGACCAGCACAGCCACATGTCAACCAGTGCAGAAATTGCCTTCCAGGCTCTGCAAATTTGGACAGATCTGTCAGTTCCTACCTATGGACTATGGATTGGCAACATTTCAGCTGTAAAGTACATGGTGGGAATCAACATTTGGAAAAATGTTTGCCTTCTTTGTATGATGGTAAAAATTTTGCAACCCTAACATTTACGCTTAATAAAAGATAATATCTTCCAACATTACATAGTGGGAGGAATGCAAATCCTCTCTGGTGTCACATAGCTACAAGGAGCAGAGTTTCCCCAGGACTGAGAGAGAAGCCTGCCATATCAATGTCTGCCTAGCAACTGAAAGGTGACACGTGGAGCCTCCTTTTCAACTCATTTCCTCTTGATGAGAGGAAGGGATCCTCCTGCGAGTTATTACCTGAAATAATACCATATGGTAAAATGTAAACAACATCTGCATATTCATGTAATAATTTCATCTGTTTAATTAGTTCCAGCAAAGCAGTTTACCCTCTGAGGCCCTTGCTGTCAGCTCCACGCTCATACATCCATGCCCTGCTGTCGAGCCTGACAGACATCTATTGTTCATTCACTGCTTCCACCTCGCCACTTAATGTAAGTGAATCTTCTGAGGGGTGGAAAGCCTGTCCCCATTGATCCAGATGTAAGGGCTGGGGGGAGGAGAGTAAATATCTGTCAGCCTGGAATATGGATACTAAGAGCAAACTTGACAGATCAGGTGGCTTTGTGGGTTTTTTGGGGGAGAGTAAGGGCGAGTTGGCTCTCGGTTTAAGTGCTGATCTGGACTGAAGGTTTGACTTTGTACATTTGTCCAGCCTTTGCTCTCAGGACAAGGCACTTCCAAATGTGTTGAATTCAGCAGTGCAATAGCAGCCCAGCTTTTACAGTCAGCTGTGTTTCAGTGCCAAAGTAATGACAGCATGCCTACTGGTGCAGCAAAACACAGGGCCCTAGAGGGCTGTATGGATTGGCCAAACAGGTTTTCGGAAATGCACGTCAACAAACACTGCTCGGGACAAACTGAGAATATAAAAGCATTAAGTCTAACTGGGAAGGTCCCTGGAATGTATTTCTAAAGTCTCTTGGCTCATGTAAATAAATTATATTGTGGGTCACATGTAACAATAAGCTGTTCAACTCACCGTCAAAAGGAAACATTTACATTATGGGAATATAAACACTTCATGGTAATATTACACCTAAGTAGAGGAAAGTACTGCAGCTTGATGTGGTAAAGTCAATATCATAATAAGGTACTAATAATAATACTTGCTACTTATATGGCCTTTTACAGATTTGAGCAAACATTAACTGATTAGTCCTCTGAACACCCTGAGGGAAATAGGTAAGTAAGAATTATTGCCTCATTGTAAAAATAGTCCGTATCTTATCACACACCCATCACCATGGTATCTACACAAACAACTGTCTGGCAGACAGTGTTCTTTCCAGGGCCTTAGGATGCACTGAAGTGAATTTGCAAGGTGTAAACTCAGCTAGAGAGATTTATCTTCTGCCTTTTTGAATGATGAGCATATATGTATTAATAACATTATGCTTTCCAGAAGATTTCCAGAGCTTGTGGCCAGTGGTCAGAAAGGACAGATGTACCACTGCATTTGTGATCTTTCCTCATAGAAACAGCCAGCTCCACTGCCACTGAATGGCCTGTCTGCATGTCAGGCAAGGAAGATGCTTCTGAAATATTGAATCCAGATACTGAAAAGCAGAGAAAAATTTCAGTGTACCTGGATAGGTACACTGCACTGGAATAGTTTGTCCTCCTTGTCCTGGGCTCACAAGAGATTCTGCATATGCATCTTAGGACTTGGGATCTTTTTCATAGTATGCAGTGAACACTTTTAGGCATAAGATCTAGTGGTTAAGAGGTGCTAATGTATCATGCTGTTACCTGAAGGAGGTAAAGAGGTCTTTCCTGCTTACAAAATGAAGACTGGGAACATCAGAAAACATCTCCATGGTGTCACTTGGAGTGCTTCAGGTTCCTCTCTTATCAACTCAAAACAGTGTTATAATTATTCTTTAATGCTCTTAATCTGAACCATAAAATAACAGCTCACAATAGGCAGGAAAATGAGCCCTCTAAAGCTGAGTTCTGTTGCCAAAGTCTCCGTGACAAGATAACGTCAGAAAAGGGTCATAAAAGATTCCCCTTGCAGAATTATCCAGAAGATAATTCTAAATTTTGTATCATGTTACATTTGTTGTGGGCACACAGTACCTTCCTTCGGTAAAATTGTAGTTTCCTCCTTGTGACTATTTCATGCAGTCACAGCAATAAAATGAAATAACCTTCAGATCACGGAAGTTAGAACAGATTACCTTTATGAAGCTAATGAGTAACTGTTCTAATTGTTACCTTGCACACAGTTTTAAAATGTTTTCATACACACTGTGGTATAAAAATTAATCTCTGGAAGCTCTTTGAAAAGCTAATTTGTCATAAATTAGAATAATAATAATTTAATAACAACAATAAAATGACACTGAATTAATAATGAACTTTACAAAATAATATTGAATACAAGAAGAAATTAATAATCTGTTCATGACAGGTTCATCAGTCTAAAAAAACTTCTAAATGAGGTTCTTTTTTCCTGGAAAGAATGGATACTTATTGCCCATGAAATAGGTATGTAGAGCTTCCCCATCAATAAGATATATATTTTTCATATCTATATGAAAATATAGATATATATTTTTAGGTATAGATAACATAATATGTTCATATCTATTTTTAATATCTATATGAAAAAACTCTCAGGTCTGAAAGGTTCTTCTTGTCTTGGTGTCCATTTTATAATGCTGTGTGCTGAAACAGGCAGGAATTAGGCAATGGTAAGTGGGTATAATACCAATTTAATTTGGGTGGTGTTGACTAGCATTAGATTATTCAGACTGTTTTAAATGCCATTAGTCATCAGTTTATAAGAAAATAATTTCATATTATGAGAAACAAAGTAATCTGAGTTTGACTTTTAGACTTGCAGATTTCTGATACCCTATGTGATATTATTGCAGTTCATAATTCTGGATTTTTTTTTTTTCTGAATGTAATGTTTTTTCTTTATTTCATTGTCTTACTGAGATTATAACTATTCTAGGCAAGTCTATAAAGGAGTAAAGCCCTGTACTGAATTTGAAATGATGATATATTAGTAATATATTTGTTAATGTAAAGTAGTAGATAGTCCAGTCATGTATGAGTATTACCTATGCTGTTATAAGAGTTCAATTACAATGGACTCTAGCATTATCCTACTTTCCTCAAAAACAGTTGTATTATTTCAATACTAACCTAATGGTCTCTTAAGTCAGCCAAAATTATAGCACAGGTAGTTGTATATTCTTGCACATTTCAACAAAGCTATGCTTCATTAATATTCTGGAAAGAAACCCTAAAACTAATGGATTCCTTCCTCCTTTCTGCTCTTTTAAGTGCAATAAGATTGTTCTTTGCCATTTTTTCTCCATTAAATAACTTACATAAAGCAATCTCAAGCAGGCCTGGAAATGCTTCCTAAATTAGATGAAAGAAAAGTCCATTATTTTCTAAGTCTATAATTGTTATGGTGTTTTTATGCACAGATCCAAAATAGTTTCTAATGGACATTTTAGGGTAGGAAAGATAATGGTGTTTTAGTGGGGTAACACTGCTGGCCACAGAAGGGTTAACTTATCAAAATAATTTTAAATGTAGTTGCTTAAAGAGTGTAACTTCACAAATTTTGTGTACCCAGAAGTTTTTCTTAACATGTTCATCACAAAACTGAGTGCATCCAGAATGCTTTGGTATTTTTATTTTTAATATGGAAATTAAGTTATCTGGGTTATGTTCCCAAAGCAGAAGCCTTAATGACCTTTATTCTATATTTGTTTCCATAGATTATTGCGATAAGGAAACCCTCGTGTCGCGACCCACTGGCGTCTGGCTAATCCGATGGTATTCGTCGCCGCATTGTCCGTGATCAATAACTAATTATCAAAGTGGCATTTCTTTTCAAGAGCTCCTTGTTAAAAAATGGCTTTTGGCTGAGAGTGGAGGAAAAAGGTCGCCACTTTGACATCGTTGCAAGTCTTTCAAAATCCAGTAGGCCGTCCGATTGAATTACTGTCCCAAACTAATTGATATAAATTTGAACAGAAGAATGCTTGTTACTACAGAATGTCATAATGATATCCTTGGCAAGAGCATGTCAGTGGGGAAAAAAAAGAGAAAAGACCAGCACTAGTCACAAAGCATCTAGACAAGTTGCAGCACAAGACTATTAACAAAATTAACAGGAACAAAATTGTACATCGGTTGCTTCTTCCCAGCCAGTCTGATCAGACATTCAAGAAAGAAAAGCATTAACATTTCCTTTTGAACCTCATCCTTTATTTGAAAATGGGCTTTAAAATGGAAAAAATAATTGCAATATACAAAAGACTGAAACTTGATGATCAGTTGCAGAAGTCTCATTGGCTCTACGGGGATCATGAGTGAGTATCCACTGAAATTCAGCTTTGTCATAAGGCAGAATTTGGCAGATAATTTCCTTAGGAAAGGCTTCTAAGCAGCCTTAGAAACTGTGCCTTTGAAATAAGGTAGCCTTTTCTAGAGAAAATTCAGCTAAGCCACGAGCAGGGAAACAACATCCAAACACTTAGGATACGTAAGATATATCATAAAAGATGTGGTGAGAATGGCAAAATGTTCTTGTACTGTTCTTGCCTGATACCTGATGTACTGTCTTGAATGTCATTTGGAGATTGTCTGCTGTAGAAAGCTTGGAAATATGAATTTTCATAACAAAGCAACTGATCTTGTGGAAGTTCTGGCTTTTGTTTTTTTTTTTTTTTTTCAGTTCTAACTGTCTTCTACTCCATGTCCTACATTCAGTTCCTGAGTTGGGAATTGCTAGGGAGTGCAGGAAAAAGTTACCCTATAAAGGGTATGACATGCTCTGGAAGAGGGGTATTGTAAAAGTTTTTTTTGAGGACGTAACTGGGTTAATTCATGACAGAAATTAATAAACTGAATTGTTAGCTATCTGATCAGAAATTGTGCCAAGTAGTTGGCCAAAATGTGCCATTTTAGCTACATCCAGAGGAAGTTCTATGATTGACAAGGAGGAGAGCAAGACATTTGTCCCAAATTGGAAAGAGTGAGTTTATGTGCTTTTTAATCCCTGATCTTGTAAGGCTCCAGCTGGATCTAGTAATGAATATCTTTCCTGCAAACTTACTGGTTTTGCATTTCCTAATGATAAACCAAAGATGACTAATGAATTGACAAAGGGACTTTCATCTCTGTAGTGGATTTGGAGATTCCATTTGGACTGTATCAATCAGCAAACTGAAGTTTGTAGAATCTGGTGACTTCTCTGTAGTCGTAGTAGTGTGAAATGATGAATCTTCACACAACCCTTATGGTCAAACCCTAATGCAACTCTATGCGGTAGTTTTGGCACAACTTCAGCAAAGGGACTGAGGAACAAATTAATTGGAGAGACAAAACCAATTTTTCTGGTGGAAGTCCTCTCATTTGGAGTGGGTCGTGGCAGGTAACCATTTTGAAAACAGGTTGGTCATGCAAAACTCAGATTTCATAGATGTTTGACAGGCGTGGGATGGATTAATTGTTTGGATAAGACGACCATCTAGTCACATTTTCCTGGTATGTCAAAGGCACAGAACAAAATGGGAAACCACAGGGGTCTGAAGATTCAGATTCACATGGTTCTGGTTACAAAGGGAGAAGACTACTTTTGCTGACAAAGGATCTAAGGTAGTGAAGTTCACCACACTCAGTTCCCACTCTGCCTTCCATATATGACTCTGTGACTGTCCTCTTATGCTGGGGGCAGGAAATGTCTTGTGATGGCAAATAGCTGAGCCATCTCTGACAGACTTACATCATCACAGAGTCACTAGGAAACTGTCTTCTTGTCTTCCATGGCTGCTTTAAAGACACTTTGTGAGGCTTTCTTCTTTGGCAGACCAGAGAATTCAGCCTGAAAGCCTCTCGGGCAGGTCAACCACTGTCTAGGTCAACCAGTCTTGCCCCTTAATTATTCCCTCTGGCACTACATTCACAGGGTGATGGAAGTAGAGGCTAAATATAGGCTCTCTATATATAGGGTGTCTCTATACTTGGTATATATGAAACCATGTGTCTATCGTTATTATTGGAATATATGTTTGCATCATTGCATAATCTGGAGGAGGAGCTATGATGTGTGTGATAGAAGTGAAAAAAAGGCTTCTGCATGTTTGTGAACTAGTTTGAGGTTCAACTGAAAACATAACACTATCAGAACTGACTTATTATGTCATTAAAGATTTTAGAATTTGTATCAGCTCTTAAAAGGTAAAAGTAATTGCTCTGAAAGAGTTAAACTTTTGTGAGTGATTCGATGCTGACTGGCTTCCTTACAAAAATTAGTCTAATACGAAAATCAATATAGTCCCTACCAGTCAGATTTAAAATTGGTTAATTGTTCTAAAAATCTGTGTCTAAATGAGATTCTTGGGTGAACAAGAGAGAGAATACTGAAAAAGAGTCATTTAAAAGCCAAAACACAACAAAAACATTTAAGAGGTTTCTGAGAAGAGACGCATAAATTATTTGAGATCTTGAAAATACTTTTCCAGTTGAGAAACTTGGAAAGTTTACTTAACTTTTCCAACAGGACCCTAGAAGCTTGTTCACTGCTGTTCTGCAAGACATTTCTGACTGCTGCCAGAGAGGTTGTCCTGTACCTTAAACCCTAAGATGATTAGAGATAATAGAAGTTAAAACAGAAAAAAATCAAATTTGAAATAAGGCAATACTTTCAATTTTTCATTGCTTACTGCAACATTATTAAGAGAAATGTGACAAAATATTCATAAACCATTTCAAATTTCCTTTGCCTATTACCATTGGTAATGTCTTAGGTAGGTGACTGATACTCTTTATCAATTTTGTTGCTTCTTCCACAAAAGTAAAACTTATCTAAATATAATTATGTAGTAAACCATGTAATTTTGCATTCAACTAATTGTCCCAAAGTAGTGAATATATAAATAGCTCACACTTACTGTTTTCATTTAACACTTACTTCCTGTCTTTCTCCTTTTGCTGCTTCGAGCACAGAACCAGAGCAAAGGGCCATATGTAGCTAGATCAAAGCAGGAGTCTGTCCAGAAAGGAGTAGTGACTCATGAATCATAACTAATCCCTTGATTACCCTCAGATGGTACATTTTATTTCCTTTCTTGTATCTGGCCAGCTGTTGCTCCTACTGCTGATCCTGCTGGTGTTTTACTGCTTTTATTGGCACTGCTGATGTCTTTCAGTAGTCGTGTAAGAACTGAAATAGGGATCCAGGAGAGCGGTTGTGCTCCACCCAGAGCATTCACGGCCGAGTAGCTGCAGTGGAATTGGCAGGAGAGTCTCCTTTCTTCCTGTAACAACTCTTAAATAAGCCTTGAAGTTTTATTGTGGCAGTTATCGCTTTAATATCCAAACAGCTCCCAGGTTGGCTGAGCAGGAATCTTATGGATGCTGGATGTTGGCTCCTGCTTAGGAATCTGTGCTGGTAAGTGTAGAGGAAAAAAGCTCAGAAGTCCTTGTCTTCATCAGCATTATGATGCTGAAGACTTCACAGTACTTCCAAATGCATGTTAACATTTATTTAAAATTATTTACAAACAATTAAATTTTTTGTGTACATGTATACTACATATTTACAGCTGTCATCTTCCTTTCATTTCCATTCCATTGCTGTGGTATCCTGAGGTAAGCCTGGCTTAAGTTTTTTATTTGAAAATTTAATACAGCATGTGAAGGAAAAATTGGCAACAAAACAGGCCCAGAAAAATAGTTTAAAATAGTTATACATGCAAACAGGCACATAGCTATAGCTGTTTGAATCTGAAAATCTGTGAGGAAAGCTATAAAAGCTGCTAATATCATGCACTCAAAAAAGAATAGAGCTAGAACTATCCAACTTTGTAAAACATGGAACAATAATCTTGCAGCTGTTTCTGTGCTACACACAGACACATGCAGCTAGGTAGGTTTTTTTTTTGGTTTTGTTTTTTTTTTCTTTTGCAAGCAGCAAATCAGCTAAGAAAACCCAGCATTTCATTTATAGACATTATTGATCTAAAACTTGTTTTTCCACATAAGCCAAAGTGACAAAAACTTCTCTAAAGTGAAACAAGTTCAAGCACTCTCAGCCTGGCTCCCATTAAACATCACAAGAACATTGCGGTTTGACATTTTCCTGGCAGCCTTAAATGTGAAAGACCAGTGTAGCTGGTACACAGAGAATGGAAAGGCCTCTTTGGCATCACTGGGGATGCTTTTACCAGGTTAGGGTCAGGTGGGATGACAGCAGAGTGGAAAGAGGTAGTCTCACTTCACTGCAGACTTGAACTATATTTGACCTCCAGGGTACCAGTGACTTGGAAATCGCAAGAACGCTGAGCTGCCCTTTATAGAATTATAATTCCTTGCCATTCAAACAAAAAAAAAGCTAATTAAGTATCCCTTATCTGATGTAACCCTCATCCAAACAGAACCAGGGATCATCCTGTTGCCGTTCTTAGAAAATGTAACTGTCGGAAACAATGGTGTTGGTGGCTGGGATTTGAATGTAGACCTTAAAGAATCATGATTCCAAACTTCTTGGTGCCCTTTCCCTATCAATCAAAAGGAATCATATGAAATAATTATTAGGCTACATAATTATTTTACAAAATAGAAGGTGTTTTTACTGCACATTTCCATTTTTGTACCAATCATTACTTCCCTGAATACTAATAACAGCTTTAAGCATTAATAGCATGTTTTAAGGTAAAGGGTCAACAGTCTAAGACCTATGAAAGAACTCTGAGCATTTGCAATGTAAAAGAAACCTTTCACAGAAAAGTGTTAAATAATAAATGTATTTCTGGAGGAAATATTATATTGTGATCCATTTGGAGAGAAATGACAATTTATAGGGCATCACTCAGCTGCCTCTGTATAAAATATCTTTAATAATGCTGTGGCTTCACACTTAATACAGAGGTTCACTGAGAACTTACAGCCCTCTGCAAAGGTCAGTAAGTATCATACTCACTGGGGGTAAACTGAGGCACATGATCACTTGGTGCACCAGTAAAAGGAAAGGGATCTGAACTGGTGACTCAGTCTTCTGAGTGCAAGAAAACGGTGCCTCTTCTTTATTTCCAACTAGTAAGCCATTTTCTAATAGTTCTTTTAAAAGTATAATATGCACACAGGGTATGGTGAACTTATTCAGAAAAGGTAAAGGTACTTGAAACTTTTTTTTCAAGATGGTTCAAGCTGCACTATGTGAAGAATGTGGGGGGAAGAGCTAGAAATACTGGATATCAGTTTGAATTTCTTTTTTATGCCTCCATATGTGCACTGACAGAAGGATCAGTGGAACTGAAGCCTCAAGAAAGTCTGCTCAAGTCCAAAATCTCTTTGCCCCTTTGAAGTGAAAGAACTGACTCTTTATTAAGCAATCATTTCCCCTCTGTGGCATTATGAGGGCCCCAGTTTATTAATTTTCAGGTTTACTCCAATTGTTTTTAAGGACTAAATGGGGTATGAATATTTAAGATCCCAATAAGGTAACATTTTTCATCATTAAATTTTTCTCTACTTATCCTGACCACTTTAGATTCATAATCCTGCATCATTTTTTAAACCTAAATACCTCTATCTTACAAACACTGGTAAGGATTCACTCATATGAACAGGCTGGAGAAAGACCCACAGCTTCTTACTTATTAATATTATCACTAATATTATTCTTACTTACTGATCTGTGAATAGTTGCTGAGGAAAAGGATAACATGAGTTCAGTTGCAGGGGATCCAAGTGAGTCAGAGAGGTAATAAATAACAAAGATCGTTGCCATTTGCATGTGCCATACTTAGGACATTCCCTCCAGAGAGGGAAAATATCTGAAGCTTAGATTTCCACTTCAAAAAAATGATTATTTATTAATGAAAGCTTTATGTAAAATGTGCCCTATCTAAATCTCCTTGAATCTATGCCCAAATCTGACTTTCCGAAGTTTTTATTTCTGTTTAATGCCTAACCAATCAAAACATATGTTTGCAAAACACATGAAACCAGTGAATACTCTTCCAGCGGGGCAAATTCTTTTTCAAGAACCCACAATGAGTAAACAAGTTTCAAGTGAGATCGAGATTATTTGGGATTCTTTCAGATTCAGGTTAGTCCTACAGGTCTGCTCATGTTTTTCTTAGGCACCACAGCTCCCACGTGAGTCAAATATTACCCTTCACCAGCTGTCAGCAGATTGCTGGAAATTACTCTCTCACATTGTGGAAAGCAGTGGAGTTTCATTCTGGGAGGAAGCTCCAACAGCTGACACGACACAGAGGCTGAGTGGAAGGTTGTCTCCATCACAGTTGTCGCGTGTTCCACTGCCATGGAGTTTTTTTCGTGCATCCATAACAAGAACTTAGGAAACAGTAAGACAGTAGAGCTTGTGCATAGTCTTCTGGTCATTAACAACAATTATCTTATAATGCTATAGAATACATATCTGACTGTTAAAGAGTTAAAGAAAAAAATGAATCCTGTAAAAAATCAGGCCATCGTATAATGCCTCCTCATTGCTATAATGATATCAGTTGCAACAAGTCCAATGGCTGACCTCATTACAAGGGTTTAATTGCATTGTTACACAGTTTCACTTCTTCTCTCTGGCCTCTTTCTCTTTATGACAGCTTTAGAAAGGAATTTCAGCTTGAGGTCAAAGGAAATTAATTACTGCTTTCTTAATCTGTGCTCATCTACATTTAGAAAACTTGGGGCTTTTCACTAACATATTTGTGTCTCATTTCTGTGTAGACCCAAAGTTATAAGACTTTTGTCCTTTGTGAAAGTGCATAAATAGCCTTTTTCATATCAGAGACCAGATTTTTTTCATGTCATTTACAGTTGTGCACATATGGACTAATGCCAATGGAACCAATGAAATATCTCTAGATGTACATTCAGTGTGGCTGAGGTAAGGCACTTGCAATGTATCTTTGATTCAGACTAAAGATTTGTGGCAGATGCCAGGTGTTAAAAACCCCAGTAACAACCAAACCAGTCCAAGAACTAAAGAAAACCCAACCCAGTAAGAAGTTACACTTCAAATGAAAGTCAGGAGGATCTTCAAAATTAAGCAGATACTTCCATAGAGAGAAAAATGAAAAATTGTCTCTGTGACACCACATTTTGCTTGCTACCTACTGTGTGTTTTTACTAAATACATCATTGCTTAGTTAAGAAATACCCAGCTTAAGTTTCTAAGAACTTGTCCAAATAACATGTTACAGTGTGTTGGCATCAGAACAGTGAGGAAGGGGACAAAGATAGAGACATCATAACAACAGTCCTTGGTTGGAAAGCAAAAACATGCAAATTGTGGTTAAATGCTGTTGCAGCTTGAAATATAAAAATAAAACCTCATAAATGAGGGCCCTAATCCTGTAATTAGGTCATTTGAATTGACCATTGCCTCTTCCATGAACTCTGACCGGCTTTGAGAAAAACTAAACTTCTATCAAGAAGAAAACAATGTTAGTTTGCTTCTTGTGGAAACAACTATGGAAAAGAAATTGCAATCAAAGATGTCTCTGGGATGATTTGACAAATTAATATAAGAGGATATGCCATGCGCCAAGGATAATCTGAACAAGTATTACTACCCTGTAAGCATGATCTAGTAGTTTAAATTATGAAAAATTATGTACCATGCATGTCTAAAACTACAATACAAGAAATACCATTTTCTGCAGAACATAAGTATTTCTTACATGTATTCTGTGATTCTGATTAAGTAATGAAAATGTTGATGAAAATGAAAAATTGATAGAACCTCTTGACACAGAACATTTAAAGTTTCTCAAATCTGTTCACTATCTTTTGATCAGCTTTGCCACCCACTGAAACTCCTGCTACCAGAGCTGTGTGCTCTTTTTAGTTTATTAGTTGCTGCCTCATTCTCCCCTTTCAAGCAGTAAGATGGGCAATAATAAAACTGCAGATGCAAAGCAAAGCAAATTCATTCAATATTTTACCCTTCATCTAGCTTGACTGAAATTCAACTTACTTATAAACTTCTGCAGAAGGAGCAAGGTTTCATCAAAGTCAATGGTAAGCCATTAATATGAGACCTACTTGAATTAGAGGGAGTTCCATTCTTATGATTGCCCAGTTTGTGAAACAGTCTGTGTACACCTGTTCCTTAATAGTTGTCCTTGTAGGGTGAGGTTGGACTTAAGCACAAGTTCTGGCCTGAACAGAAGAAACAATCAATGTAAGGATGTAAAGTTCACCAAGACCTAATAGCCATGACGAAAAGAGGTTCTGAACAAGCCTGAGCTTCTCTGAAGCCATAAAGAGGTGTAATGCTAAAGGTAGAGGGATCAGAATAAAATCAAGTACCCTGGATAACAACAGTAGTGAAGTAACAGCCACGTGAACTTCAACTTGCAATAGTTACCAGGTGAGCAGCCAAAGTTTCATGGGTTTGTACTGTGTGTTGAGAATACACTGGTACTGATACTTAAGGAACTTGCATCAAAGGTAGCTCTAATCATGCTCTAATCACATCTTTAATTTTGTGAGAGACATCCCCTGGGAGGGCCTGGACCAAGTCACTACGTAGCAGCAGTCTCTGAACTATTTTCAGTGAATCGATTGTCCAAGCTGAATCATGGAACTGTTCGGATTGGAAAACACCTTTAATGTCATCAAGTCCAACTGTTGGCCCAACGCTGCCAAGTCCACTTCAGCTACATATCAGCTGGGACCTTCCCAGTTTGCCAGGACTCCTAGGAAATTATGAAAAGTGGCTAGGTGAGCACTTCCACTGTTGGAACCCTGAATTCTGAGAATTTCACTCTTTCTGCTTTAACAGGTTATGATCCCCAGAGATGCACTTCATTTGTTCTTAGACCCTGGAAAAGACTTCCCCTGTTAAGTGATGAGCCTGCAAACACTGCTGTATAGTTAAGGTTATGTTTCTAGGTGAATTAGATAGAAGTGTAGAAATTTTGGTTTATTAAATATTAGAATACTAGTTTCCAAAAATGGAGGGTTTAGATGTTGTTCTTTGACTTCCTTTTTGCCTTGGCTACTTCCCCCTTCTTCTCCAAAAATTTGTGTTTTCTGCCATTGGTTTGAAAATTCCGCAATGCGGGGTAAGAAAAACTGATTATTGGGCTTTTATTGAAAATATCCTATGCAACCCCTCCCTAACTGAACCATCTGAGGTATAAATAATCTGAATGAGGTGTGTTCGGGGCCATTTTTACCCTTAACATCAGGAGAGCTGCTTCTTTCTAGCTGTTTTGTAGATAAGGTTTTAATAAACATCTCTAGACCAAAGAAACTCTGAAGTATTTTTTACTGTGGCTTATTTCAAGTGTTTGTTACAAGAACTCCCAGAGGGCCGGCTCTACCGTGGCCAGGGGCCAAGGCCCCGGCCTGAACTCCGGCATTCCACCAGGTCCATTGGTATGCTTGGCTGGATCCCACCCAGACCTGGGTGTGTCTAAGTGGTGTAGAAGGTAAGGGATTGTCTCTCCTTGAATTATGGGGGCTTCATTTTGCTCCCTGTCCCTGTCATCCAGCTCAAGAGACTGGGTACCTAGAGAACAACTGGTCTTACTATTAAAGACTAAGGCAAAAAGGCATCAAGTACCTCAGTCTTTTCCTCATCTTTTGTTGCTTTGTTTTCCCCCTGCATCCACCTAATGATGGAAATTCTCTTTAGCCCTTCTTTTGTTGCCAGAACAAAAGAAACATTTATAGAAACATTTTTTTATTGTCCTGTACAGCAATAGCCAGACAAAGTTCACATTGGACTTTGGCTCTTCTAATTTTCTCCCTGCATAACCTCACAACATCCTTGTATGTCACACTGAGGTGTGAAGGGATGAAGTTGAAAGGCCTAGTTAACACAGACATGGCACTGGTGACAGAATTAAGTGCTAATGATATATAACCAAATACTATTACATGAAATAGGGTCTTTTTCACCCAGTTTTTTGATTCTGTATGACAAGAACTAGTAGAAGAAAATGAAAAACTATTCATCAATCAGAGGTCTGGCTGGGTCAGACACTTTGGTCAAGCAGTGTGAGCAATTCCACCTACCTGCACTATAATTTATTGCAAAATTAATGCTGTAACATGCAAAGCCATTGTTTGATAAAGGAAACCTCCTCCTTAACCCAAGGGAAAAAAGGCAAATTTTGTTTCCTTCTTTCTTTTTTTTTTTTCTATCCTGACAAATGAGACCTGTATAATAATTGGGGTTTTGAGGATGAGTCACTTCTGATGATTGAAGAAAAGGACCTTGCACAGGGTTTGATAGACTGTCTCAATCATTAATAAACCAAAATACACTAAGAAAGGGAAAAAATGAGAGAACAAGGTATTAATTTTTGTTTAAGTTTGCGTGCTTCAGTACAACAGAAGAAAATCAAGTCTTAGTGGGAAAAGTAAATTTTGATATACACTACTTTCTATGAGAGTTTTCAGGACAGTTTATTCTTAACCAGAATAAAATACAATAATTCACCAATTCAGAGTCTTAATTGCACTGTTACGATATAGGGAGACTAATGGCATATTCTCATTTTTGAAATGTTTAAAATTATAGTTTGTTATAAAACAGGTCACTTATGTCTGGTCTTTGATTGGCCTTGATTGCTTCGGAAAATTAAATTGTTACATTAGCTGTGAAGTAATTTGTAGCTTCTAAGGGTGTTCTAAGGTTTTCATTAAGTATCATAGAGACCTACAGTTTCATCAGAAACTGAGTGGAAATTTTGAAATTACCCAATGTGTCCAGAATTCATAGCAAACCCACACAACACTCTTCTGTGAACCTTATGATGTCCATTCTCCAGTGGGAGAAGGGGTCTTTCCTTTCCTAGATACTCGTAGATATTCTTCTAGCTGCACCTTTTATTTATTCCTTCCTATGCTGTTCTGGTGCATGGTGTGTTCTGCTGTGCAATGTGAAGAGGAGCAAAATCCTGTAAAACTCTAGGGAGCCAGAAAAGGAAAGAGCATCTTTCACCTATCCATTGCTCTTTCTCTTGGTGTGCTTCATGAATAGTTTGAAAGATGTTGAAACAGATGAGATTATTTACCTGCTCTCTATTCCACCACTTCATTCCTCCATCTCTTTTTCATATATATAGTGAAACTGATACCAGCAGTTGAAGGTGAGATAACAGGAGGAGGTAGAGTTGTTGTTGCAGAGGATTTACCCATGTTGTGTACTGTTTCTTTGGGATTGCCTGACTGAGAATAGATTTAGGAGATGGAGACTCTGACTAGAATGAATCTGAATAGAAAACAAAGGAGTAGGGAGCAAGTGCTGTAACTATGAAGCAGCTCCAGATATGTTGCTGCACATACAGGACCTCAGATTTTTTTCCTTATTTACTCTGTAAGGTATTCAGACACTGTGGTGAAATAGAACCCTTATTTTGGTCTTGTCATTTATGTAAACTGATTTTAGGAGAAAAAGGGGCACACTGAAGACTGAAACTAAACTGGGGATGTTATAATTGACAGATGACTTTCCAGGATAAAAGGCAAAAAATACAGATAACAACATTCATCTAATCAATTAGAAAATAATTTGTGATAGTTTTGCCTTTTAATGCAGCTGAGGCAACCATACACAGTAGTAATGTGGTTTATATTTAGAATAACATCTTAATAAAAAATATAAAATTGAAAAAATATTGCAAGGATATTGTCATTGACAAGTCTTTTTTTCCTGTATTGTTTCTTTTGAAACTTACACTCAGGGGTTGCAGACTGCAATATCTGGTGACCTGCATAAACTTGTACAGCAGCTACTGTGGTGGTGAGTTTCTATTATCTAGACTTCACATCTTACCTGCTGGGAACTTCCAACAAATGATGTTATAGTACAAGTAATCCAGTTTTTCTTTTTCTTGTGGCTTTCCTATAAATATTATTGTGGGGACCTTCAAGCACACAATCTCCACCTGTGCCTGTGTATACATGGAATTGCACCCGAAATTGGGTACCTGCAAATACCTGCAGAACTAAGAATAGTTTTTATTTTATCTAACTAAGACTTTCTATCATCTAACACCCACATGCTGACTGCCCTAAAAGTTTGCTGCCACAAAGCCCATCTGGAACTGCTTAAGAAGACATAAGCACAAGATTTTGATTTGCATTCCTGAACTTTGCAGTGTCTGTACAGAACTTTCGGCAACTGTATCTTTATAACCTCATATGGTTATTACATTTCAGTGATTTAAAGGGCATGTGTGACTCTCACCATTTTTTGTTGGTACAGTCTCCTGGTCAAGATCTCACTGCATTTTGTCAGGATAGCAACATGATACAGGTATCATGCAGTTGCTCAGCAAAGCTCTGGTTGAAAGTCCTCACCAAATTCCCTGGGTTAGTTTGGAAATAGTATAAAATGCACCCTGTGCTGTCCCCAGCAGGCAGGTACAAGAGCAGGTGTTGGAAACCCCTCTTGGAGGTGCCACACTGCCATTTGCAGAGCTCAAAAGGAGTTTGGTCTTTCACAAGAGCTTTCACCCACTCAGTCCCCATTGCAGACTAAGCTTCTTGCTTTTAGGTAATGCCTATTTCATCTGTTGTAAAGACACACATGAAAAAAGGGCTGGCATTAGCCACATATCCATAAAAGCCTAGCAACCAAGAGTATTATCTTTATTCAGAAGAAGTACAGCACTTTTAAGGTTCAGAAACATATATAAAAATTGGGTTCTGAAATGGTCATTTTTCCCCTCTGCTATGCCATTATAGCGATCAGCCAAGCTTCTGCAAGGTAAATACTTTTGGAAAATAAGTGGAAATTTGCTGCAAATCAGTCCCTTTTGTGCATGGCCACAGGAGCATGTTGAAATGTTTGGACACTAATACCCATTCATTTTCTTGGCTCCATAAATAAAAGCCGCCAGCTATGTGGCGGCCGTGAAATGGTATTCTTCAGGACCCAGCAGGAAGCCCCATCCTTATTACCACTGCAGGGGGCAGGACAGGCCCAAAATAGCAAGACAACTAAATCAAGACATTTTCAATGTCTAACAAAATGACTGTGGTTTAGAGAGAAGCAAAAGGTTGGAAAAAATTGGACAGCTTTTATACTTAGCATAATACCTTTGTTAAAAGAGTTCAGATAAGAAAATCAGATCTCAAAAAAAAAAAAAAGGCATAAGCATATTTCTGAATATAATTTAAAATATGCAAAGACCTTATGGAATCAGAGACAGAGCACAGTGCTATCTGAAAGGACATCTTGCTCATATTTTCCAAATGGTAGCCCATGATTCGTAGTAAATAATGTCTTCTGGCAAGGTTGTGTTTCTTGGGTTTTCATGGAACCAAAAGGTTTGAAAAGAGACATTGGAACTTTGTTGGTAAAATCTGAAATCTATTTTGGCCCACAAAAATGACATAAAAAAAACCCGCAATACTTCTAAGGAGGAAAGGTTTTGGATTAAACCCTTCACTTTTTCTACACGTTTATTAAGTTTTATGGGTTTACTACACCAAGCAGTACGACCCTAGATTTTGGTATAAAAACATCCTGAAGGGCTTCAGTCAAAATAAATATGCTGATGTAACTTGTTGTTTTACATAGCTGAACTGTACTGGTCTAGGAAAATATTAGAGTAGTTTTAAAAACTGAACTTCAGGTAAATAAGGTATTTTAAGTGTACAGAAGATCAATTCAGGGGATACCATCTTGCATAAGATAACCAAAATTAGACTGTTGCGGTTTTAATGAATTCACAGTTCATTGCTGTACTCCAAAACCAATGTGTCATTCTCTACAACCACACCACGAAAATAGATATAGGAGAGATGTTATTTTTATTTTAGTTTTATTCATTTGTGATTCTGATTATAAATTTGCTTAAACAGAGTTGAAGTAAGGATATTCCTGACACATTCACATTTCTGTGAGGCACATACATGTGTATATACCTATAAATTTTTATTTATACATACAATTTCCTACACATTTTGGGAATTAAAACAGCTGTTTGGAATGTCTCATTACAGAAGGAAATACTCAGCTTTAGTTTCAAGAGAAAATAACTGTTTTACCTGAATCTTAAATTTAGTCCCACTGCAAAGGAGAAATTACTAAGGTAAAAAATGTCAGAGAAAAATGAATTCAATGTATTACTGAGTATTGTCTTGTAGACTAACAAGGGCTTTTCATAATAAAAATAAAGCCTGAGAATGCAAAAGGGGAACCACAGTGCCAGTTCACTGTTGTTTCCATCTTCACTGGGACTTGAGACTGCCATCCATTCCAACTTTTTAACGTTGACTTTTCAGCTCCACTCTGGAATAAGCCAAATTGAGCAGAGAAGTTTGTGTACGTGACAGGAGTTGCTCATAATTAATTCTTTCCTTATAGACATAAGAGAGAGAACTGATTGGCTCTGTTTAGCTCAAGAAACTCCAGTCTGAATAGTAAAGTCATGATCCATGCAAAAACCCCACTGCACGGTCATGGACAAGGGATTCAGACCATGTATCCTTATGTTTAGACATGGGCACATATGTCCTGAGGTGGCTTATACAATTAGAACTCTGTTATAAATAAGGACCCCAAAAATGAGGAAAAATGAAGTCTATTTGTTGTTTGTCTTTTCTACAGTATTTGAAAGAAGCATTAAGGGGACAATCCTGGTTGTAGCTGGTAAAGACACAAGGAGGTTCCAAAGGTGTCATTATGTATAGGGTGCTCCACCTCCATCCTCTAAAGGTCTTGGCATAATTTTGTTTCCCCTCCTGCCTGCATGCCACAGGTATTACAGAAAAGGCAAATTGTGCATCCAGAGTGGTGGTAACCACAAACCCAATCCTCGTGCACAGGAGCATAGGTGGCCTTGTGCTCCCCATCCCACCAGAAACTTCAGGCAGACCTTTGGGGCACTGGAGTGACCCAGATACATGAGGCTGCTGGCTGCTCAGCTGTACCTCTCACCTTCCTGACCTCCCAGGCTGAAAAAGCAAAGGATCAAGCAGTCTACAAAAGGCACTGCAGCAAAGGATACGTCGGTGTCAGGACTATCATTATCATAATTGACACTACTGAAATAATTCAGACATTAAGTCTGTAATCTCTGCTGCTGTTTGTATCTGCTTCATTTAAAAGTTACAAGGCCAAAACTCATTGAAACCAGTGGAGGTAATGGGGAGGAAGGGGGAAACCATCCCTTCGCTTATTTCTATTTCAGCCTGCTGAGTGCCTGAAAAAACCTTGCCAAATTCTTTGAAAGTATTTGCAATATGAATCCCAAAAAAGTTAACATTGGAAGTATCATTTAACAAATTTATATTTGATACATCGAAGGAATAAAACCTGAAACATCTTTCTTATGCTCAGCCTTTAATGACTCAGATTTTAATGATCCCAATAAACATTAGCTTACCTAATAAAAACTCTACTATTTTGGAGCTGGTGCACAGTATGTTAACTGCATCTGGTGTCAACTCGAAGCTAATTAATATTTTTATAGGTGTCTTCTCTCCACTATAGGTTAAACGGAAATATTGTGGGGTGCTTACATCAAAGCTGGAGGCAATCGAAAGCCGCTGCTTGCTTCCCAGGCTGAACTGATAGCAAGTAGACCAATTTTTATAGGATTGTAAAAGCTGACTGTGGCTGGGGTTCATGCAGAGAAGCACTTTTCCCTGTAGCTCTCCCAATTCAGCACTAATTCTCATGGCTTGTTTGCTGCGAGGTGGCTGGTGAGATGGATGGAGGGACAGCGGACAGATAAACTGGCAAATAGTTCTGCCTATACTTAGACAAAGCACACAGTGACCCAGACAAACCACACTTTTTTTCTCCCTCTCCTTCTAAAGGCTTTAAAAATGTGCTCTATCAAGCATTTACTTGTGGCACAGATAAGATTTATCTAACAAGACTGGGCTAAAATTAAAAAGAAAGATGAAATAGCACAAGCGGTGCTAATATGTGTTTTGAAGCGTACCAATCGGCCAGTGCAATGTCACAGCCCTGGGCTACATTTGCAAGTGGTCGAGCATCTCCTTTTTAAAAGGTTAACCTACAAAGAGCACACAAGCCCCTCTCTATGAATATGGGCAAACACCCAGGGAGCTCCACAACAATAAGAAAATAATGACATCAACCTGACCATGCTTAAGTACATAACATGCTGAAGGTTCACGGTTGTGTGGCCTGGAACAATAAAGGAAAAATAAAGAAGCCTGCTTGGTAGGCCCCAGCTGTTATTAGCCATGCTGTGAGATCAAGGGAAGGTATGATATGGGCTGCCATTTCAATTGAGACCAGGTTAATCTCTCAATTTGTGNAAAAAAAAAAAAAAACCAACAAAAAGGGAAGGAGAGAAAGCAGTCTTCACTCCACAGTGCTACATATGGGAGAAATAACAATATCCCTATTTACATAATCTGTCTTTAACCCTTTCCTAATAGAGACTTAATTTCCTAAGAGTCACAAACTGCGGATTTAATTTTCCTGCCCCCAGAAATGAAATATCAAACCTTTGTTAACCATTTCCCATTGGTGCTGCCATCATTTGTGGCTGACATCCAATGCTGCTGATGCTTACCCGGGGGGGGACCTCTGGTTGCTGCTGTAGAATCAGAAATGGGTGTAAGGAGCTATGGATGCCACTGGTTTTCTGTTGCTGAGCTGTCTCTAGCGCTTGATAAGTAATTTAAAAATTGTGTTATAATTTACGGGCATGAAATAAGGAAAATTTTTTTGCCATAAAGAACAAAGCTATTTTACCAATGCTCTCAAATAATACAGCACATTTTTCAAGCGAAGTACTTTATAGGTGAAAAATAGTCCTATTTTGTGTGGCAGTAGTGTGTAGAGGCACTGTAGGGACTTGCTCTCATAGATGATTTTGTTCTGTAAGAGTTTGTATTGACAAGAACCATGAGGGGAGCCCAGACTCCTCCAAGGTCATCCCCAGCCTCCCTTGGGATCCAGGTTGAGGCAGGATTTCCAGCAGGTCCCTTAAGGACTGGACTGCAAACTCGGAAAACTGAAATGGAATCTCTTAAAGATTATAATTTATTAAATACTTAATTATGTTATACGGTTTTTTGTATGTAGGTTTTGATGTATAAGTCAGTTAATGATGTGCACAGCCCATGAAACTCTGGTGGATATTTAACTTCTCCTGAGTGCTGTCCTCTGCTCCCGCCCTCTGGAGTTGGGGGATGTTGCTCCTTCCTCCTTCCTGCAGAGCCTCTGAGCATGATCACAGAAGATGAGTTAGGGGAAAAGGAACTTTGGAGTGAGGCTGCGATGCTTCTGAGGCCAGAGAGCAGGGAGGACTCTGGCAGGGAAAGTCCAGTGCTTCCGAGGGAGCCGGGTGACGGTGCACAGCTTGTCAGCATTTAGAAAGTCACTGAGCTGCTGATCCAAGAGCAAGCCTGAGGGAAAGGACCCACTTTGTTAGGACACAGCAGAATTTTGCCCAGTTTTTCATTTTGTTTGCTGTGTTCTTTAATTTGTCTGAGTTTCATAGTTTGTTGGTCTTGTGCCTGGGTTATGCAAAACTCTCTCTGTCACGTACAAAGGTATCTCTGAGTTCTTGGGTTCTTTGATGAAAAAGATGCAGCAGAGTCATCTCAATGCTCTGCTGACTCAGCATCACAGGTACTAAGACTGATTAAAAACTGGCACTTTATTTTCCAGGTATCCAAATGGTGTGAATGAGTTGATATAGCTGAATGAAGCTGAACAAGGGCAGGGGGCAAATAGGAAGGCTGTGGCAAGACAGAAAATATGTCCATAAAAGTCCAGGTGAGCAGAACAGCCACTATGAAATCACATCTCACTGAGTTACTACTATATCCTCCTCCATCCTCAAAAGGTTGATGCAACTGTTGTAACTGCATTTATTATTTTCTCTCAGATATTCATGTCTCAGGTTATGACTTTACATTATAACATTTCACTGCTAGTTCAGGACTTACTCACACTTTTGACTATTTAAACAAAAAATATTTTCCATGTAGATCCAGATGGCACTAATTTTGTCTAAGAGTCTAAATAAAGGAGAGAATATCAAAACTCATTCTTGGATGTGGTTAGTTTTATTTTATTAGTGTAACCACAATTTTTGATTGTTTCTATTTTGAAGACCATGCCTTTTAAAAAAAAATTGGTACTAAAAAGTATAAATTATTGCAGAGAAGGAGCTATATTGATAGACTTGTAAAGTTATTTGCATTTTCTAACTGCCATAATACATAGTTTTTTATGAATGGTCTACTGTTACAAAGTGGAAATAGGCATAAAATATTAATGATGACCAGTACCTCTGCATGAAAGTTTTTGGTGGAGATTCTTAAGCATTTTTGTTTTGCCTGAAATCAGGGACCGTGTAGAACCTAAAAATCTTCATACTATATTCATAAAGAAGTTCCTTCTGTAGTAAATGTTCTTCTCTTCTCTGTAGGTCCAGTAGCTAACCACTATACTGAATTGACGGAACCAAACTCGTTTTTGCCCGATTTATGCAGCACTTTGGGGAAAGACCGTGCTTACATCCATTGAGCTCTATGTGATCTGTGGCTGCATTCCCTCCAGTGCCCATTGTGTCTATTCCTCAGTACTTTAAATTCAGCACTTTCAGATTCTAATGAAAAACTTCCAGATGGAGAGTTTAAATTTTCATTGCATATGTTATCAGCAGGGAACATCATGGAGCTCTAGTGCCTGAATGAGTTCTGTGTGTTACCTGTAATGTAAAAAACCCAGCCAGTGACAGGGATATCACATCCTAATTAACCATGATATTCTTGCACAGATAAAAATAAATCTATAACCCCCTTCTTTCCTACTTACTGACTCTTGCAGCAAGAAGATGTGGTCCCAAATACTGTGCCTGGATGTGGAAACATGTGGCATGGCTTCCTTCACCTGTGTAATGTAAGGAGTCCATTCAGGATATCTATTCTAAATTTATGTACAGAGAATCATTAAAAAGTATTTATTTTGTTTTGTTGGCAAATAGTCGCTAGCACACACTAAATCATATCTGATTTTATTCACGCTGCACTTTACAGCAGTGCAGCCAGGTGTTAGATAATAATAGAGTTACATCAAATGTCTGTGTGGTTCAACTGGGAGAAGCATCCAAAAGTTCAGGTAAGTATCTGGAAGCCTCCCAAAGGATGTTGAGCTGGAAACTTAGCTTTAAAAAATCACTAAAAAAGCTGCTTTGCAGAGCAATCACCTTTTTGTGTTTTGTAAGGTACCTTAAGGTGTAGAGGTTTGGGTACCCAAATATAATTACATCATCTTTAATCACGGGTATGTTGAAGCCAAGGATTCAGGATGTGCTGAATTTTGATATTAAGTTGTTTTGTGTTTCCTCTTCTCATTACAATCAGAAGCATTGAGGGGAAAATAATCAGTAGAGTAACCTTTAAAAACATGTATCAGAAACTAGGAAAACACATCTTATTTATTCTAAAAAGTTTATTAAATTTGTTCTAATTGTAATAAATAATTCTTTATATTTTTATTATTTTTGAGATCCTCATGCACACATATACGTGATTTGAAAGGACAGCAAACTGAAAGAAGAGAATAAAACAAATTTTGGCAAGCAGTGTTTTACTGACAGCAACAAGCAGGCTTTTATGCATCATTTCTGTACTTATTAGGCTTTTGGCAGCATTTGAAGACAAAAGTTTTGGCTTTTCTGAACTTAGGAAAATTCAAGCTCAGTTAGAACACCCCAAAAAAGTCCTCACTGCTGAAATACATCTCAATTTTTCAGCAGGTGAGTTCAGGACAGAACTGAGATATACTGAGTGTGGGCTTGGAGGTATCCAGTCTGAATTTTCTTGTCATGAAGTTGTGTTCATGAGCAATGGGGCTACCACATTAAAATCCTCAGCCTATGGCTTTTAGGGGGAAATTTTGCTGGTGAGAGATTTTAGTCTAAAACACCCTGTTTATATATGTAATATCTTTGATTATGCTCACAGAACAAATTATATATTTCTCATTTCCCTCTGGGAAAGGTGATGATTGTGGTGGTGAAAACAGGGTGATCATTCCCTGCTCTTCCCCTTCTTCTCCCCCTCGCCCCCCCCCCAATTTTCTCTTTGGACTTTATGCAAAAATAAGATACCATTGCTGCTGTGTACAAGTGTGAGACCACCAGCTAATTTTGCATAGCCCACTGAACAGTTAGATGGGAATTGCTCTTCAGGGTGTTCTCTTTGACAATAAACAGAAGCCTCAAGTCTGTGTTTGGCTGCAGTTCAAAAAAATTACTAAGGAATCGTACACACTTATGTATATGAATACAAGCAATTGCACATTCCCATACAGTAAGCTTTGCAACCACAGTTATTAACATTTTAAAATGAGTAAATGCAAATAAAATGACTGAGTAATACATGTTATGTTAAGATCAGCTATATGAAAAGCAAAAGGATTAAAAGTTAATTTCATCCTTTTTAATTCAAGGGACATATAAATGGCATTCTGGGTAGAGTCAACTCTTCTTTTATCAGTCCTTTGATGCTGCTTTCTCACTGATTCAGTTGTTCAAATGCTACCTACATAATAAAATCCTGAGTTAATTTACTAAGATTTTACACCAGTGCAAATGAAAGAAGGGAAAGTGCTAAACAAGGCAATTAGCACTCTGTTTAGTGCACTCCCAAAATAAATGTAGGCAATTTACAATTTGGCAAATGGTCCTCTATCCCGATCCAAGTCATTTCAGCCTAAGGGGCTGGGGAAGTTCATTAGGGGTGAAGGGAAGGGTCTTTGTTTTGCTTTGCTTTTTAACTGTATGTATATATATATACACACATGCAAATACACACGTTGCTGTTAAGATCCCCCCCATTTTACCCTACAGCAACAGATGTGACCCCTCCTGGGGTTATTAGGATTTCTGGTGGAAAAATGTCAAGCTCTATGCTCACACTGTCCACAGAAATGACCTCATTTATGGTGATAATGCTCTTTCCAAAGTGAGGGATTCCAAAACTGGCAACTCACTGATAACCTCCTTTGTGGCTTTCTTGCCATGATGGTTTTTTGTGTACTTACATGTTTATTATCACTGGAGCTGTTCAGATCAGATCTGTGAACCTGGGAATGTCCTGAGTGAAATGATAAGATAAAGCACTCTGCAACTACAACTGACTCTCTTTTTAATTGACAGGAAGGCTGCACTATGACTTCCATGTTTATTCTTGTAAGCTCCTTATTAATGCAAAAATAATAGCTGTTATTAATGCAGGATCACAGCCAGCATTAATATTTAAGATGTAAGAATGAAGGAGGTTAAATACGTGTTTATATTAGTTTTAAACAAAGAGCTTTGCAAAACAGTTAAGGCGAGTAATGATGACCATATTCACAGTGAGTGTGTGCAATGTGAAATACCTGCTACATTCTGGGGTTTAAATACATATTCTTAGTGGGACAAAGGTCTTTGATGAGTCTCCTGCCTTGTCATGCCATTGTCTCTCTGAATTGCTACTGCTTCTTGCAAAAGATGATGGAGATGAAGATCCTAAACAAAACATGTAATGTGCTATGATATTAGCACTGATTTATTTTTTTGTTTATCCAGTCTGTAGAGCTCTTTCATATGATAGATCATAAGGTAAAAGCATTCTTTTGTGCCCTCTAGCTGCTGGTTGCACAAATGAAAGAAAGAGGGAGAAAACAACCCTGTGATTATTAAATTCTCCTCATCTTTAGGGTTAAGTACCCTGGCTAATAAAGATCTCTCATGAGGATAAAGTTTCTTTCTTGGCAATGTCACATCCATTTAAGTAAAAATCATCTGGATGCTTTCAGGGATTCAAGCTGTTACCTTTACATAAAGCATCTACACCAATTCTTTGTATTGTTTTTATCCTCTGAGAAAGCCTGACATTGCATTTCTTGGTTAAGCAAACCTCCCACTGAGGGCAGGCTGTGGGATTGGGCCTTTTTGTGCTATAGAAACCTCTCTTTCACAAGAAGGAAAAAGATGTTTATGTGTTCTTGTAAAAATTTAATATAATTAAACACACTATTTCAGACAGTGGTAATTCAGCCTGATCTTGTACTGAGCAGTTATTACAAGCTTTGATTTCAGACTTGTTTTTGTTAGCATCACATTTGCAGCTGATTGTTGCACCCTCATATCCCAAACTGTTTCATTCTCTTTGGTATGTTGTTCTAATAAATTTATTAAGGCAAGCAGCTTAAGTTTTTGTATTGTTACAGCTTGTAAAAAATTACTGTATTTTAAAAAATTGTCCTCTAGACAACCTCATCACCCAAAACTGTGGTTTATGCCTAAGGTGTTTGAAAAATATGAGGGACCAAAACACCACTGATCTTCTCTCTGCATTCCATTTGAGTATGTGCAGTTTGGGGTTTATGCAGGCATACTTCATAGCAAAAAGGATCTACTTTAGACAGTAATAAGAACTTTATAACTTGTAGGCACAGTTCGGCACTGGCATGGATTGCCAAGGGAGGAGTCAAGTCTCTGTTGCTGCAGGTTTTCAGCAAGAGGTCAGACAAACGTGTCAGGAAGAGTTCAGGTGCCTGCTCCCGCCTTGGGGCAGGTGTGCACTTCGGGTGAGCTTTCTGAATCCATCTCAGCTGGGTGTTTTTATGATTCAGTGCTCTTTTCACTGCACTTTGCAGGTGAAGCTGTGTGAGTGCTTGGACTGCAGTGCCAAGGGTAGAACGGCTCCTTCCCCTAAAGGCTGTGCCTGTGTTTTGCAGGCAGTGAATGATACTGATGCCCATCCCCTCCCACTCCCTGGAAGACAAGGAGGTTGATCAGCCTCCAGGCAGTCTGGCAGCAGGCTGTCCTTATCAGCTCCAAGTTTAGTGTACCTTTTCACCCTTGCTTAAGTCTATTTAGGTGGGCATTTTCCTTCTCAGAGCTGAACCTTACGTAATGCAGAGTGAAGCGGTCCTCGCTGAACTGTACATAATGCAGCAGCACTGAAAACACATCTGAATCTTAGTCACATTGCAGAAATGAAAAGGGAAAAGCCCTTTCTCTTGGCATAAAATATTAGATGTTATTTTTGTTACATCCTTGCTATTTCATCAAAGTTGGGATTGCAGAGGAATACCTGTGATCTCTCTTTGTCCCCGTGATACATATGCATCTTTTCTATTCCTGCCTACAGACTAAATAACACCAGGAAAGAACCATACAAGATAAAAAGGAGGGGCATAACTTCTGAAGAAACTGCTTTTCTCTGCTTCAGACTTTTCCAATATTGTCGATTCTTTGTTTTGAATCCATTTTTTTCGCTGTTAAGGGAAGAAGAAATATACCCCAGCCAGTCTTGTGTTCCAACTTCTTTACCTTTGTCTGCCTAACTCAGCTGGTATTTAATTGGTCAGCAATAGGAGGGAAGTCTCCTTTGAGGTAATGAATATTGACTGTTTATGTTGAAATGTCACTGTGAAAAGAAAGCCCAGCACCAAAGAGGCGGAACTCAGTGTGAGAGTTTCAGACACAAAGGAGACACCAGCAAAGCACAGGCATTGAAAAGCAAAGCAGCTGAAATTCAAAGAAAAGATGAAACAGAAATGGGCTACATGTGTGGGAATTTTAAGCTGTCAGTTGACAGGTGAAAAAGTCATTATTCCACCTGTTACAACTAAGTGTAATTGCTTGTTTTTCCTAAAATAACACAGAGGCCATGACTCATAATTTTTTTAATTGGAAATTTGTTTAAACTTATTTGCAAATACTTCACTTTTTCTTTTGAGGTAAATGGATTAAACTCATTAGTCAATTTTTTAACTTCAGACGTGAGAAGGAAAGCACCACATTTTCCGTGTTGTATCGGGTATTAGATAATCAAACCTTGCATTCAGCCCCTTGTTTTCTGTCATAAAGCAACTTGAATAGCAACTTTAGATTTCGACATGCAAGTTTATCATCCATTCTATAGCACTCATTGATTTGGAATGAATAAAGGCTGTTCTCCAGCATCAACCCACTGCATGATGTATGGCCTGGATGTTTTTGCTGCTGCATAAAAGCTGTTCTTTGTTCCCAGTTGCGTAAAAGGGAATTCTGGGAGGTTCTGATATATTTTAAGCCATTTCTTATCTTGATGGCATGGCCATACCACCAGATTTCTGGGCTCCATAATTAAGTTTTGATTGTAGAACCCACTGTTCTTTCTTCTCTGTCATAGTCTTTTGTGGTGACCTTTAGGGAACTCTGCTGAATAGTTTTTGCAAAGTTGACCCACTGCTCTGGAGTATAACCTCCAGTTGTTCCATTTTGTTCATTTGAGTCATTTAGTATTAAGCTTTGATACACAATGCATTTTTTATTTTTAATGTAAACACTGAATTCGTTGTTTTGGGTAAAATTTACTATGATATAGTTTAATTTATGTACATTCTTCTGGCTAAAGATCTTCATGGATATCAGTCAGGGGCTGAGCTCACCATATTTAGTCATAGATATTGTTTCTACAAACAATCAGCCTTCTTTTTACATCCCTCTTGTTTGATTTTATATTTCATACTAGTAAATTCCATTAAACATCTTTGGGAGAGCAAGAGTAAATAAAGAAAAGCTCTTTTAAGTCAATGTGTCTTAAACAAAATATATTGCAAACATACCCTGGTTTTTTTTCTGTGAAAAAAATGCTCAAAAAACTCAAATCAGACAATTTCAAGTATGCCTTAATAATAATTTTTTCCAGGTAGACAGGAAGATAGAATTAATAGTGCAAATATTCCTTCAAAAATCTGAGCCTTTATTTTCAAATTTCCATTTTAGTTTTGGCACTTAAAAATATTCATGTGGTGTTTTCAAAATGTTCCCTGAATCAGGCAAGTGTTTGAATCCAGTAGGCTTTTGTTTTTTATTTTCTCTCGGTGAATCATTGAACAATTTCTGCTTTAGCTTCAATCTGGGCCCATTCACACAATGTGTCCATCTAAAATATCCTGCAATCCTGCAAACAGTGGGCTCCTTTAAATAGAAAAGTATCACCAGGACCTGGATTGTAAACAAAACATTAAATGAATTAAACATATAAGAAACATCTGCAAAGAGGGGAGCTAAATTTTGCTGCCGCTACTGTTTTTCTACAGTCAGCAAAGGCTTTGAAAGTGAATGCTTTCTACAGCCAGTCATAATTCCCAAAGGGAGGGCTATGATCTCCCACAAAAGTTGGGATGAGCAGGCACAGTCAGCAAAGGTGATCTGTGTGCATTTGGTTCTCGCCTGTGGTTTGGGTTTTGGTTTTTTCTCCCCCAGAAGATTCCAATAGCTTTAGGGAACTTTCTATGTGTCCAAAGGGCAAGCTTCTTTCCCTTTGTATGGAAAAACAGCCCTCAGATTACCTAAACGTCCTAATTTGCTCTCTTGTGCATTAAAAGTATATATATGTACATACAAACTAGCTAGAAATTAATGTATTTTTACCATCTGAAATGCTGAAGCTAAACATACAAATCCAATAGTTTTGCATTAATTCTCCAGCTTGGAGAAATGAATGGGCTACATTAGCATCCAATATCTCCTGTTGATGTTTATTCCTTTTCTTAAAAAAAATAAAAAACAAACCGAAGCATATACTCTTAGATTTTTTTTGTCTTCTTTTTAAAAACATTTTAACTTTTCATGATTAAGGTCCTCAAAATGCGGCTCTCTCCAGCAAAGGATTATTTCATATCTTAGTGTGTCATTCCAAAATACTTAGATTTAGACTTATATTACTTTGTTTTGATTGTGTATGTCTACACAAATGGAAGATAACATCTTTAGTCACAATTCTGTGTTATGCTTGAACTCTAACCTGTGACATTCACCTAGCTCGATCTAACAAGCTTTGTGCTCCCTGTCCAGATGAAGAGTGATACTTCTTCATTAGCAAGATCAGTTTCACCTTTAAAAACCCTTTGCTTCCCGTTTGCATTAAGCCAGATTGAGATGTCTTGGGTCATGATGACATTTCAGGAGTATTCAGAAGCAAAAGAGGAAGTCATTACATCTGCAGTTCACCTGCAAAGAAGATGTCATTAAAAAAGGAAGCAAAATGAACCCCTGTCAACTTGTTAGGGCCCAAAAGGTAATTCTGCCATCATATATGGAGCAGAATAGGATACAGAATCCTATTATTGCTGACACCAGATAACTTGCTGGTGTAAAAGGTTCTCTTCTCCAGAAAAGTTCAGGTGATACTAAATTTATTAATGTGTCAGTCTGGGGAGACGTGATGTCATTTCTGTTGTCTGCAGGGATGAAAACTGGAGTGTCCTTGCTCCTGTCAACACACTATCATCTTAATTTCTTTCACTGTGCACCTCGTTGCCATCTGTGGAGGGGAGAGCAAGGGATGAGGGTGAAGTGTCAGGGGAGATGCCTTTTTAAAAAGAACTACTAGTATTTGACATTTATCATTTTAACCTGCCTTTTCCAAAACACAAATTTATTACATCAACATTTCTGGTGAATGATTGGCCTGATCCTGCCAGTATCCAGTTCATATGAATTGAAATATTACCTGATATGTAGCTTTACAGAATCAGGATGTAGTTCTTTAATAATCCTCCATTCAGAAAATAAAAACATTAATTTGTTTTCTACTTGATAGAAAATCTAGGAACTGCATTCTACTCCAGTGTAATTGAAAAGACAATTTCATGATACAATTCTGCAGAAATACTGATAGAATCACATCTTATCTTTCTAATTTAGAATGAGCAAAAGTTTGAATAGTACATAATTTCAAATAATGTGCCTTTGTGTTTTTAAACTAAAACCAGTATCTTCTTGAAAGATCCTGATTGCAGAAATAAGGTCAAATGTTTGTTCTTAAGAAATAGAATAAATTTTCAGTTGTGTTGCATGAGAATACTTTCATCCTTTTCTCTACCTTTTGTATCTGGAGGTACAGAATAGTTGAAGAGACTAAGCTGAACACTTTTAATGAAGATAGTATTACTAAAAGGGAACATTTTCCAGGTGAAAAACATTTTATCTTGGCCACTGAATGCAATCTGGAGTTTTTGTACAAACATTGTAGTAACGGGAAATATTTTCTTTCAGTTCCAAGGTGTCACATGCTGATTCTGTGCAACACATTTCAATATGGGTATTATAACAACTTGTCTGATACTGATCTTAATGGATTTTTGAACTGCTAATATGTCAGATTTGAACTGCTTGTACTTCAATTGATGATCTGAGCATTCCACAAATACCAGAACTAGCATGTTTACTGCCCTGCAGTTGATTGATACCTCCTAATGAAAAAAGCACCTGCAAAAATGATAAAGGAAAGTTACTAATTGGTTTAACTTAGGCCAGCCACTTCATATTTTATAAATGAGGAAACTTTTAAAGAATTGCTGCTGGAAGCCATCTGCTAACTTAACAAAAATGAATGATAATCATCAGGTTCCACGTGCCACTTAGAGAAAGTATTGTCAGAAAAAAATTTACAGCTGCTTACTTTGAAGTAAAAGCAGTGCAGGAATTCAAATTCAAAGTCCCTAATAATCATCTGTATAATGTAAAGTGTTAATCAGTTTGCTATACACAAACCTGTCAGCAGTTCTGGACCCTTTCTCTAGATATCAGAGAGAATACTTGTGGTCACTTTTAAGAGCTGCCAGTAGAATTTACAATAGCAAATTATGATTTATTATTTCTTCCAGGGCATCTCATGTATCTGTTCCCAGTTCTACTTCCCTCCTCATCATCCTTTTTCAGCTAAAACTGTATCAGGCTGGGAAATGTTCAGGATGTGTGTTTTCTTCTTGTATTGTGCATAATTTTGCAAGTCATTAAACCTTTGTTTCTTGCCTTTCCTAACCTTCTTAGTAACCTATCTAAACAACTCTCAAAGGAAAATGAGTCAATCAGGAAAGAAACAGCCCTAATGCCAAAGCAGAAAAAAAAACCCCAAACAGAAATAGAAAGGGAAAAGCTTTCACTTAAGGAATGCAAGTACAGCCAACTTTGAGCCTCACTCCTCTAAAGACATACACTATGTTTTGATTTATTTCTGCTGCCTGTGAAATTCTATTGAATCTGAAAGGTTACTCATGTGTGTAAAATTAAGCACAGTGAAGAATGTGGGAATACTTCAAGCTATATTTTAATATGAAGTATTCTGCATAAGAACAAAATACGAGATTTTTTTGCAAGATCGAAATAAAGACCTTCAGAATATGCTGTTTTGTACAAGTAAATGCCAGAAACCACGTAATTTTATAACAAGGCCCCATCCTGTTTACCCTATTGGCATGGCAGTCCTGAGAAAATTAAATTTCCTTCACCATAAAGACACAGTTTTTTCCTGTGCTAGTAGTACTTTGGTTGTGGTCCTGCAGCAGGACCATTTAGAATAACTGAGTTTAAGCAATGCTGGGTGTTTTGTCAGGGTGACAAAGGGGAATTACATTGCACCCATATATGGCACACAAAGCTTGGACAACATGTAATATTCTCTGTGGGTAAAGTTCACTTCTGGGCAGAAAGCCAACAAAAGGCTCATGCACCACTTAAGTCCCACTTAAACCCTATTTTGAAGGCTTAATAGTACACAGGCCATGTTCTGGCCTCTTGCCCGGGAGTGAATTTTAGCATGTTCATATCCCCTCTCTCTGCATGCAACGGGGCCAAAAGGGCACTGCCTTAGCGCTGGGCAGGGAACTCATTTCTGGAAGAAAACACCAATCTCCTCTCCTCCAAAGAAAGCAACAAATCCATAGAACAACATCTATCCTGGTCTCTGGCTAATCCACCTTCCCTGATGCAGTGAGAGGTCACGTGAAGCCAACAGTTCTGTCCTACAGAGCCAGAAATCCACCCAACCACTGGCACGTGTCTGGGGTGGAGATTTCTCTCCTAAACTGTCCTTTTCCAAGCTTGGATTAATTTTACCTCTATGGTGACCATTAAGAAAATGTTGTCTCTGCCATTTCAAAGATTTCTGAGCTCACTGTGCTTGCGTAGGCTGAAATCCAGAGGGGGGCTGATAAATCTTGCTTGGACAACGCCTGGAAAGGTGTTTTCCATTTTAAGAGCTTGCAACCCGCATCAGCGTCCAGATGACTTGTTGTACTGCCACTGAACAGGATGAGATAATCTATTGCAACAACATTATACATTAATAATTTTCTTTGTTTTCAGTCTTATTTCACATTTAAATGTGCAGTGTTACAGTAATGCAAACTGTATTAAACTATTCCCAGAAAATAATTATTCACGGTTATAATTAGCTCACAGTACTTAGTATTTTGACCTGACCTACTGTAGAGTTCTCTGCAAGGTTGAGGGCTAAAGGTACTATTTACTTGCAGGCAGTTATAAAAACAACACTCAAAGTGCAAGATTTCATATTAAAGATGAACATAATCAGTCTGTCTTACAGCTTAGACTCTGTGTATGTTATTTTAATTAATGAAAACTCAACAAGCAGAAGTATTTTGAGATACGGCTTTCTGTGAATGGATTCCAATCCATACTGATTAAGTAGATTGGAAATATTATTTCCTGATCAAATTTTTTTAAAGTGCATTTCCTTCTTAATTAGTAAGCAGAACGCAGAACACAGAACACAGTAAGTATACAGTTCCCTTTAATAATTATTTTATCTTTATTTTGTACACAGAATAATGATTTACTTAGGATATCTTTCAGAGATCATTTGAAAGACAGAAGCTTATGCCCATTAAAACAGAACCCCTCTCTGAAAACTGACTTTGTGTCACCAAAATACTAGCGAGGTTCAAAAAATATTTTGACACATTTTATTTTTCAATCGTTATAAAAGGATTTTCCCCCTACATATTCTTATTGTGTCTTCATTTCCAGAATTGTTTTTAATTAAAAAAAGACTGTTTTGTTACAATGGATGATTTCAACCCACAAAATATCCTATTGTGCTTGCTATCAAAACAAACAGGTGCACCCAGCAGCATGCACGGTATGCAGTGCAATTGAGCAAACAGTTTGTGCAAAGATTTAAGCTCATCTGAACAATGTGAGTTCAAGTGATATGAATTGAAGCCAAGTATTCTGGATGAAGGGCTCAGATCTGAGGGAATCTGGATAGAGCCCAGAACCTGTTGATCTTTGCAGGAATTGTGGGCACTTTATGCTATATGAGAGATGACAATCTCTGTCAGGGTTAGTTTCTCAGGCTGAAATACCCATGAATTTTTTATCAATAGCAGAGCTACTTTTCTATTGAAACTCCATGCTCCCTCCTGCCCACATATGAAAAACTCTTTCTGTTCAGATCCTTGCAGAGATTTCATAAGATGGGAAGACATGGAAACTAAAATTTGCTAAAAGTCAAAGAAAAGATGACCGGTAGTTAAATAAAGATATATGTGAAATTTCAGAATGTCTCAATTTCCTATGTGGTTGGCTCCTATGAGTGATATAATTTAATTCCTGGGTAGCCAAGATGCCCAGCATGGTGTTTTCACGGAGAAAACACACTTAACAGCAGTTGGATGCCTTTCCTTCCTACAGCCTCAGAGTTGTGAAGGTAGGGAACACAAGGGGACAGTGACATACTAAAATTCTCTTTGCTGCAAGGCAAAGCAACCTGTCCTTTACTGCCAGAGTGTTGTGTGGCCGTCTATGAATATTTCATTACTGCTGGGCTGGGGCCACTGATTCAGTTCAGACTCCCAATTAGCACTCTGCACCTAACTGTCTGTTGTTATCTCTTTTTACTCTGCTGTGATGTCTTCATTTATCTCAAGTGGATGGTTCCTTTATGTCTCACCCTTCCTACCCTTCTGCTCCCTTTCGTGGTACTTCAATGCCTGCAGGTTCCTGTATCTTCATCCTGCAGTGGAAGGAGCTGCTTGCCAGGAGTCCCTGGGAACTCCCTGGATTGGAGTTCAGTGTCTCACTGTCCCATGGACATCCAAATCTTAATAGCAGAGAACATTTTCTTAACCTGGCCTGTGACATTACTTCTTTTACAGGCCAAATTCCCTGATTTCTCAAATCCCTCCATCCCTTCCTATCTCCTCTCTGTGAACAGTCAATACACACTCTTCAGTCTCTGACCTAGATTGTAATCTCGTCTAGACAAACCAGGACCTTTATTTGTTCTGAAGAACGCTGTGCACAACTTTAGGAAAATTTTCAGTAATATAAATTCATTCTGGTCACATGCAGCCGAGAAGATCCTGGATCCAGGAAAAGATGACTCTCCCAGGATCTCAAGATGGCCCGAAATGTATTGTGGTGTATGGTGATACTAAGCTGCTTCACATATTTTTGATATGAAATTGCTTGAAACTCTGAACTAAATGGAACTATTTTATTCTAAGATGTTAAAAATATTGGAATCCCTGTAACCCAGGATTAGTGCAGCAAGTACAAACTTCTTCAGCTTGGAGTGAAGTTGGAAAGTGGAAGGAAAGAAGTACTTTTTGAGGTGAAACTCCTAAATAGACAGCATCATTTTTCCCAGTTGGCAGTTACAGTTTGGTGATCCCAGACTTCTACATGCAAAAATACTTGACTGTCAAAACAGTTATTGACTAAAAAAAGGAGAAAACATTTCTGCTTCTCATAGGGAGGTGACTACTGAGTATTTGTCAGCCTCTTTCTGGATGTTCATTATAACATTTTGACTGCATGTCCGTGGACAGGTTTTTGGCAACAGGAGATGGTTCAGCTTTGTTTCTACTTTCATTAATTTTGCTTCAATTTCTGGACGAAAACTTATCTTGTAAAATAGATGGTTGTTTAGAATCATGTACATGCATGTGAGGGGTCTTTATATCTTGATATAGAATGTAATGAGTCTCTATAAAAGGGTAAATTGAAGGAAAGTTTTTTTCCTTGGAGAGCTGCATTAAGAGTTGTAGCTTTATTAGATAAATTTAATCTCATAGACATTTTGTGAATAATTCTCCATGGACTGGTTCCTTCTGGGTCCTTGCTTTTATTTCCAGTAGTCAAAGTATTAATAGGGTTAAAGGTGCTGGCGTGGTGAATTTATGGGTGACGCGGTGCAGCCGTTAACGCAGGATCACTAATGGGTGACCTTGAGGTTCGACCATCCCAGACTCAGGAAGATCAAGTCTCAGACCCCTCCTGCAAGTGCTCTGACCTCTCCATTCTTCCCCTCCATGGCCTAACCTTTCACTCACTGATCTTTGACCAAATTATTAAGCAAACACCTGCTTAGGTCCCTGACCAAAGACTGTAGACCAGGAGAGCTACCATAATTCCGTGTGAATTAGCTTTAATAATAACAATACTGGCCTAAGGAGAAAATCAGGGGGTAGGTTTACAGTAAATAATCATGCTGCTACAGAGCACATCCAGAATGGACCCTTCAGCAGCTCTCACCTACAGTAAATCAATGCTAATCTATTTGACTGTGATAATAACGGCTTGTCAGCAGATACAGTTTCTTTATTTGACTTGACTAGGACAATGACTAGGTAAAATTTATTTCCTATTACTAAAACAAGACAAAGACTAAGATTAATCCTTTGATGCCAGGGATTTCCCATTGGTAATAATGCAGAAACTGCATTAGTGTTCAACACTGTTGCTAAGAGTAACTGGAACAGGAATAAAAAAAGGCTGAAAAATATCTGATGATGTCAAATGTTAAGCCTGTGTAATGTTATCTGATTTACAAATTGAAAGACCAGTCTGAATTTCCCCACATTTCCTTGGATTGACTGTTCCTTTTTTTACTCTTGTGGTGTGATTTTATAAATCTGCATCATCTGAGATTAGCTCAAACCTGAGCAGCTCTAGCACAGGGATTCTCCCTAAATAAATTAGACTGTGAATATTGTTTAAAGATTTTACTCACAAAAAGTAGTGGAATCTGAATTTTTGTACAATAATAAATAGAATAAAATCTGGCTAACAATACTGTAAATTAGATTAAAGGCAACTTAGTATCTTCTGCCTGTAAAACAGTATTAATTATTTGTTTGAGCAGTGTATATATTTTCCTGTGTGCAGGGTTATTCAGATTGACTGTCTAAGTTTAAACTGATTTACATAGATCATTATTTTTCATTCCTTGACTAGATTAGTTGCAAAATTTAATCCGGTAGGATTGGATAGAAATCATGGAGTACATGCACATATATACTTGAAAACATATGTTATTGGCTTATATATAAGTATTCACACACAAAGAGGCTTTACAGTAGGCCTGGAAAAATCTTAGTCAGGTATCTAGGAGTCTGCTGGATAAAATCTGCCCTGGACTATGTCCTTCAGCAAAACTGGTGGCTTCTTTTCTGGAGAAAAGAAATGGAATTACTTATGATGAAGTATTGGTTTGAGAGAGGAGGTAAGTTAAAAGATAATCAATATTCAGTAAAAGTTACAAGGCAAGAACTGTAAAGAGTAAATGGATTTTAAAATTATGTTTATTTGAATTCTTTTGCTTTACACAGTCCTTAATTAGTGAAACACAAGATCCGATGATTGCAGCACAACAGAGATGTTTAGTTAAATGCATTACCTACTTCTTTTCCCACGTGCCAGTGTACAAGGTCAAATTTTGCCCAGATTTCCACACATGCAGCACCACTGAACTCATTTTCTGCCCTTAGTCATAGCAGGCAATGCCACAGTTGATGATTTTTTCCATTTAATGAAAAAATACACATAGTTGAGAGCTTGATTGAAAGCTCCATAGAATCAGTGGAAGTTTTTGATGACAGTGAGCTTGGAATCAAACCTTATGTGGTTGTGGAATATAAGATACTTGGCCACACATCAGTCTGTACTGTGATATACTGTATATTTGTATTTTATTATTGTAAAACTAGTTCACATATTTTCCTGTACCTTTATCAGAAAATTATGTTAGTGCTTCAGATGGGTCAGACTTGGGTCGTAGGTATGTTGGAAGTTACACAAATGTGAGAAAAATAGTAATCCATAAAATTTTCAGATATTTTAACATAAAATAGCTTTAATATATCTCCCACTAATGTTAGCAACCCCTCTTTATTTAGAAATAAAAGAGAGAAATTATCAATATGAAAATTAAAGAAGTAGTGTTAATACATGGGTTTATTACTCATTTTTAATGTAGATGTGGGCAAGTTTTACTGGCATGTACTTTTAGTTCTTTGTTCCTTATATCATTCTGATGCATAAAGCAGTTAATTTATTTATAAAAGCAGAAAATGTGTGTCTGTGTGTGTGTTGTGGGATGTGTTACAGAAAGATTTCCTTACATAAGAAATTAAAATAAAAATGGTTTTCCCTTTGTTCATACTTGCCGCTGGTGGTTAAAGGTTGCACTCTTTTGCCCAAAAGAATAGAAAACATTTGAAATATAACATTATAAACCAAGGATATATTACATGATTTTATTTGAAGAATGAACGGATTTTGTGCTTATTGATAATTCAAGCAGAGAATTGTTTTAAAATATCACTGCAGGTAATGCCAAAAGGAAAGTAGGTTCTCTGGCATATGTAAGATGGAAAAAAGAGGGTATTCCTGAAAGAGGAATTCACATCAGTCAAAGGCATCAATAAATAAAGCTCTTTTTCATATGTAAATGGGAATTTCTAAAGTAAAAAGGTATTGTTTTATAAACAGTGAGATAATATTCTTGAAAAAGGTTACCAGTGATTACATAAGTTATCTCTTCCATAAAGAAATTTAGAGCTCATAGTTGCTCTTTTCATTAAAAAGGCTTTTCATCTACTCTCACACAGAAAGCCAAGCTCTGCATTTTAATTAGAGATAATAAATAATTATATTAGGAAACTGAAACTATTAAAGTCTTTTTGTGGTGCTGTATAGCTCTATTTCTAAACATTCAAGTATATACATTCAACTTTTGATTCACAGATGACACTGAAGGAGATAATATTTATATAAATATGAACAATGCTCAGGGTCTTTTGACAAAGGGCAAAACACCTTTATATGCTTGAAGCAGAATAAAGCACCTTAAAAATCTGTCCAGCCTGTCCAAAACATTAAGTATAAATATAAATCCAAATAAAGACAATAACACCATCCCAAAAATTGTTATTAAACTAAGGCAATATGAGGCAACTGGGGTTTTCTGGGGAATGTGTTGCCCTTGATATCAGCAAACTTCAGAGGAAGCCCTGGTAGAGCGAGGGTTTGGTGTTCGTTTTAATGCAGCTACATCAGCTCTAAAGGAAACACTGGAAACGTCCCTCTCATTCACGTCTCGAAGCATAAATTACTCTTTTTTTTTTTTTTTTT
>VZRZ01008874.1:909844-1024546 GCA_013398175.1 Climacteris rufus | reverse complement strand
TTTTTTTTGTATTATCACACATAGGGGCATCTTCTCTGTGTGAAATTAGTGCAGCAGAGTCAAGGGCAGAAAAAAACCGCAGAGACTGACTTGCCCAAGTTCTGCCCCCTCAGGGAGCAGCTGACGTTGGGAAAGCAGAGAAGGGAGCCATTAGAGGAGGGTTTGGGATTGACACTGACCTAGGGCTGCCATCCCACATTGTCCTGCCATCTGCACAGACGTGAACTTTGCCTCCAAAATTTGGCTTCTCAATTAACATGTCCAGCTGGGGGGAGAATTCCGTCATTTGCCTAATATCATTATTGCCACTGCTCTGACATATTAATATTAAAAATATATGTGAACAGATCAAGGATTTGCTTAAGCACTTCTCTTTTTATTTCACATAATAGGCAGGAGGTGAAAGAAGACACAATATAATTTGAAAAGCATAACCCTGATTAGGCAGTGATTGGTACACAGCTAGAGCTTACATTTAAAAACATTTTCATTATTAGCAGTGCCTGTCAAATAATTTTTTTCTAGTTGTTATGCAAGGAGATGCAAGGTCATATGATGTTTTGAGGTTTCAGTAACAAAAAAATTATTTATATCCTACCAAGGTTTTTGCAGAATAGACATCTCAAGATGATATTTTTGCCAGTGGATATTCTTTTTTAATTGGTGATTTTGTGAAAGCAAGACACAGGTTTCAGTTGTGTTGCTATGGTATGGTGGAGTCAGTGACTTCTCTGGATTAGGCCTTGAATGCTCCAAGCTTGGTTTTTACAGCTCTTCTCCATCCCAACAATGAAAACCTAGTAGGATAATGAATGAGACCTTAAATGTTGGGAGCTGGGGAGATTAGAGATACAGTAGATTTGTAAAGCTTGGCATGATGCAGCTCCTCTTAAGCTCAAAGATGCTTTTAATGGATAGCTAACAATACATTATATTAATTTCCAGTCCCCACTGGAGAAGACAGCACATTTTGCATATACTTGCCAGCATTGTATTGTGTACAACATCATCCTGCCCTCAAAAAACACTTCTAAAGCAAAGAAGGCACCTTGAAAATATTCATATTCTGCCTGTTCCAGAGTCCTGGGTTGTTTTCAGTCTTGAGCCTGTACATGTGTGTGTACTTGCTTACTTTCTATGCCTCAGAGTAATCGCACTGAACTCTCAACAACTTGTGAGTAAATCTAAGTCTACCAACAGCTGAACGTGCCTCTGAAAAATCCACAAGCTCCTTTGAAAATTACTCCTGTAACATGTTTGTAGAAAGTGGGAACTTCTAGAAACCTCTCAGTTGCTCAGAAACACAAGTATCAGTGGCTTTTATTAATCCCCCATGCTACCTATGTCACATAGGTACTTCTAGAAAAAATCCTCAAACTATTCCTTTTTCTACAATTTGGAGTTTCTCACAGGTGTTTCCTCATGACTTTTAAAGTCAAGGGCAATTGACTTCTCTGGTACAATGAGTCTTCTTGGAGTGAGATGAAAAGGTGCAAATTTCCACGTGTTAGCATGAGTCTTTGTATTTAATTTGATTATTCCTGGTCTTGTCTTACATCAGTATCAGTGCAATACATAGATGAGAACTGAGACTTCCCTTAATCAAAGGTTCTGAGGAATAAATAATTTCTTTAAATGTATCAGGTACTTTTATCACAGCAAAATAGGACTGTGCTGTCCCTTGTTGAAATATGCTTTTCTCTGATTTACCTTAAAGGAAAGAAATTCTACATCCTTATATTCTACATGGAGTGGAGGACTTATGGCAAGTCCCCCGTCTGTTAACCCTGACACAATGGAATTCTTCCCAAAGCTTTTCCATGCTGTGCATTAGTGATATTACAGCTTCTCAGAGCATTTTTAACCCTGTCTAATGCAAAGTATGAAGAGCAATAAAGGAAAAGAACCAACAGAATTGCAGCAGGAAGCAAATGCCTTGCAGATATTTTCTGTAGAGAGCAGAAATCCAGTAACACTGTTTCTCCAAACTAACTGCAAGCTCTGGGAAGTTCAGGGTGCTGCTGAGCACACCAAGGGCTGCAAGGAGATGAGATAAACCTGTGGCACATTCCCAACAAGGCAGTTTGTGTCTCTGGGGTGTTTGTGTGGCCTTTTGTGACTTGAAATGTTATGACTGTTTCAAGCTGCTTTTAAATCTTGCCTCAAATGTATTGGATTGGATGTTGGATGTCCCCTGTAAACTCTTCCTGCTGAAAAAGTTACTGGGTGGACTAGCGGTAAAATGACTGAGTGATGGCAGGGAGGCAACTCTGGGATACAGACACTGATATTTTAAGAGGTCTGTAGGCTGGGAATGTCCTTACACACTACCCTCATCCCCTCCACGATCTCTTTTCCCTTCTCTGTGAGAACACATTTACCAGATATGCTTCAAGCTTGGCTTTAAAGCATTTGCAACTCTCTTCTCCCTCCAGTCTTTTATTTTGGGAGGTAGATGATATCCCTCTGTTTGGTTTATTTCCCCTTGCAAAAAATAAATCTGCTTCAAATACTTCCCTGTGAGCAATTCTGTCTTCTGCCTCATGCCTCAAAGGCACTCTGAGCTGAGCTGATTTAAGGATTTTAAATGAAGACACTGGGACTGGTGATACACAATATAACTCTAAGGCACCTTCTTAAGCGTATGCTGAAAATGGATTATGGTTTTTATTCCTTACTCACACTTCATCTTTCCAAATGGCCGATTATGATTTTTATCTGTTTATTTAAGTGGGTAAGAGAAGAAAATACACATCCTGTTCTTGCTCCCATCTTCTACTCCTTATAATATGGTTGTGGTCCCACTGTTAAGGTCCATATTTGAAAACTATCCAGGAGCTGGTCTGGATTTTGGTACCCAGGGTGACACATATAGAAGATCTGAGCATCAATAATGGAGGGTGAAGCTGAGTGAGCCCAGGACTTGTAGATGTCTCTCCATCTCTATAGAAAAAAAAAATAAAGCCAGAATGAACAGAAATTTCTGAAAATGTAGATCTGTACATCCCTGCTGTTCCCATTCATCATGACAAAGAAGGAATCCAAAATAATTTATTGGCATAGATGTATTAGGGCTAAAAAGTTGCTAGAAAAGTATTTAGGATGACTGAGAGCAGGTTCATACTTGTACTTGCCCTATACTTTGAGAGAGGAAAACATGAAAATAACCTGGTCCAGTGGAAGGTTCCCCTGTCCATGGCAGGGGGGTTGGTTTAAGGTCCCTCCCAACCCAAACCATTCTATGATTCTATATTTCTTAGACTGTAGGACATAGAGATGTTTTGAATAAAAATCACATCTTTAATTTTATATAAGCTCTGGTTTATCAAGGCATTTCTTCAATAAACCAAATGTTTTTGGTTTCTTCAGGTAAGAAGGTAAGGCTAAGATTATAGACCTTGCTGAGAAGACTGTAAATTTTGCTTTGAAAATGTTCATTCCAAGATGAGTCACCAAATTTTCCCATAGATATTTATGCTAAATCCCCTGGAACATTATGGGATAAGCATCACAACACCACCACCACGTGTGTGGAAGTGATACTCTCAGAATTAATAAAAGTCAGAAATGTTAAGAGTTAAACTGAAATCAGGATCACATCTTAAGATGGTTCTTAGAGTTTCACCCAGGTGCTTTAATGTGTGTGGTGTGTATGTTACCCTACTGATGTGTCCAAAACAGGCTTTTTTCTTGATTCAGAATCTTTTCTATTATCTGTTACAGCTTGGCAACAATTAACACATCTTCCACTTCCACAGTCAGTACTTATTCAAATAACTCTTCTGACAGTTTCAAAGGCTGTAACTTCACATTATTTTTTCTTCTTTTGCACATGAACTTCTCTGACTTGGTTTTATTAAATGGAAATGCTACATAACTATTGCAAGAAGGCTCAGTCTGAATCTGGACCAGAAGCATTAACTAGCTCAAATGAGAAATACAAACTAAAAAGCTGTCTGTCCATTTTGGAAACATGCAGATAATGTGTGTGTCACTTGAAATCCACATGCATTTGGGATCAGCAAAGAAAAGTAATATACAGCAATGATATCTTTGATCATCGAAAGAACTCAGAAACATAGGAACTGTGTCGAGTGTGGTTATCATCAACCCATTTTCTATTCCCAGTGCACAAATCATTTCATGCATTCTACAACCCAAGCCACGATGCTGGGCTTCAAAAGCAATTTCAGCAGCAAAATAAGGTGCTTTTCTTCAATTTTCAAGCCATTTGTACGAGGTTAGTGTTGTTTACCCACCTGGTACACTGATATTTACATACCCCTTTAAAGAAAATTGGTAGGTATGATTTATGGAGTACTGTAAGAGCACAATTTTCCATGTAGTGCACCTAATCTGAAAGGGCACTTGCAAAGGTCACTCTGGCCATACAAATACCAAGTCTTCTCTTTGGAATAAGTTAGGATATTCATTTTTCTTGGAAAATGTCAGCAGTACCCTACTCCAGGGGTTAGTTTATGCAGATAAATGCGTAAGCCTTTAATCTTAAGGCAAAAATACTCTACACAAATGTAAGAGAAGTCCATCTATCACTGTTAAGACCTGTAATTTGTTTTTATTTAAATCCCAAGCCAGGGCAGCCTGGGCAACAAAATTGTTAACATGGTAGCTCACATCTGAGCCAAGATTAAAGTATATAAACATACATCTGCTTTCAACCTGGGTGAACAATACACCATGTCTTCTGAAAGCCATAATCTGGATTTCGAGCATCTCAAATATCTGCTCTTGTTCTGCTACTGTGAAGTCTCAGAGTGCCTGACCTGAGCATGTTAAATTGTCCAATAAGTGCACTGTGTATTTCCAGCATTTTATCTCTCAATGAAGAACAGTGACAAATGTTTTTATAGTAAACACACCATAGTGAAAAAAAGATTCATTTTCCAGCTTTGGACAAAAAGGACAAAAACCTAAGAATTGCTTAAAATAATTCCAGTGCTATTTTTCATATAATTTATAGGTTTTTTTTTTTAATGGGGGGAATGCTCCATGGGGTTTTTTGTTCCATTTATAATGGTCCATCTTCATCATTACTAGAAGTTGTTATTGACAACAAGAAAGACTTCAGTCTTGGTTGTTAATCATATCCATGCAGGAAGTTGTTTTTATAGATAGTTTTTCATGCCTGGTTTTAAACCATTTGGCAGAATATTTTATAATGAGGAGTCTCAGCTTTATTTGAGTTGTCTCAATAGCTAGAAACAAAGAATGTGATCTTAATGAGGTCTAGGAGATTTTAAAATGGAAATCATGTTGAAGTGCTTTTTAGAAGTGATGTTTTACATGTCTAAGATGGGAAAACTAATACATTGGGGTTTTTTAGAAAATGCTGGTCAGTACTACCGAAATTTGTCAAGGTGCATAAGGATGATGGATATAGTTGGTAGATCCAAGTCTATTGCTATTATTTTCCCTTTTTTTTTTTCCTATTTAAGCAAGGAAACAATGATGCAAAATATAGTGCATCTGTATTTCACATGAGCTGCCTTTAAAGAGATCTGGACATTGTGTAATTTATTACAACGATTGCAAAGATGTGTGGTTCAAACAAGGTGAATGAAGGAGTTAGGAAGCTCCTCGGGACTTTATGCAACACAATGGTTTGTTTGGGAGGAATAATTTTCTTTCATGTATTGTAGAATGTGCAACATAGAACTTCTAAATGAAATCTTAATGTTTGCGTTAACTAGCTTGGATTTTCTCCAGTGTGGTTTTCCTCAGTTATTTCTGAAGGTAGAGGCACTTTGAATGGTAACATGCAGGAAAATCTCAAATAGGAATTTACCTGCGGATCTAATCCTTTCAGTCACCTTGAATGATATCCTGGGCCATCATATACCTGTATATGAACACTGAGATTGGCCAGTTCATAGACTGAACCACAGCACTGGCTGTGACAAGGGATCTCTAAGATGCTTTTAATTGCAGAGCACAAGAGGCACATTTTTTTCTTTCTAGATTTGTGAGCACTGATCTTTTATAGGCCTTGGAAAACATGACGCTCTTCTGAGGTTTTTTTTTCCAGATTGATCCGTTGTATTCTTTGCCTCATTAGAACAAACTTTAATACAGGGAAATGAAGCCTTTCCACAGAAGAATGCAATACTGGTCAAAACAAACAATGTAATTTTCTTTTTGCTACTATCTTTAAAAGTGATGTTAAAAATTTTGCCTGCTAGAGAACTTAAATCTTTTGCTATGGACCATGTTGAAATCTTCTGCAGTGTCTCCATATTGTCATTAAAAAAAAGTAACACAAACTGGATGAGATTCCAAACAGGCGATTAGTTTGCCATTGAAGCATAACCAATGCCTCAACTAAAACAAGCAAACAAGCAGTGGAACATGTGAACATAATTTTCTATCATTTCTTTTTGATGTGGATTGGATGGAAAAAATCTGGGATGCAAGCCATGATGTAGATTTTCAAAATTGATTAGCATTTTTGGACAGTGGAAGCCATTTCCGTGGTGGTGTAATTTATTTTAAGCTAAAATTGATTAGTGGGGTTTTTCTTTTTTTTTTTACTTTTTTTTTTTTTTTCCAAAAACATGCACCAAAATTGCTATGCAAATAAAGGTAAATCCAGCCATGAAATGATGGTGGAAACATAAACTATAGTAAAATGTCAACTCAGTCTAGTGAAGGCCAGTCAATATTGCAGTATATGTAAAATGATAGGGAATAGTTTTCCTTGGGTTTAAATTAGCAATTTATAATTTTCAAACAGTTCTTGTGGAAGAAAGACGGCTTCATCCATTGGCATGACATTAATCATGGATAAATTCAATTTAGTTCTAAGGTGGATATAACAAGTCCATAGAAATTCCATTGTAGCTTACTGTCCACTTTCATGTTTTGGTTTTTAAGACTTGTTGCAAACATTCAGTCTATCCCAGCTGACTGCTGTTATAAATGGACAGTATTTTTACAGCTCTTTGACTTCCCCTCTATTTCCAATACACAGCACCAATCCTTACAGAAACTCTGTTCCTTTGGTGTTATCAAACGCAAACAGAAAGTTAAGGAGTGAGTCATACCAGGGCAATTCTCAGAAGAATGAGATCCTGCAAAGGTCAGCTTTTCTTGCTCGTCAATTGTTGACATTTAAGCATTTATTTCAGACGTTGCTGATAATGTTTTCTGAGATAGTGGGGAAGAATTGCTGTGGTGGTATGCAATTACGAGCATAATGAGATGCAAAAATGCAAATAAGGTGATACGTGCCAGTCCTTTGGAGTGCCTTTTGTCAGAATTGCAGGCACCATGAGACTTTGATAGATACCATGTCAGTACTCATTGCTAGAGCTGTGATATCTTTTAAAGAAGCATCTCTAACATGTTATCACTGGATGCTAATTAGGAGTAACCTTTGAAGATGAAAAATGCAGAGGTCATATTCAGTAAACTCTAAAAACAGCATCGAACTAATTGTGTTGGTATCATTTTGCTGCACAAGGCAGCATTACCCTTTTTCATGCTGTATTTATACATCAGCTCTGCAATATCCAGTTCAGTGATACTTAGCATCCCTTCTCCCCAGGGATTTTTTTCATGGGGCTATATCCTGTTCATTAAAGCCTCTGCATTTTGGGTAAACCCTGAAGATATATTCTTGCATATTTCTTAAAAAATGTAGATGTTATCCAAGGTCTTCATAATGTTACATAGTATTAGATCAGGGAAAGAACAGCTAGACAGAGTGGAAAGGATAAACTACAAATACAGTGAGGCTGGAAATCAGAAGAGCAACTGCCATGGTGGAGTGATGAAGTAATAGGGCTAAAATGCTTTTGTAGTGTTAACATGGAGTATGAACTACTTTTAAATTGTTTTTTATGACATCTTTGCCTGCAGTAACTGGGACGTGACTTTGCTGAAACAGAAGGTCCTGGGTTCCTATCAAGTGCTGCATATTCACAGCCATGTACCATACCTGCTATACAGTTAAAATGGAAATAAACCCCCTGTATATTTAATACTTTAGACTCTAATGATTTTGAACCTGGAGCATGCTGGTTTGAAAATGATGGTATTTCAAAGCAAATGCTCTAAATTCAGCATTTGAATAATTCCATTAATTTTAGCATCCATAATTGCACTTACTGGAATCACTTCCTACAAAGGGAGACACAAATTCACTGCTGCTTTGGGGCCACTCTTTCAGCCCATCAGGGAATTGGGCTCAAGAGCCTGTGTGATTATTCCACTTTGCAACATTGGGTACAGGTAATCTTTTGTTTCTTTGATAGTTTCGGTGAGCATGACGTAGAAATAATAATTAAAATGTTGCATCCACGGGTTCTGCCTGTCAGAGAAGCAGAACTCAGGCACGTGAAACATTCAGATCTTCTGTGACTTCATCCAGCTGGATTCACTGTTACAAATTCAAAACATATTAAGATGTCAGACCCAGAGAAGGACTGTAAGTAAATGTGAAATAAAAACAGGAAACAAAAGGAGGAAATACTTTCAAACAGTGAACTGGCTTAATGAGCCCTTATACCAGTTAGCTCTTGTAATTCCCCTAGAATCAAGGATGAATCAGTTCCTGAAATGATTTATTCAAAAATTGTTTCTGTTGCCAAATGTTCCTGAGAAACTGAGAAGAAAATTCCAAAGGCAAACAGAGTTGTTCAACAGCCACTGAAAAAGGGGGCACGTTGAACTTAATTGCATGGAATAGCTACAGCTGTCAATACTTTCTTCTCTTTTGCAGCATCTAAGTATTCAGATTTTAAGTTTTTGACATGGAAACCTTAGAAGAATTAGAATAATTTCTCTTTTTTTTAGTTGTTTTGCATATAATATATATATAATCTTTGATGTTATTTCACTGGGGAACTAGTTGTCAATCCCTGTGTGTAGTTTTTTTCCAGAACTTTTAATGTGGTTTTCTTTTATGATGCTCTTTCAGATATAAAGCTACTCTACTTTGGCTACCAACTTAATCAGTCCTCATTATAATTATACTCAGCATATTATCAACTTTGTATTGCACTCAGAATTACTTGCCCCTGGGGAATGATGCCAATAAGAATATGAAACAGATCGCAAGCAAAACTTGTCTCTCACGTTCCTTGCAGATTTAATTTTTCGAGGGCTATCTCTGACACTTGAAATAGAGGATGCTGCATTCTGAAAACTCCTTTCTTGCTCTGTCTTTTGTATTTGTCTGTGATAGGCTCTAGTTGTCAGCTAAGGCTCCCATGTGCTATGATAATGAAAGTGATAATAATTTTTAGTGTTACTGGAAGATTGTTTTGCCTCTGTCAGAAAAGCTTGCCTGTAATAGAAAATCTCTATTATACCTGGACTCAGTAGATGAATTAAAGCAATGAGCATATACCTGCTGCTTTAGTCCTGCTCTCTGCAGCATGTCAGTAAATTTAGCTTATAGCACTAAAAACTCTAACTAAAAAGATATGACGTGAAATCCTTTTTGAATTCAATGGCAAAAATTTATTCACTACCCATGTTTGCAAAGCTTACTTGCAGATGCCTAAATGAACAGTATGGAAACCAACTGGTTTTGCTGCCCTACCTTCAGTATTGCATTTCCCTATCAAATTATGACCACAGTGTGGTAATTCAGGTAATTAAGATTTGTCCTGTATGAGGATCATTGCTCAGAGAGGGGTACTTTGAACCAGGGCATCCTTGTGTTGGATCTGTGTCTCATCACTGTTTATTTCTAAATATGCCAGTTCAGTTCTACTCCTGGGTGTAAAGGCACAAAGTCCAGCCTGTGCCTCATTCTGCCAGTTTTGTTTCTCTTCCAGGAAAACATGAGCATCTGCCAGGACTGGGTTCAACATAGAGTGATTCAGTTTTGGAACTTGCTGCATTTATTTGTGACGCTGCAGCAAGTACAATTAATGTTTAAGCTTAATTCAAGACCTGAGAACTAGATGAATATTTCTGGTGGAGGCACATGCTGTAACCAAAACACAAAATCCCACGAGGGTGCATTGCCTGTCTTCTTTGGTCTAGCAGTCTGTCTGTACAGATTTCCTCACAGATATAAGGAGACTGCTGCTGACTGTTTTCCAGTGAAACAGACTCCAGCCTCATTTTAGATCTAATCCCCAGTTGGTTTGACATTTTTATGTGACATATAGTTTGAAGAAAAATCTGCACAAGTTGCCAATGGTTTGTCTTCTTCAGAAAGGGTGGGAACACTGTGATTCTTTGTCCTTGACTACCACGGAAACTTACAGGTGTTTTTGTCATGCTTCTGCTGCTTGGATAGGATAGACATGAAATCTAGAGACTGCTACTGTGTCACGCCAAAATTCAGTGCTCTAAATGAAAAGACAAACATCTCAAGCTTACACTGCTCAGTCTGAGTCAGGTCAAGATAAACGTGATGTGTTCAAACCAGTGTATTTTTTAAAGAGGTCTTTATAATTCCCATCACCCAAAAAGATTTGGATTTGCTTTTCAATTGAGAAAGAGCCCAGCATTCCATGTACTCATATAAATACTTAAAATAATTTAAAATCCTGTTATTTAATGTAGTCAAAGGGACCCATGCAAGGGAAGGGCCACCTGACAGACTACATTTCCCAGGTTCCCACATAGGTGGAAGCAGAGGGTACCACCCCCTCCTGGGTACAAATACTCACAGGTGAGGGGGGCTGGGTTTTTTTGCTGCAAAGTCAGATGTGGTTCTCTTGCTTCTGGGTGAAGGTAACTTTCTGTCAATTATAACACGTCTTTCCCAATGTCTAATTGCTTCCTTTACTATCTGCTTTTCTTTTAATTAACACTTTTGCTATTTTAACAGCCCTAAAAACATAACCTTTTAAAGATATCCCTTTCCTTCATGCTCGCTGCTCCATGTTTTGCTGTAAGCTTCCTGTGTATTTGGGGCTTTACTAAGATAAAGGGAGTGTCCTGCTGGCTGTGCTGGTGTTGCTGTGGTTGTAGCAGAGTTGTGGGCATCTCTGTGTATGTGTGTGCGTACTGGCAGTGACCTGTGTTTCTGCTGCCAGGTATTCCTGCCCCTTGGTCTAGGCAGTTAGTGAATGCTGTAATTACAGAAAGCTGTTGCATCCCAATAAATGGTAGGTTGTGAGCTAATTAGGCTCAGCCTTCTCATGGAGGGAGAGGCCTTTCTGTGCGCTGTGAGCAGTGATACCCAGGGCTGCTGGTTGCTCCAGGGGTGCAAGAGGAGTGTGGTAAACATCAGCTCTTTGAAGACTTTGCTTCTTTACTGGTCTCCCTGCCATGTAGTTGGGAGGGAATGAGAACACGTTGCAGTCTACCCAGCTCAGATGTGGCCTGTGACCCAACTAATGCTGCTGGCACTGCATGATTTCTACCTCTGGATTCTCCAGTGTAAGCAGCCAATTTATGGTTTCTTCTTCCACTGATGGGGGAAGCAGCTTTCTGTGCCCTTTATGCCCCACTCGTAAAAGTCTGGACTTAATTTGGCCCATGTGAATTAGGGCTGTAAAAACAAAAGGCAGGTGAGGTTTGTAACGCTGGGCTGACCAAATAAATCAGCTCTATTCTTTATTTTTTTCTTTTTTTAATATGTTAATGTGATACTGTGAGCTTAAAATAAAAATCCTCATTAATGAAGGAAAACTAGAGCTCTTCCTGAACTGTGTGCCACAGCCATGTGTGTGACACTCTTCCACTTTATTAGCCTGCTCCTTACCTCACTGGCAATCCCAGCCTGGCCATGTGTTCCCTGGGATGGGAGGGTAATTAGTTCCCCATGCTGGCTGTGTCCTGGGCCTCTCCTGAGCAGGAGCTGACAGCCATGTGTAGCATTGTGATGTGGAATACTGGTCATTAGGGACAGAGCTGAGATTACCTATCTTATTTCCTTCCTGACCTTAGGTCAGAACTGAAGCACAGTCCCTGAGGTGAAGGGTTTTTGCTTTCTACCCAGCACTGCCATGCTAAGCAGCTCCCTCAGAGCTGGCACCTTAGGGAGATGGCAAATCTAAAATAAACATCATAACTAACATGAGTAATGGGAATGAAATGGCCTTCTCCCAGTAGAAACGCCCTTTCTCATTTGTGGTCTGTTTTACCAGGAAGGCAGTGAGAGACTCCACAATGTGTGTTTGACATTTCTTGCATTAATTGTAGTCTCAATTCCTTATGGTGTAATTCCAAAGTGGTGGGGGGAACCCAACCCCAAACATGTGCAGAAGTTGAAGATTGTTGAATTTCTGGTGTAAAAAGGCTATAACTGGGGTGAATGTTTCCCCACAGCAGGAAATCCCAGGCTGTGGCTGAGTTAGAAAAGATTCTGAGAGTGTAGGAAAAAGGGGCTGTGGAACAGAAGCCTGTGGGATACTCTCACTGTCCCATGTTTGTACTTCCTGGCAGTCAGCATCACTGACTCCTGCTGGAGAGGTTTTCCTGCACCTTGCAGATGTGGAGAGGGAGGCTGGATAAGGAGGAAGTTGATAGCATCAGGGACAGGAAGGACAAGACAAAGGAGTGGAAGTCATGTTTCTGGAAAGAGTGGCCCAGAGCAGCAGTGAGTCTGGACTGAAGTGAGGTGGCTTCTCTAGAATATCTTTCTTTTGGCTCCTTTTAGAACTTTTGGGACTCAAGGAAGTTGTAACTATACCATTATAAATGATATACACTATCAGTTAGATCTTCCTAATAATCTGACTCTAATTTTAATAATTCCAAATTAGAGAATAATACATTAGGGAATATTTGTTTCCTTTTTTAATTTTACTCATTGCTCCATTAGTGAAATTACACAAGTTTTATATTCATGGCAGAAACACATGCATAAATAAATATCAGCAGATAAATTATAAGATCACCTCTTAAGATTCCTAGAGCTATAATTAAAACCATGTTTGTTTTACTGAAATTTAGGTTTAGCAAATCTTTATATAATAGTCTTTATACAAGACTTTTACAAGTCTTTATATATAAAGACTTAATATATAGACTTTAATATATACAAGACTTATACAAGTCTTTATATATAATAAGTCTTTATACAAGACTTTTATCTTTGTATCTATATAATTTAGGTAATACAAGATTTTTATCTCTGTATCTAGATAATTTATGTAATACAATGTACTCGATTAGCCAATGTTAGTTTAAATTCTTCATGGTATTCACTGATTTCATAGCAGTGACTATTTTGTCACAATTCAGCCTGTTATTTTACAGCTGGCTCCTACCACTGCTGGTAGGTAACTATGTGATATATAACTTGCAAGCAGTCCTGCTGTTTGTTACTGGCAATTAATTTCTCTGGTGCCTTTCTTCCATTCAGGCCAGGCCTTTATGTTCTAAATCCAGCTATTCTAATACTCCCCACTTCTGCTGTGTAGAAAAGACTCAGACTGACAGATTATCGCAGGGCAGTTAAGCATGTAATTGCTCAAATGAGTTAAAATCCCTTCAAATATCTGTCTTTGTACCTCATCACACCACTTCATGGACTCAAATATTTGACAATTGATGAAGATAAACTAAAAGGATCTTCATTAGCTACCAACCACCGTGACAAGCTTCTTTCAGCTAAAGGCTGGTGAAGTTTGGGACTTATTATCTACTTAAAAACTGCAGGAAAGCAGAAAAATACTTCAGTGTACTTTAGACTAGAGAAAACTAGAAGCTTACATGGTAGCTGGGGTCAAACAAAACTGTGGTTTGCTAATCTAGAGCTGTACTCGTTTCAAATGTGCAGTAAAATACCCATGGAATCTACAGGATAAAAACATAAAGGAAATGTTTCAAGCTTCTGATAGCAGCAATCATCACAGCCTCCCAGCTAATGGTAAATACAGGGATCTTACTCATTGCAATGCAAGTGTGCAGCAGAAATCCACTTGTTAAACGATGCCCCTTTTTATTGCATTGCAGTTTTGCCAGTGGGAATGAAAACTTTGAGTGCAGCCACCTGGATTTCAGGTGCTGTGTTTGAGGATGCTGAACACTGCACTTAGCAGAAAACTCGGGGCAAGGCAGGCTGGACAGGCTGTGAGTTCACAGACAGTGTACTTGGAGATGCCCCAAGTCATCTTAGATTTTGAACGTACCCGTTTTATGTTGAGGAGAGATTTAAAAATCAGCTGATCTTCATGTTGAAGTGGACTGTTGGAGCAGTGCCAGTGGTGCTGGGTGAAAATGTAGCCACATTGGAGTAAGAGGGGGCTGGTGTGTCACTTAACAGGGGACAATATTAGTGGCATCTATGCATAGTTCTGAACCAGGTGGAAGAATCTTTATCAAACACATTCCTTCGCATTTTTTCTTGAAAATCCATAGTTGGGGGTGGTCTGCTGAGGTTGCATGTGTGGTTCCTCAGGGGTGTCCCTGTAGTGGCATGGGTTGCTCAGGGATGTGTGTGATAGTGTGGGGTCCTCCCTGGGTGCCCCCTCTGACATGTGTCCCCAACAGTGTCCCCTTATCCCTTACCAATGCAACCCCTGAAATCTGTCAGGTGAGGATTTGCCCTGTTGCAGTCTGTGAGACTGGGGATGTGTTACCCAAATTGCCCTAGGGCAGAAAAAAAATAAAGCATTACAGTTGCATTTATCTAGGTATAGGCTTTTCTTTTTCTGTTTCTCCCTATACATTTCTTTGGAATAGGGGATCTTATATAATTCATATATAGCATGTTGTGCATGGAAATTCTTCTATTGTATATTTAATGTTTAAAATGGTTTCTGCAGTGATAAGAGGAGGGATAGGATACCTCCAGTGCACCTCTGGCCTTATTGAAACAGGGAGCTCTGCCAGACTCTTCTGGTGCTTCTAATTCATGGCCAAAGTAACTAAACAGTTTATCTGTGGTGAAACACTGGACTTGTATTTTTACCTCCTATTTAAAACTAAAATACAGTGCTGCATGTTTCAAATATGTTTTAAAAATGTGATGCCGAAAAAGCTCTTTTTGATCCTTTCAAGTGTTGGACATCCTTTCATCATTTTATTCACCATGTTTTTAAAATGAAACAAACCTGAGCCAACAACTTAACAAGATTTCTTTTTCCTAGATCCTGACCCATGTTCTCAGTGACCAGTGTAAAGCTCTCCACTTGTTTAAATTTCCTCACATTGAGATGAAGCTTGGAGTGTTTTGCAAAGGATTCTGCTCGATTCCCTCTGCACATAGTAAGTTGAACTTTAAGCTTTCTATTGAAGTTAATCACACTTTCTCTCATGAGTAAAAATGTTTTTAACATGAAACAACAGCCCACTGAGGTTTGACAAACTATATTTTAATTGTAATTGATTTATACCAAAAGATAAAATGAGTTAATTAGGGCATGCTATCAGAATTAGTGGCAAGGGAAATGCTCTATAAAGCTGGCAGGTAGGGGGTAGGAGATGAGAGATTTTGAGAGGGAGTAGGACACTGGCATTTGTAACCTCCTAGTGCTGAACTGAGTAATGAAAATATGCTACCTCTGGCTTTTGCACAGATTGCATGTGTGGATTTCTGTAGTAGAGTCGAGATGGAGGTTGAGTGTAGTCCAAAGAGATTTAATTGGATCTGTGTGACTGCTACTTCTTGGTGTGATACAGAGACTGTTTTTTCGTTCCATCAACAAAATGCTCCATTGCCCTCAGAGTTTCTGCCTGGTGTGAAGGTAGGCTCTGTGGCTCCATGAGGCTGCCAAGCTGAGCAGGTACAATCCAATATGAGTAAGGTTTAGAAAAAACAGTCCCTTATTTATCGGTAATGTTTCTGGTCGTACCAAGTTCCCTTTCAAGCTGTTGTAAGCAGGTGTCACTTTATGCTGTTGGCAGTGGTGTGCAGTGTGTCATGATTATGGCTGTAATTTGGTCATGGAAAGCTTAGCAGAAATCCAGTTATCATGGTGGAGGCATTACAAGGGGTTATCTCATCATCAAAAATGTGTCTTGTGCTGGCTTGACATTGTGGAGACATAAGTCATGGAATGTGCTGAAAATTGGACGTGGGTTTGGCTTCTCTCTGCTCTTCAGGGGATGTGCTGTGTGGGTAGGGCTGTGTCAGCAATCTGAGGTAAGCCCCTTTTCCAATCTGAGCATAACAATAATTGCTGTTGTGTGAAGTGACATGCAAGTGTGTTGTGCAAAATGATGCTTTTTATCTGAAAAAAAACCCCTTTTGTTCTGTTTTATGTGGAATTATTTTTAAGGTGTGTTGAGGTTTAACAATTGCAGCCGTTCTCCTGGTGTCAGAACGTTCAATACGCAACAAGTTGTGTGATATTTAAGGCAAATTTAATTCTATCCCTTGAAGATATGAGCTTGCAAAGACTGCAATTTAGAATGTCAGTTCCTATGTGATATTATTTCTTCTGTGAGGTATCTCCAGGAGATGCTGCACTTCTGATATCCCTGTATGCAGATCACATGTGGAAGTCACACGGGAAGGACATTTCTCCCCACAGATCTCTTGCAGATAATTTATATTTTTTTAGCAGATATAGTTGCATAATCTGCTTTAACATTGCAAGGCTGAAATTTGTTGTAAAGGGCTAAGGAAGTTACATGTATCACTTCAGGGATGATGGTCTAATTCACTCTTCCCTATGGGACTTTGCCAGATCATGCCAACGTAATATGTTTGTCATTTTATCCTTATGTGAGTCAGGTAATTGAGGTTCTGCTATTGTAATATCTGAGATAAAGTAATTATTTATGAAAGTTTGATCAGTATTGACTTTAAAATGTTATGGAAGTGTTTCCATATGTGAAGAAATCACCATCCTTGGGAAAGGCTGAAAAGCCACAAATGTTAATTTTGCAAATGAATCTGGGCCATCTGCATATTCCTGTTTGTTGGGTTCACTTGAGACCCTGTAGCACTAGGAGAACTGGGTAACTTGGTAAATTTGTAGGAGAAATCTCTTCTTAAAATTAGAGACTCTTTCTAATCACAAAAAGTTGGTTTGGAAAATATACAAGACAACAACAAAGGAGTGATTTTGGTGAAATTTAGTGCTGCCCTTTGCATTTCACCTTTGTCCTTCTCATCCATTTGTGGAGTCCTTTCCCCTGTTCCTGTTCTCCTCCTGCATGACAGGTGAGGTTGGATGTGAGACAGTCAATACAGTTTCTCATGTATATTTCAAAGAACAGCAGTCAATTAACCTTGAGAGGGTTGGACGTTCTCTTGTCTATAACAATAGGCTGAGATGCTAAATGCAATCAGAGTATGGGGATGGAAGGAAGGAGCTTGAGTCTCTCACATGCAAATAAGTCGTCCTGAGATCCTCTTCCCACTTTTAAAATCACTTTTAAAAATGTAATATCTACCAAGAAATGCTCTGATTTATAGCACATTTTTTCCCAGTGTGGCAGAACATTATTATTGCTGTTTCAATAGCATCAGATTAAACTCATCTTTTATGAGTATGAAGACAGACAGGGTCATTGATCTGAGTGTATCTAAACTAAACTTGATCAAAGATGCAACAAGACAATTGTCAGTGGGGTGAGGAAATAGGCTGGATAATCATACAAAGCCAAGCTCATTAATATTTCAAGTGATATGGCCAAATTTTGACTACTCAGGCTTGTTGCAAGAGCAGCTCAAACAGCTTTGCAACTTAAAATCTGGTAAAACCAGTAATACCTCTAGGGCGGGGAGCTTGGGAGAAGAGTCACTTGCCCTAAACTTCCCCTTTGCAGTTTGGAAGTATATAATTATCTTTTATACTGTTTACACATAACATTGTCAAGGCACAATTGTACCTATTTATTTTTTATTTTTATTTTAATAAGACTATAGGTATAAAAGCAACAAATTTTGCTCTTAAAGGAAAAAGGTTGTTATGATGTGGCCCATCCCTAAATCAAAGATGTAGAGAATATTAGAGTGGGCTGTGTTGTATTTTAGGAAGTATTCCTCTCAGGTGAGGAGTCGTGTGTGTGTATATGTATGTGAAAGGCATTTTATATGCAGAAAGGATCACAGGAAAGTAGCAGAATGGAAATTACTTTTTCATATCTGTTAGAAAGAAACCCCTGTAGACGTTGATATCCTTGCAAGGACTCATCTTCACCTTATATAAGGACTGCACTCATCCAGTTATTTTAAATTGGTTGCAAAATACAATTATACATAAAGAAGCACAGTAAAGAGCTCTATCAAATGCAGTAGAGCAGTAAATGCTGTTTTCAATTAAACACTAATCTAAAGGATATTATTTCACTGTTCAAGACCTCTCCAGATTTATTTTTTTTAAACAAACATGTTTTAATTACAGAATTCCATTTGCTGCTGCTGAAAGTTTGTCCTTTTAATGAAGAAGATATTTCAAAATTACTATAGGTACTTGCAGAAGGCCTCATCCTGAATTTCATTAAGCACTTAAAAATGTCTTTGAAGTTTTCTTTTTCAGTGAAAACCAGAGTTGGTATGCTACTAAAAGAGAGTGTGGGTCAGAGCCTTATACTAGGCAAATCAGCACATCTCAGATTTAAATGAAGTTACACTAATGTAATTCAAATGGGACTAGAACAACTATATTAGTGTATAAAGATATAGTATAAGATTTTAAAATTATTTGAAAGCATAAACCCATGTATTTTTCAGTGTCTGAATTTTGGCTCAAATGAGATATTCCCAAAATATTGAGTAGATTTCAGCCATTCTTGGAGCTGTTTACCTCATGGTGTATCTAATTATACTGTATTTTTTAGAGTTGATTAAACAGTTCCCCAATAATGAGATTCAACTTTAAACTACCTCAGGATAAAAAGAGGTAATTGGAACTGTTCTCACCTCAGTTCAACATCATGGGCAAGCACCCCTTTTGTACAGGTCCCTTTGGGATGCTGGTAAACAACACACAACTGTTTGTGGATGCAGTTTATAGGTGGTGAGCGGTCTGGATTTGCCAAAAAACCGGCAGTTTTTAAATTTTTCACATGCTCAGATGTATAGGATGGCACAAAGGACAGAATATGGTTTAGAAAGTTGTTTTGCGGTTTCTTGTTGGTCCAATCTTAAATTCTTGTGGTTGGCATTTAAACACCATGTAATCCATGTACACAGTGACTGTGCCAATACTACAGAGTAATCAATAATCACTGAATTCGATAGGAAGAGACAGCATCTTGGATCCCCATAGTGGCAGAAGTTAATATTGATTCCCTAAAATAACCTTTTTTTTTCTGGAGTTGTTCAGAAATAAAGGCTGTTCAAGTGATCAGTTGTAGCAGACTAAATTCCTGGTTTGTGATGATGGCTTTGAGTCATATCTATTTGTATGCATGCAAATCAGAACTTTAGACCAAGACCCAGACTCATCTGGATCCACCAACCCTGTTCATTAGGGATTCATTATGGTGAGGAGGTAGAGTAGGAATGGCATTAGCTTCTTAACACCAAAATATTACTATTACATGTAAGTAAATGGCTTCATTTATTTCCAAAAACAAGGAGTGTTACTCCTTGAAACAGTTGCCTCCTCTTATTTATGTTCCAGGATCGTTGTAGTGCTGGGTTTTCCAAACACCTCTGGAATAGGTGTCCTAATTCTATAGAGGTCAATGGGCTTTGTGTGCCTAAACCCCTCGGAGTCCCCTGAAAATCCCACTTGTAGGACACTAAATCATTGGTGTAAACAGTTCAAGGCCACTTGAAGGGCCCTCCAGATTTCTTTGATCTTTTCCCAAGAAGTTCCTGGTGGTTTGGAAGGTACAACTGCCTGATTAGGAGGCAAAAAGCTGCCCCACATCGTGTAGCTGTTGTGTCTACACCTGTAGTTGATAGCTGGAGTCCAGGTAGTACTTTCCCATAATCCAATAACATCCAGCCACTTTGGCTTTGTAATGATTTCTGTCTCTGCTTGTTTTCTTGTCCAGGATTATGACCTCAGGAACACTACTGCTCCACATAAAAGATTACTAGGGTAAAATTAAAACATGTAAGAAACTTGTTAAATGTTGTCAGGGTTTATAATTTAAAACTGCTATGTTATTAGATATTGGAACAGTACAAAAGGTAACTCGTGCAAAGGTTTTAACCTCTGGCCCTTTCTATACCAATTAAAGTATAATGTATAATGAAATTTTAATCTCATGTAATTAAGCACAGTATTAATTTTGTAAAACTGGAAAGGCTTTTTAACCTGTATTAATCTTCCTTTTTGAAGAAAGTAAGTGTGTTTCTTACATTTCTTACAAGTTGCATTGTTTCTTTTTAATTAAAGGAAAGAATTCAATTTCTTTGTTTATACAAGTTCATAAAATATTTTTCTCTACATCTCTTCTCCTAGGTTAAATATCAAAAGCAAGTTGTTTGGGTTTTTACTCTTATTAAGAAAAGCATTGTTGAATATCACAGTTTCCTCAGGGTAAGGCAATAGACTACACAGATTTAATTAATCAAGAATATATTTATACTGTAAAATGTCTAATATATCATTAAATCCTTTCCTCCTTCTTTGAAAGAACACAGTATCTCTGCTCAGAAGGTATTAAGGTTTTAATGAGACTTACGTCATTCATTAATCTTTTAAAATAAAATTCTTGTAGCTTGTATAAATGTGCATATACACATGCAAACACATTTCTTGTAAACATTCTAATTTTGCAAGAATTAGAGGCAAGATTTCCAGTGACCAAGATCAGAATATGCCCTTATAGGATGGAAAAAAAGATCATAACATGAGATTGCCAGTAAAATGTCTGAGAAGGGTAGAAGGAAATGTCTGAAGACTAAGAATTGCTTTCTTTAAAAGTTATAAAAAGAATGCGCAACTGGAAAAGATTCCAGGGATTCTGAGGAAGATGCATGTGATATCTAATACTGAAAATGCATTAAAAGCCCTGGCATAAGCAGTTGGTGTATAATGGATAATTTGGGCTTATTATTGATGACATCTTAGTCTATCAGGTCTGGCCTTAAAGCGAGGGAAACACGGCTCAGTTGGGCGTGGGAAGAGTTGTTTGAGGGGCTCAGGAGTGACAGTGCTGATCCTGCAGGACACAACATGGGTGGAAGGCACTGCAGAGGTTCTTAACACAGCTCGGTCAAACTCCTGCCCCAGCTTTCTTTCCTCCAGTGCCTCTGTGTGATCACATGGAAATAAACGTGGTGGCATAGCTGTACTGGTTGGGTTTTATCCCTGCTCTGATGCATGCAGAGCAGGGTGGGTGAGTGTACTCATGGCATAGCAGTGAGATAGGCACTCATGGATATTGCTTGAAGGCTGGGTCAGCCTTCATCTGATGGCAGCCACAGTCAAACCTTACTAGACATAGGTAGACATGGTCAGACACTACTATGCCTTTTATCTAAATTGCCCCTAGAATATTTTAAATTATTAAATCTCCCCCCCACTAAAAAAGAAAATCCAGGGGTGTTATTTTTTCATATCATTTAAAGGCAGTCCCTAAAAATAAATCCAAGTTTCAGAGTAGTCATCATGCTTGATGATCAGCATGACTTTTGTTAAAGTTCTTGCCTTTCTGTTTAAAACAAAAGACAGCATAAAACATCAGAAATCTTGGGTTACCAAATGAGGGGACTCTGGCTTTCATCGATACACTCACTAGACTGTCAAATGATGATGGATAGCAGGCACCTAAGATAAATTAGCATCCTGTCAGCCCTGAAAACAAGGCAAACTAGCTTTCATCCAGGTCTGTGTTGCTTCCTTGTGTGCATATGGTACAACTGGGCCATCCATTTAGAAATACCATGGCATTTATTTTTCTGCCCAAATGATAGCATTCCATGAGGTTTCAGGTGCAGACAATAGTTACTAGATCTCATCACCACAGTTCAGTGATAGTACTAGAAGTCCCAATTCTTGATGGAACTGACACGTTGAGATTTGTCGTGAGGTTTGTTATTAGAGAAAGAGTGTTATTATAGAAGACTAGAAGGACAAGATGGTAAAATATCCACATTTGCAAATTAGGAAAGAACTGTGAGGCTGTTTATGAATGGATGTTCAATATACTGAGAACAGAGGATTAGAACTAATACATTTGTCATGTGAAAAAGTGCTCATGCTTTCTATATACGTTTGATTGAAACATTAGAATTTTTCAAAGGCTTTTTTGTAGAACATAATTGTATCAGTTCTGAACTCAGTGGCATAGAAAAGTAGAGGGAAGAATATCTTTATTTGTCCAATAATAACTTTGTTTGTGGGAAGAGATCTGAAGGAATCCGGGGATAAATTTGGCATAGGCCCTTTGGTGTGTAAGGTTGGTAATATCTTCACCTATCTGCCAACCTGTGGATATTGTCATATTACTATGGGGGCAGCAAAAAGTCATTGGGCTCAAGCAGAATGCAACATGTAGTCTCCTGTAGGTAGTACAAAGCTTTCCACTGTCAGCATGTTGCCTCAATCTGGCCTTACCCCACCCAGAGTGTTGTTTCCTCTGAGAGGTTCTTCAGTGGCAGAATATCTGCATGTAATTAAGAAACAAAAAGTAGGTCTTACAGAAAAGTCTCATGATGATGAGATACTCAAACCTAGCATAAGCTTATTTAAAGTGAGCAGAGCTATTAGAAAAACATGGAAGCTAAAAGAACAGAAAACAAAATAGGACAATGGAAGGAGAGGGAAAATCAATGTTATTAAAATAAAAAGACTCTGCACTGGGCAAGTTTTCCCCAGATTACCTGCCTTTAATATTAAATTACTGTTTTCTGGCAGGATCATCTGCAAAACTCTGATTTTGTTTCTTCTTCTGTTCATAGTCTGATAATTGAGGCTGAATTCCCTTGTCTTTAATATGCCATATATTCTCCACCTGGCAAAGGACTCAGACAGATACAGATAAATACCCTGTAGACATACAGACAGAGAAACTGCTGTAATTGCTTTCATAATGACTCTCAGACATCAAAGGAAGGCAAATAATGGTATTTAACACTGTTTCCATTCTTTAGCTGAAATCTAATTTTATAGAGTTATTGTCAGGCAGTACAGTGAATGTACAAGTGCAACTGTCATAGTCTACTCATATTAATTAGCTGCCCACAAGAGGTCCAGGATAGTAATGGCAAAGTTCTCCTCATTTTAGATGGTCTGATATTCAGACAGAACCATAAGTACAATAGCTTGATTAACATAGTTGCTTAGATCAGGTTTTCCCTAGGAGTATGTCAATTGGCATTTTGAAGAATCAATTAATTAGCACTCCAAATAATCCATTCTTGGGTTAATGAAAGTATTTTGTACAGCTGCAAAAACTTACATGAAATAAAATCCAAGCCTTTCCAGAGTGCTAAGGTGGAAGTCTTGTAATTTGGGGAACATGGTGTCCTCCATAGACAACTTCATAATAAAAAGTTATTAAAAGAAATGCAGTTGACCAGAGCTCATTCAAGAGTTGAACTTGTTTTCATTTGTTTGTTTGTGTTCCAGAGGAGAAGGGTATTCCAGGGCATATAACAGTGCAATAGAAATTAGAACTTTACTGTGCAATAATATGATTAAAATGCAAGGTTAATTATGGTAACCAAATATCAACATTTTGCCTAATGTTACTGAACAATTATGGAAGTTAGATCTTGAAGATAATTTAGTTGATTTAGATTCTGCAAAGCTTTATCCATGTAAATAGTCAGTCTAGACCCACATGATTACTTTCACTGAGGTCACTGAATTTTTTGTTTGTGGCCCAGAAGGCTTTAAAATTAATGGAATCGTTTACCCAAGCAAAATTCTTATGTAAGGGAACTTTCAGAAAGAGGCTTTTACTTTCAATTCCCCTGGCACTGAGGTTTGAATCCTGTACAGATGGAAATTGCACATGGGAGTGAAGATTTTTTTTTAAATTGCATCTGTAAAAACATAGCATTTTGTGAAAGACACCTGTGTTTTATAGGAAGATTTTGTTATATTTGAAACTCTTACGACTATAAACAATTCCTAGTCTTTTCTGTCATATACTTTTTCTGGTTTTTTTGGAGGTAATTTATCACTTTTTGCTCTTGATGTTCCTATTACTGCTGTGCCAAGGTGGAGTGCTTGCATGACAATCCAAGCTTGGTTTGTATCTGGCTGTTCATATGCAACTTCAGACTCAATATACCGCAGGCTTCAGCTTTCTGAAAATCAAGGAATATTGCCACACCAAAAAGCATAGTGATTTAGTAAGCAATTAACTATTCTATGAAATGCTGGAGTATAAAGACTGGAATGCACCTACACAATTTATATTCTACACTAATAGTAGTAATGACCTGACTTTTCTCATTGTCCATAGTTCTTGATCTCCAGCTAGGCCTTTTTAGACAACTTTTGACTTGTTTGCCTTTCTATCTTCCTGCCTTGCCCTTCAGTCCAGTGAGAGCCTACAGAATAATTTTACCTCATAGAGAAAAGCAAGTGTCTTTTACCTATGCAGGAGCCAAAGGAGGGAGAAAAATAAGGTGCTTCTGTATTTGAGGATAATGTTGTTAGACTCAATTTCAGTCTGTTTCTATTTCAAGGCTTTGTGCTGTTGGTTCTCCTATGAGTTGAACAAGGAACTAAACTGGTAAGGAATAATAAATGAAACTATGAAAACTGCAGCTGTGAAAAAGGGGTGTAGGATCAGAATAAGTCTGCACAGGTGAAAAAGTAGAGATGAAGTTCCAACGTACTTGTTCCTTTTTGCCAATGAAATACAGTCTGTCTAATCTTCTGGTCTTCAGACATCTGCAGCTCTGATAGCTGCTCTAAACTTTGGGTAGGCTTTGCAGTTTGGTAAACAGTCTTAATCTGGCTCATTAAAGCACATTGAGTGTGACTGACATTTGACATCCTCATGTTATATCAAAGTCCTCAAATACCACTTGACAAATCTCCATCTATGTTCAAAAAATTTTAAACCTACAATGATGCAGTGATCTGAAATAAAGAGTGTGGCATTGTGGAAAAGGTTACAGACTGGCACTGAGTTGAGCTGGACTAATTTCTGACCTGCAAGTGTCATTGAGCCTCAGTTTCCTACCTTTAAAATAAAAATAAATGTTTCTGGTGATGTTGTCTATTTAAAACCTGATTTTGTCTAAAAGGAACATTTCTAGTTAAAATACCTAGAATATCCCATGTAAATTCAACTTGTGATTTAGGGGTGTGTGTAACAAACCCCAGAATTTTTGAGGTGTAGTTAATTTTACCAAAGGAAAGATCACTGATGTGCTGTAAATAATTTAGCTGTATGGTATATAAAATGAAATACAATGTTATTTTATTTATACATTCACTTCCCTTTCCATGAATGGATTTTGGGGAGCTAAACAATACTGTCCAAGTATATGAAAATAGAATTATAAACTGTAAAATAAATCTGAGTATTTCCAACATACAATTCCCATGTTGGAAATAGACCTTGTTTTCCAGCCTTGCAGAAATGTTATGTTACTGATGTTCCAAATTTTCTTTGACTGCAGCCAGTGTGTAGGAAACTGGTTAAGGTCTATTTATTCCACATTTGTAGGTCCCTTTTGTTTTAAATGCCTAACTCTAAAGTTAGTTGTCAGAGCTTATTATGGACTTACGCCAGGAGTGAGATCTTCCTTATTTTGCTAATCAGCTTCCTCCATATCTGCATGCTCATTTTCTGATATCTGATGAGGCGACAAGGTCATTGGACGTACAAGTACTTATTTAAAAACCGACATGAGAGTGAGATAGAGGTTAGTTGGGTCTATCAGAGCTGTCAATCAATTAATGAAAATTATTGAGCAAGGACACCGTGGGGGAAGTGAACAGAAGGAATGAAAATGACCATGGAGATGCAACATAGGGAAAATGACAGAACTGACTAAATGTGCTCACGTGAGGACTAAAACCAGACATGCTCACACGGCAAATGAAAGACAGCACTGGGAGACACTTGGGCCAGAATATTTGCCATTATATGGACCAAAAGACTGACAGATTACTTCGGCCTTTTGTCCAAAAGCACATTGAATGCTGCATTTGCTAAGTAAAGAATAAAGTTGAGCAGTCCCCTGTGCATTTTGAATGGCTTTTGTTAAGGTTCTCCAGACTTACTGCAAATTTGTAGCATGTAAAAAAATGAAATGTCTAGGGCTAGGCTAGAGTTTGCTGCTGTGGTCTGGAATTTGAAATGAGTCGAGGGGGTATAGAACAGATTCCTACCTGTAAATAAACGACGGATATAAATAGCAAAATAGGGCAGCACTGACAGAGCCTCACAAAAGCTCACTTAAAAGCTGCACTATCACTACAGTACACGGTGTACTGGCACAAGACAAGAGTATACTGTTTATCAGTACAAAAAAGAAATAATTTATAACTTGATCCTTGGGGGGAAAATGGAGAAATAAAAAATAGACAAAAAAAAAGAAACAAGAGAGGAGAAAAATTGCCAATATGTTTGTGTGAATGAAAGATAGTGAGGGGAAAAATGAAAAGAGAGCGAAGTCAGAAGCAGGGAGATACTGACACCAAATCTCTGCAAAGCGTTCAAAATTCTCCAGCTGCCACGCTTTTAATTTGCTACCATTCTAATTAAAATGCAAATTAAATTTATAATTAGCATCAGCGCTTTCTAAAGAAACCTCCTTGTGTGCAGCACAAACATATGGGACGATGGTATAGTGTAAAGTTTGTAAAAACAGAAGGAGAGACACAAATGGAAGGACAGAAATGTTGCTACCAAATAAGTTGCTGAGTAGGAGGGGTAGGGGAGAAAATGGGGAGACACAGTGGATTTTAAGGGATGGAATTGGGTAAGTGTCCCAGTGTAACAAAGAGATTGCTGAATATGAAAGATCTGTCCGGGAGTTACTTTTTGTTGAATCAGGTGTCAGAGGTCATGCTGCATGTCATTGGTGTTGTATAGAGCATGCCAAAAAGGCATAAAGGGTCACAGCTTCTAATCAAAAAGTCTATGACCAAAAATGAACCGCTGCTTGCTTCCAGATAATTAATTTAAAAATTGATGGGAAACAAAGTACTAAAATCACATCATGATTTGAGCACATATACCATTTTAAAGCTTGCCACTTCCCATGTGAGAATCCCACCAGAAAAGCTTGATTCAATGACATGGAACATGTAGAATCTTTGTGCCTTAATTTATCTGTATAAATCTGATAAAATTTCATGGTAGGAGACCTTTATTTTCTTAAATATTAAAATTTATTTTACTTTCTAACTGGTGTGGCATAAAAGTTGGAAACAATCAGAAGATACTCAAACACTTTGATGTTGGAATGAATCATTCCAGTTAAATCTGTGTCAGTATTTCCATAAGTGAGTTTTAGTGGGGGGACCCAATTTTGTGCTCATATATATTTGCAATTGTCTCTTTAAGATCCGCGTGTAAAACCTCACACCGTGAATCCCTCTGCAACACCCAATCAAAGAGAAAAATGGTGTCATGTGAGCGACCAGACACATCACCACTGAGACACTGTCCCAAATTAAAACATTAATTAGAACAAACTGTGGCATAGATGCTCTGGGTTTGGTGGGGGGTTTTTTGTTTTTGTTTTGTTTTTGTGAGTATTATTATTCCATTTGTAGAAAGCTTGTGGCTATTTCATGAGCAGGAAAAGCAGCTGCATTAATCTGATAAATGATTTGTTGCAAATTTTTCCTTCATCTCTTCTGAGACTGCAGTTGGGTGCTGGGGCTTTTCTGTTGCTACTTTCACTGGATATTAAGCAGCTAATGTGGTATTAAAGGTTTGATAAAACTACTAAGGACAAAATTGGCTTCATTATAATACTGTTTGGTTGTTGGGGTGTCTTTGAGTTCTCAGGGGAAGGGAGGGGAAGAAACCAAGTCTGATCTCCAAAGCAGTAATTTATTTATTTTTCCACTAAGGACCCTTGCAAAAGCTTGAGTGCTTTTAATATTCTGGGAACTTGCCTTTATTTATTAGCCAGGCTCTCCATCAGATAGTTTAAAATCTGAATGTAACAGGAATGAATATGTCATAGTTAAGTGTTAAACTGTTAAAGAACTGATGTAAAGCAGGATTGTAGGAATATTTTTATAAGTAATAAAGTCAATTAAAATGATAAGCCTATAATATTGTCATTGTGACAGTACAAAAATTCATTTTGCATATGCTGTCTTGGGCATGCCGACAAATAGTAACAATTTTTGCTGTCAAAATTCAGAGTAGAATTAGAATTTTAACGTGTTTAGTTTATTTTTAGGGGGGATGAGAAGGATATTCTTGGCTCCACTGGCCTAGCTGGTGCATGTCGGCAGTGGTCTGCTGGCATTATTGCACTGAGTTCTAGATGTTAGACTGTTTATCTTTTCATAAAGACCAAGAAACAACAGACTATCCCACTTATTTTAATTAATATTTAAAAGCGTATCTAAGAATAATGGAACCTGTAAATCAGTTAAAGTAAAGCTTTGTTCTGCAATGTAACATATATCCTGTGAGCAAACACACAGCATCTCTGTTCTTCTCTCACCATCAGTTCAGTTTTTGGAAGTTTTAAACACTTGCAACTCAAACTGACTTTACCCAAAGTCTTATTGATTAACTTTGAAAATGAGTCCATATGGATGGTATCGTTATGTCCTCTTCCATGTCAACATATGTCTATCAAAAATGCTAAGAAATTGTGATCAACTGAAATAAGGAGGAGGGCAGTGTGTAGAATAGACATGAGAAAGAACCCATCAACACTGGGATGAAGTTTCTAGGAGAAGTTATTTGGGGCCTTATGGATTGCATTGAATATATGGAAATGTGAACATGTTGTAAATACAGATCGTCTTAAGCCTATTTTTAAGAAATAGAATTGGACAAATCTGTGCCACTGTAACTTTTTTTTTGTGGTATTTGATATATCTATCACCATCACTATAAGTCTGGAGAACGCATTCTTTATTCCCCCTGCTGCTCCTGTATGTAGCCCAAATGACTGCAGGAAAGCTGCTTATGGTGTAGGGTGAACTTAGATATTCTGTAGCTATTGCAGATTTAGATAAACTAGATTTTTCTGAGCATGGGGTCTGAAACCACAGTAGTAAGCACTTGCTCTTTAATCGAAATGTAAGTAATTATTTGAGAAACTTAGGAGAAAAATTTATCTTACTATAAAGGTAAGATAAAGGTTGGAAGATCCTTCCAACCAAAACCATTCTGTGAAAATTTCCTTCCATTCTGTGATCACTAGAGATGGGTTAAAACCTTTAGAGAGAAGCACTGCGTACATAAGTGGTGAATTGTGCAAGTAGTTTCTTTTTGGCTGGACATCTAATTTCATATAAATGGAATCCAAGACACAACACTTCAGCAATTCTACAAAATTATTAGTTAACAAAAACCTCTGCTTTGGGATGAACTTTGGCCCACATTGTACAGCTTTGCAAACAGATTTTTAAAATAACTCATTGGTCTTATAAAAACTGACAACATGAGATTGAAGTGTTTCCTGACAGCAAAATAATTCTCCTAGCACCATGATTTGGGCACCATTGTCTTCTGCACAGAATCTGAGTTCCGGATATTTGAGAAGGGAGGCAATGAGCCTAAATAAAGTCCTCTGTTGGACGCACAAAGGGTGAAAAACAAAAAGGCATAAAAGGGTTGCTTTGTGTAATTTTTAATTGTTGTCCTTTTCTTATTCAGTAAATGAAGTCACCTTTGTAGTGGTTTCATGAACCGCTGGGTAATCAAAATTATTATGCTGCCACCTGTTGTCCGTTAATTATTCTGAGAAGATACTCATAAATCATAACACTGGACAATAAATCAAACTGTCAGGGCCCAGGTCAAAGGTTATGCATGAAAAGTTATAGGTCACCAACAGGGTGTGAAAGATCAGGGTTGTGGAGCATCACTCATTGTCAAGTAATGTTGGGAGAAGTGCCACTGGAACAAAAGAAAAACTAAAGTACAGAAGAATTCAGGCCCAAAGATAGGCTCCAGGCTCACGCACAAAAGGAATCAAATTGACATGTCATTACACTGCAGATCTGACAACCAGCAAGATTGTCTGGCAATGCCCTGACTCAAATACTTTTGTCTCGACTGATCCTTGTTGTGAGCCAAGGCTCCTTTTGAAATGTTTCATGTATCTGGGCCAGATTCTGCTCCCGCGAGAAGTCAATGAGTGTCTTGGCCTCTGTGTATTTGGAATTTAAAACAGTGTTCACTTTTTTTTTGCAGTTGCTGAAGAATCATGAGAGAGCCTATATTTGCCAGGGGTAAAATTCATGAGCTTCTTTTCAAGTCTGAGTGATTGGGTATCCAGGGTTTATCCTATTTGGTATTAATTCATTTCCTGGCAGCAAAGTAAATCCAGTGTTACAAAAGTATTCTTATTCCAACCTGCAGTCAGGCCTATGTACCTCTCTGGGAAGGCACAGTTAGATGGGCTGGATCCACCTTTCCTTAAGTCGAGGCCTTCACACTGGTTCCATCCCTGTCTCAAGGGAAGAAGTAATGCCAGGGTCATCTCTCCTGCTGGACCTGTGCTCAAGTCAGGGGACTGGCTTTCTGAGAAAAGCTAAAGGAACATGTAGCATCTGATGTAGCTTCCCTCATTCTTTTCTTGCCCTTTCTTCCTACACTGTTTTTCCTGGAATGTTGTCCATTTCCCATGTTGGGGGTAGCATAGCTGAAGTGGCAGAGACTAAGGACTTGCTCTGCGTCTTCTCTCTCTTGCCCTTGGGTTTGAGCAGGTGCTTGGAATGCCCAGATCCATCAGCCTCAACCTGTGCTTATCCCAGCATTACCTGCTGTAGGGGGAAAGCACATTCCCTCCTTGCAGGGAGAGGTGAGATAGGGCTGCGAGGTGCAGGTCTGCCTGTACTTCCCTAGTTACAGGAGAGGAATTCAGGCCCTTCTGGGTGGAAAATGTTATTGGAGGACCTTGAATGGATTCTGAAACAATGGGTGAGTTCAGACCTTTTTTCCTACTAAAAATGAAAGGTTTTGGCAAAGGTGCTGCATAGAATTTTCTGAGGATGTGTTCTATGGTTTGTGTTTGCTCCTAAAAACTTCAGCTTCCTTTCATAACTTATGTATATTGAAATACATGTGTTTAAAATAGAATAATTACTTGAAAGCAAATATGCACTGACAAGCAATCACTAATTTAAAACCTGCTTAGAGGTAAATTGTTTCTGATGTGAAAGAAGTCACTTTAAGAAAAATAAAACGAAAAATACCCAACACAAACCCCCACCCAATAACAAACAGGCTGCTGGAAACACCTCTGATGAGCCAGCAGTGTGGTGTACCCTGGTGCCTACTGTTTGAGTTAACTTACTGTCAGGATAATCTGCTGTAGGATTTGTGGCTAATGGGCAAGCAACTTCAATTTTAAAACATGATTTCTTTTCAGGAAGTACTATGATTCAGGTTTGTTTTAGTGGGGTGGCTTTTTGCTCAGATAACCTGGACTTTGAGGTATTTAATAAACAAAATAGAAGTTAATTCAAACCTGACAATAGTATTAGCTTCAGCATTGACTTGGTCTTGATCTCCCTACATCAAACCTGGATGAATTTCTTCCTTGTTGTTTTGGGGAGGTTATTGAAGAATTGAGACATGAGTCTTGCCTAAGTAGGGAAAAACTTGCTTGTAAATTAGAAGCAATTGAGGTTTTGATTAGATCTGTTCATTTCCCTGTGGCCCTCGTTCCTGAACATTTGCATAAGTGGAGTTCAAAGAAATGGCCATGAGCAGTAATTTTTTTTTTTTTTAATTTTTAAAGCCTTTTAGAAAGATGCGGAATTCATTGATGATGAATAAATTTATGATGTAGAACTTCAGAACTATTAAAATCACTTGGGGCTCTGCCTTTGTGTTTCACCCTGGATTTTTTTTTTGTGGGCAAGATTAAATTAATATATTTAAAAATATTGTGCAAGGGGCAACTTTTGCCTTTTGCAACACAGAAGAAGCTTGAATTCATGAAGGCCACTAGAAATGTTGTTGTTGGTTTTATATTAAATGCACTGATGGTGGACAACACTGTTGAAAACTCTGAAAGGAAACTTTATTTGCGTGGAAGTGAGATTTTGTTTTCTGTCCAGAGAAACAGAGACTTATGATTTAACAGTAAATATCATAGTTTGGAATGAACTTTTTAATTGCTTGATACCTGCCATGGACACTATGAGGAACAACTAACGTAGTGTATCAGCCACAAAGTTTATTTTTGAAGATCTGTAATTATAGTAAATTCTTAAACCCTATGATATGCACATAGATATCCCACAAAAAGGGGAAGTTAATGCTCAATATATTCTTTAGATCAGTTTTACTAATTATTTTAATGTCTTGAAGAACTAAGCACTGTATCTAAGAACTACCTAAAATGTGTCAGCTGTGGAGGAGCATGAGTTGCCACTGTCTTGCAACTGTCATACTTTCTTCACAATAAATCTTGATTTCCTGGTGATCTTCTTTGAATAAAATGAAGGCCCTGATGTGGAAGTTTCCTATGAGCCTAATTGTTATAACAGCATGGACAGTACCCACTATATAATCTCCCCATCTTCTATAATTTGAAAACAACAGTGAAAGGTTATGTGATTCTTCTTATTTTGGCAGGATCCTGAATATCACTTAATGACATTTCATACGCGTGGAAGATATTGACGCAATGCAGGAAAACAGCCAGGGAATAATGCAGCATTTGTAGGAACTCAACTCTCTCCTGGTGGGCATAAAACTCTGCAGACAAACTTCCAGGCAGCTTTAAGGAGGAGAGAATGTAACCCCTTAGTGGAGGGTCTCAAAGAGATCAGATCAGACCCCAAAATGTGGGCAGCACATCAGGCACATGAAGATTTGTCGAACCCCTGATGTAGTTGACAGCATCCCAGTGGCGCCTCTCAGCCTGTGAACCTCTCCATACTTGGATTTCCCAGGGTGCACAGGACCACAAAATAAACCCTACAATTATTCTCTGTATCTTTTGGTTTTGAGCAATTATCATATGAATGTGTGAACTCTGTGCACAGAATGAGAAAGCTGAGTGCAGGTCTGTGGTCATCAAAATAGTTATGAACTTTCTATTCCAAAAGTGAGATTTTGCTTCTTGCCTGTTATAGGGTTTTTTCCTTGTAATTCTTAAGGATATTTTTTTTTTAATTTGCATTGCTAGTAATGAACAATTTAGCTATCTACTCTACTCTCATTTCACATAAAAGCAATTTCTGGCAATTCAGTGAAGGTCAATGAATAATACCCAATGCTTTGATATGAAACACTTAAGGACATCAGTAACTTGACCCCAGAACTTTTTGCAGATTCAGGCTGTAAGTGCTCAAGTAGTGTTCCCATGACACTTGGACTCTGTCAGAAAAAACACAACTATCCTTTGGATTAGTTGTATCATTTTTTCTTTTTTATAAAATGTGTGATCAAAAGGGATTGAAATTAAAACTTTGCAAAAGTTGTTAGCAAAATGACATTTAGTTTTGATAGAGAGGCAATGAGGCAGAACATTTTGCATGTTTGCAAAATAAGTTTCATTTTGATGCGTTTGGCATTACTGATTATATTAATTAACTTAACAGCAAGTGTGAAGATTATTTATGATGCATTAAAAATGATTGGATCTTAATTGCTTCCCTGTAAGAACAAGGAAGTTGAATTTCAGGTTGTGGAGAGCTCCATGGTTAGTCTTCTCTTTGACTTTTAACTGTTGTGCTTTAAAAGCAAAGTAAGTGGAATAAAACTAACCACACTATTGAAACTGGTGACTGTTGTGCTTGAGCAGCATTGGCTGATGGCAGTAATCTGGTTTGTTCTGCTAAATCTCTTATTTCATTAGGACCTCATTTTTTAAAGATCCACACCTGATCTCCAGAGTTATTTGAGCAGGGAAGATCTTGAAATCAAGCTCAAGAAACTAGCTTTTTCAGGGGCATCAGTTACTCCATGGGCGCACTACTCGGTTATGAGCGGTGAATATATAATTTTTGGTAATATAATTCTGTATCAAAATGTTAATGAACTCAGTTTCTATAATACTATGTTTACCTTTATACATAAACTTTTGTGCAAGACACAGCTTTTCTGTGTTCTGTTATAGCATCTGTTACATCAAGGTGGAATTACTCCCTTTTTGCACGTTAAAAATTAGTTAATTTTGTTTTCGACTCTTTTAATGAAAATTTACTTCTTCACCTGACATGCAGCAGATGCTATCTCAGACTTAAAGTGACAGAGATCAGTATCCAAAGCAATGGCTTGACACACAGAGGTGCTTCAGATGGTGATTATTATAAGCAAAAAAAGCAGGTTTGTTGATACCTTTTTATCCTTAATATATTTAAAATTGCATAGTTGATAGCATAGTTGCTATGAGAGCATGGTTAATATCTGTTTGATAAGTGTCTTCTCACACCCTGAGGTCTTTTGTAGGCAATTTGCATTCCACAGTGAGAGAAATCAGCTGGAGAGGGTTTATTGTTTTGTATAATAGAAAGGAGTGTGAAAATATTCCAGCCTTGCAGATGGTGTTGCTTGTTAGCCCTGAACATAGACATGCATAAACACTGTTTCCCCTTAAAAAATAGGGTCTCCCCACGTTTCTTTCTTACAATGTATTTGTAAAGGAGAATTCATAGTTTGGTTGTATTGGGATCATTAGTTGATCTTGAAAGGAAAAGTGATGGGATAAAGTCTGTCTTTGAACTTTGATGTGCTGGGTGTTTTAGAGATGACAGAAGGCAAATGCTTCTTTTCTTCTCTGTTGTCTGAATAGAGAGTCCTAGCTCTTGCTATAGACATCTGCTTTTCTAAAAAGTTAAAGGACAAATCTCAACTTTTCCCATAGCAGCAAAGTAAATCTGATTTGAGAAAACTCTGAACATATAGACAGAGGTGGATTGATGAAACAGTTTTAAATCTGGCAAACATAAAACTTTTAAGGGTGCCTGAAAGCTGAAAATGGTGAATGTGTCACAAGAGAGTCAAAGACCACATGAGCTATGTCTGGTGTAGCCAGGGTTTGTGAAGTGGAAGGGTTCCTCTTGGCTTTCATGCCCTTTGGTTTAGATCCTAAAAATTGTATTTTGCTGAAGTTGGAGCCTGAACCACGACTTTCACTGCTTGTGCAGCAGCAGCCAGGAAGAACATAGAAAATGCTTTGCTTTATTAATGGAGGATGCCATACTGAGGATGCCATCCTATGTTCAAAGTCATATGAACCTGAGATTAAAACTCCTGGCTCTCATGCCTCAACTGTAGAAGAAAAAAGTTACCAACCTCCCAAATGCCTCCAGGGCCAGCTGCAAGGTGCTGCAGCTGGCCCTGGAGGCATTTCACTTGGAAGTTTTATATGAATGCAAATACTCTGGAATTGCAGGAGGCTGCAGAGAAAGGTGACACTTTCTGGCGCTTTCTGTTTTGAATGGCACTGGAAATACTGCAGGACCAATTGCTTTCTCATACTGTACCAATGCTTATGATTTTTGCCCAAGGTATTAATTATTCCTGGACATTGCATGTGGCAAAACAGTTGCATAAAATGAGAGAAACTGAAGATGTTTGATTAAATTACTCCCAGTTAAGCAGTTGTCTTCATATTGTTATGATAATTGATAGTATTCAAAACTTAACCCAGGTTCACAGTACTGTCATTTGCAAATCTGGTCCCAAGTCTGTGCTTATAAAAGGTGTCCTGCGGAATCTCTCCGGGACTGAGAATGCCATAATCTCTTTATGCTGCTGTATCTCTGACCCTTTCTCCTTATTCAGTGAAAAGGAGTTTTTGCAGATATGGGTGCACATATCTGTAAATTCCACACTGAGTAATTGGAGGGGGACAGATACGGTAGGAATAAGCATAATAAAGGAACTGAGAGAAAGAATCTTCCTTTCTTCATGGCCCTCCAGGTCTAAAGTGTGCTCTGTTGAATATCACCTTCTTGTCAAAACCTGCCATAACACAAGGAATTAAAAGGAATCTGTCTTGCAGTATGTGCAAATTGAAATGAGATACAGATTTCTAGAAGAGGTAAGTAGAGGGGAAACTCCAAATGGTGGTGCCCTTATTAAATTTAGACATTGAAGAAACAATATGACAAAAATACAGCCACTCAGTATTAATTGCATTATAACATTGCCTGAAACGTAGACTTATTTTGAAAACAGTGGCAAGAAGTACCATATGTGACTCACAGATACATCCCAGAATTGTGCATATAGTTATCTAATTGGTCTCTTTTGTAAAACTTCATTTGATGGGTGGTGGTGCTGTGAATTGTTTGTCACTTAAGCACAGCTCATCCGAAGACTTGAGTCTAGAGGGTAACAAGTACTTACACTGTAGAAATAAAAGATGCTGCTCTTGTGAGAGACTTTTGGCCTTTGATTATGTCTATCAAACCATCTTCTTTCTTGTTTTCGATGCTTTACATGATGCCAGTAGCTTTATACAAGACACAGGGTCTCGTGGAAGGTGCCCTGCCTGTGGGAAGGGAGTTGGAATCAGATGATCTTTAAGGTCCCTTTCAACCCAAGCCGTTTAATGATGCTGTGAATTCCACATCCTTTCTAAAGCCTGGCTTTCTATATTTTGTAATTGCTTTTTATAGTGTCAGTACCCATGCCCTTTCCCTGTTTTACCCATGCTTTTATTTGGCTTCATCCAAGGGACATCTCTTCTGGATGGCTATTGTTGGATGATAAATTCATGTTGGTTTTGCATATTAAATAAGCATTTTTTGATTACTGCTTCAGAAATAACTCTGTAGTAGAGAACTCTGTATAAATTCAATTCCTTTTCTGTCTTTTGACACTCTGAATAAAAACACTTTAAGAAAATATGGAAAACTGTAAGTACCTAATACTTGTAAAGTTTTTAACTCTACAGAAAGCCTTAAAGTCTTCATAGTTAGGGCTGAGGTCACAATGCAATATGGAAGAAATTACTCCATTGCATGGTACTGCGTGCATGGCACAGATGTCTGGCTTCTTTCAGCGGAGGAAGCAGGAGGTGGAGCAAGGTGGGCTTAAATCTGTTCTCAAATAGGTGTTCCAGTTGTATATTCCTATAGAAAAGTCACTCTGCTTAATAACCTCCAGTGGCTGGTGGTTCATCAAGATATTGATTTTAAAGCTCTATTGATTGTTTAGAAAACACTGCACAGCCACTTTCCAAGCTATTTAAGTGATTTGTTTGTCCCATATATTTTACAATGATGAGACTATTGGAAATCCCTGTGCAGATTCGCTCAGACCATTACACATTATTAGTTTTCTCTTGCAGAATTGCCCCTCCTCCAGGGATTCTGAATGTGAAGTACCTTGCTCTTGCAAGGTCTTATACGGGGTGTTTGTTTTATATATGCTCATAACAGGGTAATTATATTGCTACCTGAAACACTTTGGCTTGTGTGCAGGAAGAGGGCTCTGTGTAATAGTGATTGATAGTTTGAGCTTAAAAATTGTTATGGTGCATTAAAAGTATACTAATGTTTATTATTTTTTACAAGGCTACAGACATTTAGATTACAGGCCAGGCTTCCAGAGCTATCACAGGTCTTCATATTGAAACAAGCACAGTGGGTGCTCTTCCTCTTACCACGTGTTTTTACTGTGTGGAATGCCCAGTTTAAGAGGCAGCTTATTTTTTATTTTTAATAGCCACTACTAAGTTAGAAGCAAAAAAACAAGGAAGGAAGTCTCCACAGTTCAAGTTCTAAAAATCATTGTCTAGGGATTTTTAAAACTTTCTAAATCTCAATGTTCAAAACGATTAGGCAGCTTTGGAAGCTTGTGAGTCAGGATTCCTCCCTCCCCTGATGCTGGTATCAAAAGCAGGGCACACTTTAGTTTTCCACAGTTGCTTTTGGCATTTTGTTTTAGGGTTGTTTTTAGATTTTTGATATATTCAGGTCATCCTTCAAAACTTTTTTCCTCTATAATTCTGAATGACAGCTGACGTGCTACTCTATTCAGACGACAAAAAGTTTGAGTAGGTGATGCTGGGCACATGTGTGCCTATGGAATTGCAGACCCTTCTAGGGATACTGGAATAATGAATTAAGCTAATGAACCCAGCTGATGACTGATTGTGTGAGAAATGACATCAGATATTGGAGCAAATGAAATTAGTAAATAAGAAAACTCTCTTTCACACAATGTAATCCTCTTCTGCCACTGTTATGTTTAGGTTCCACATTCATTCCTTCTTGGCCTCATCATGTTCCACAGAAGAGTTAAAAAGCTGCTTTTTATTTTGTACTGTGCTCTTTCATTACAATACAAACCAATGTTTGTCTGGTGAAAACAGAATAATTTCCTTGCAAACTTTCAGTAACTAATGCAACGTATGTGGCACTTTATAATACTTCCACCTTCCACAGTCCTCCATATCTGCAGGTGAGACCTATGGGATATACTTCAGAAAAGTTACATAAACAACTCTGAACCCTCGGCTGAGAAAATGTATACTTTGAACATGTTGAAACTATCCATATTAAGTCAGTTTAGCACTTTGATTAAAGAGTTTAATCAATCACCATCCTAAGCTGTTTATTAATCACTTTATCAAGCAGTTGATGCATTGCTGGTTTTAATAGAATCCATTTATTTTGATTTCTACCTACTTCATCTTTCCAAAGGGCTTTCTGAATCAGCTGTGATAAAAAAAGGAGAGGAAAAAAAAAGGCTTAGTTGCATCTAAACACTGGAAGGTAAGAGCTCAGACCTCCCTTGCACATACTTCATTATCAACATTCTGCACCGACTTGGCCAATTTATTAAGGGTAAAAAAAAAAACAACCCTGCTTGGAGTGAGTCTTTTGGTGAACCACACGGTTTAGCTCAGATAAACAGAGGCCATTCGTTTGCTTTCACACCTGACAACCTCATGATATACGATCCTAATAAGATTAATCTCCTCCCTCCCCCCATACACACACACACACACTTTTGTTTTGTTTAGTGGCCTGACTTGGTGATCTTCTCTCATTCCCCTCATTGGGCACTTTTAATGCCTTTGGTTTCGGTTGATGGTTAGAATAAAACAAACAAACAATCAATCCCCCACCCCACTCCCAAGCCCTTTCTCATTCCAGGGGAACAAGATTAATATAACAAGAGATATAAAGTAAGCAAGGGAACACTTACAAATGTTACAAAGCAGAATGGGCATAGAACAAATTCCTCTTTTATGCAATTTGCCTTGAAAAGCATTAAGCACATGGGGAATCTGTGCCATCAAATCCATACTTTGTAAATGGTGTGGAGGGGAAACAAGCTCTGTACAAACAAAAGCATCAAATGAGAAATCTGCAACTTGGGCCACAGCTGACTTTGGTTTTACTGCCTTTTATGAGGTTTCACTTAACTCTTTTGCTGTGTGTGATCTCTGAACTTTAGAAATCTTGGGGAAAGTAATCCAAGTTTGGCCTAATTTGCCTTCAGTAACAAACACTGATGCATAGCTTTGAAATATGACATACATTAGCACCTACACAAACCTTCTATTTTGAGCATATTCCAGTTTTATCAGCAATATGCTTCATGCTATAACCACAAACCCCAAAGTTTTTTTCTTTTCTTAATTTTGTCCAGTAAAGCTGATGGGGTTCCTTAGGAATATGAATTCTTTGCCAGGAGTATAAAAATACACCTCTAGCTTAAAATTCCACTCTCATGTCCCATATTTGATGCAATTCAGCAGAAAAATCCCGGAGTCAAAATTCTAAAAAGCCATTTTAGCATGTTAAACTCCCATGCAGGTTCTGTCACACATGCATTATTAATATGGCTTAATTATGTTAATTGAAGAATATTCTTTCAGTGTGAGTCCAAGTTTCCTCCCTCTAAAGGAGCTGGTAATACATTGTATGTGTGCAGATATGTTTGCACAGTGGGCTGTTACTGCCCTACTCAGGAGTTATAGGAACTATTAAACTTCTTATAAGAGCAGGGCTTCAGTGGGACCAGGAAAGCAGCCCCAGTCCCATGGAAATCCTGGGACATGGGTAGTTGGGAACTTCCCACTGCAGTGCAGTAAAATTGGCACTGATGACTTTTTCCCATAAATATTTGCTTCATGGATAAGACGTTGCTAAGAATGTCTAATTTTTAAAGCTTGTCACTAACTATAAATTACCAGTGGTATTCTAGAATATACAGAGATGTCAAAACTGACTTGTGGTAGCATCAGCTCTTTGTGCTGCTGCACCAGCGGGTTTAGAGCTGAGTTCTAACCCAGGATGCTACTGGATATCAAGTGAGGCAGTGTGGTCACCGAGCTGCCATGCAGCACTTCCAGAAATATTAATTATGGTTGTAAACAGGGCTGCAAAATTAGGGATATTGCGTCCTCCCTGGGCATTGGACTGGCAGCCCAGCTGTGAAAATCACTTCCAGTCAGCTATCAATTGAGATGGAATGGCCATACAGCTGAATTGCAGTGTTTCCAAAAATGTTAATTAAGGATGGGATGCTGCTGCGAAGCGGCAGCTTTGTGGCCCTTTTGAAGCTGTACTGCAGTTGCTGGAAGTACTGTGGTGTTGTACCACTGAAACTGGGAGCCCTCTTCCTCCTTGCGTTGCCCACAAAACCAGAACTCCTAATTAAATCAGAAGACCATCTTCAGGGCCTGAAACAACAATTCAGACATTAATCTTGATGCCATAAATTCCTTTCCTTTCCCCCCTCTTTCTGTTCTTAAGGGCAGTCCTGTTTAGCTGCATGCAGATCCTACATTGAGAAATGAGGTGTTTAAGGACTGAGTTGGATCACTGAGACTTTATTCTAGTTTTCCTCTTCAATTTGCTCCCCCAATTCTTCAGTACAGTCCACTGATAAGCTGCCTTCTGTAGGTGACTCTCTTCAATTAAAGCACCTAATTGCTGATATTGGGGTGCAGAAGAGTAGCACAATAGTTTGAAGCTTTAATAGGAAACATTTCAGCAGAACTACCTGTCCATGCTGAGGAAAAGAGTGATTTCTTTCATTGTATTTTTTGAAATAGAGGCCACTTAGTAAACTGAGACATTTTTTATTTAACGTGCCTGTTACAGGAAACATGCATATGTATACTCAAATGTATTTGTAAACAAATATAAGTCTTTGGATAATTTATTAATGAGTAGGTATAGGTAAGACTTTCATGTTTCAAATATGACCTGCAAAGTACAGTAATTACTCTGAAAATTCTTCAGCAAGTTATGAATTTCACCTAATGCATATGAAGATGTGTTAAATCCTATTTTTGGAGAGACAGTATGTATAGTATTTCTCATGTTTTCATTAAGAATATTCTAAAGATGATAGGTAAACATTGTGGCTAAGGCAGTACTGCACTGTAAAGGTTTTATGCTTGTATTTTGCTGGATATTAGCTCATCACCTAAATATCTAATTCTTTAAGTTTACTGTGGTGAGAACGTTGCCTGTTCTATCTGTCATCTTCCTAATTTAATCAGTTTGTCTCCAAAGAATTAGCACAAATATTTGACTTTCACTGAGAATCAAAATAAAAACAAGAAGGCTAAATAGCCACTGAAATCCTGGCACAAAAGGAAAAAAATACTTTTTTCCACCATTTATTCTGATCAGAAAAGAGCATGTCAGTGAACCTTTGGGGAATGTCATTAGATGAGATTTTCCTGAAAAATTGCTGATAGTTCCAGTTGAATGCAGCCAGAATAAGCCAATTTTAAGATCTCTGGGGTGGTATAGGATTACGGATTTTTTTTTTTTTTGTCTTGCCCTTTTCACTTTTGGACAGACTGTACGTAAATTCTTTGCTCAAGTCTATATGCAACAGATGGTAACAGCAGAAATAACTGCTTGGTGTTAGGTTTTAAACTGGTACTTAAATGGGTTTGTGGAAGAAAGTGTTGAAACAATGGGATAATTTTACTTAATGAGATCATTTTTATAAGGAAGAAGTCAGTCATTTAGAGCTGAGCTGCAGGAAAATCTGCACCATCAGCGGGTCTGTGGGAACAAGGCATGGCCATACTTACAGGCTGGGGTAAATGCTAAACATTTAAACTAGTTTAGGCCACATTTCCTGATACCAAGCCATTTTTAATTGCTCTGCATTTGTGTGGACCCTGGAGGATGTGTGGACAGTGACCCCAGATCAGCCCACATAAGGACACGTCCTGGTGGGTCTGTTCCTCGGTTGTGCCCCTGGGGCCTTGGTGAATATTTGGAGATGTGCTATGAAAGAAACCCAAGCTGCAACAAAACACCATTTCCAGAATAGAAGCAATACCTGGAGAAATAAACCCAAACATCTGAGAATAAAAGGAGACAAATAACAAATCATTATTGTGTTCCTTCATTTTGTTTCAGTGATTAAGACAAGAGGCAGCACTAGTGACTCATTTGAAAGCCCTGAGGCAGAAGAGGAACTTGGAGTGCATGTCCTGAAGTTTAAATACTTAGTGGTATCCTGTTTTCAGTTCTTCCCCTATTTTTCACACCAATGCATCCTGGCACATCCTGAAGAGCACCCATGAGGTGATGGCAAAGCCTGGGCTTTGATACACAAATTAATTCCCTTCCCAGCAGCTGATGCAGATGAAATTGAAGCTGCAAGGAGGACGATGAAGATAATAAGTTTTCAGATGAAGTTTCAGTAAAAGAAATGTAGTGATGGTTCATTGGTGCAGAGACAGCCACTTATTTTGAAAAAATTGTTTCAAAAGATAGTTTATGTAGTAAGTGGTAAAATACAGCCTTAAATACAGCTTCTCTTATCTGTATGTGCTTTTGCACATTCAAATTCTGTGTGTCATATTTTGCTCCACATGTAGTGAGAATTGCACAAATCACACCCACGTACCTTCCAAAGAGAAATGAAAGCTTGTGGATATAACAATACAGGTAATTTTCTTCTTAAATACCAGCTTATTCTGAAATAACACTTGGCTCACAAAGAAGTTTCAGCATGGAGAGTATTTTTCAATGCTAACTATTGTTGATAATTATTCCACTCATCACTAATTATTGGCTGTATTATTATTAGAGATTGCTGGTAATTATTATATTAGATAGAATCAGTGAGAAAGCAATGTACATCAAAAACTTTGCCACCCTGAAAAAGTGACTTTTTTTGGTTTCAAGCGGTTACTTGTATTTACTTCTGTTGAGTTTTTTTTCAATTAATAACTGTAGAAGATGATTGGAGGAATAATGAAGACTTATTTTTGGCTTGGAAAAAAGAAAAGACACCAAACACATCTCTAGACCTTCAGAAAGGAACAGAATATAGATGTGTAGCCACAGTCTGAGAGTCCATAATCCTGAAAGACAAATTCACAATAGAACTAGTAGAAAAATAATTTGGAAGGATATTAATTTTCTTTGTTAACTGAATTTGCACATTTTTTGATTTTTTTTTTTTTTTTTGAAATCTGTAATTGAAAAGGAAAAATACAATTAAAATTTCAAAATTCTGGAGGGAAAGAGATCACTTTTACAGAAGTTCCACCCACATGCTTTTCTCAGCAGGGCACTACAAAGTCTTAACAAGTAAAGTCCAAGATGGAAACATGACATCATTAGGACAGTCTAATTAGCCTGTAATTTGTCCCAGAAAGGTATCTAGTTACCAACTAATTGATGTAAACTGATTAACCCTTTCTCTAACATCCCATTGGCCACTTTTTTTTCACTTCCATAGAATATGGGAAGGGTCAGGCCTTTGTTGTGCTACACACTGTGCAAACACAAATCAAAAAGACAATCCACACCCCGAAGAGCTTACAACTTACGTGTTGGAGGGGAGGTGATACCTGCATACAAAAAGGATTTAGAATGAATAGCTTAATACCAGTTAGCATGTTTGGCAGTGGTCTTATCCTAGCAGCAGCTGGACAGTTCTCAAGGCTTTTACAGACCTCGAAAAGAAAAAATTTAAGAGGGATTTGAAGACATATAATGAAGTGTCTCTATAGATGTTTTATCCCAAGAGTGAAGGGCAGGATGTGTGACAGTGGAAAGGTGCTTGTTTGAAAAATATAACAAGTGTGTGCTGGAAGCTGGCATTATTGGCTCCTTGGAGATGAGGTTCAGCTTCCTGACAAAGAAAAAAGAGATGATTGGTACATAGGTATTATCTCTGAAGGGCCTTGAATGTGAAGACAAGTAGCTTATGTTTGATGCAGGTTTGCTGGGGAGGGCAGCAGAGGGATGTGGAGAGAGAGGTGACATAGTCAAAGCAGTGGGCTAGGAAAAGCCCATTTGTGGGAATATTCTGAAAGGATATGATCAGGGCAAGGTTGTGCTTCTCAAAGCTGAGGAGAAAGATGTTTTGTTCATCATGATGCAAGATGACAAGGCTTTGGCCAGCACAGGCAAAGCTGTGTTTTGGAGGAGTAGTTTGGGCAAGGTTGTCTGGAAAAGTAAAGGCTGGGTTATAGGTCTGAGGAATAGGCAGATAGGGGTGATGTCCATGGGGATTAAACAAGAGGTGGTGTTGGGGGAGCCAAGGAAGACGCTCATTGCCCTGTTTGTTACTCTGAAGCTTCAGCTGGTTTCTAAATTTCTGTGTGGAGGTGCTGAGAATGGATTTAACTTGGACAGGAGACATACCTGGGATAAACAGAGATCTCTGAAGCATCAGTATGAAGATGATCATTGCATTTCCTAGCTGAACTGGCCCAGACATGAAGGTAGGAAGAGAAAGATGGGTCCAATTGAGAAGGCAGAACCTTCACAGAAAGTTAATTGGTGTCAGGATCAGATGAGAGGAGAGCATAGAAGGTAACAGTCTCATGACAGTCAAAGAAAGCAAAGTAATGAAGAACATCATGGAAAAATATATAGAAAGGACTTTGGCAAAATGAGAAGGGTACGGTTGGAGCCTTGACTCAGAAGAGCTCGCTGGAGACTGGCAGGAACTGTGTCAATTGAGTGTAACAGGCAGAAATTAGATTAGGAACAGTTTAGGACAAAATGGAAGGAGAGCTGACAGCAGCTATAAACAGCTTGTACAATGAAAACGAGAGGAAGCAGTGATTGGAGAGACAGGAGTGGGCTAGAGTGTGTATGTTTTCGTTTTCAGACGAGAGACGCTACAGCATGCCCATATTGTGGTGGGAAAGAATCAGGAGAAGAAGAGCAGTAGAAAGTCTGACAACTGTGCTGGAGTTGGAGTGCAATCTGATAGGGGAAACTCAGTGCAGCTTCAATATATCTGGCCCCTACATTAAAATAGCTGCAGGCAGCACATGCTTCTCTGTGTGGTTTAGAATGTGCTTCGTGTAGTACAAAGAAATAAGGATAAGATTCATCATGTGCCTTGTTGTGCTCCTCTGGTTTGTTGTAAGCAAGCAGGGTCTACTTGTGCCATCACTCAATAGCAGAGGACTAAATTCTCTCCCCATCATCCTAATTTACAGTGAAACAGTTGGATATTCCAGTGCAGTTGGTAGGTGTTGTACAGGTACCTGTTTTGCATTTTCTTCTAAAATTACTTTAAAACAAATTTGCATTTTGAGGCATTTTTTGCTATAAATGAACTTCTGTCTTCCCTGGAGAAAGTGCTCTTCTGTGCCAAAGTAATGTCATATTTTTACAGGTAATTAAAAATTTTCATTCAAAAATGTCAGGGCAGTGCTGGAACATCATCTCTCTCTTTTTCCTGCTTTTCATCCTGCTTTATTTGAATTTTAAAAGTTTTATTTGATTCCCTTTAAATTATTTTTCCAAAATGAAACATTGATTGAAACACGGAAGAGTAACTGAAATGACACTTTGGTTTCTTGTTGCTGAGTTTTTTTTCTCTGTATGTATTTTTAATTTTCCATCTCTCTCTCCAGGTTACCTGTACACATTTCAGGTTTTTAAAGTTTGAATAGTGATGCACAAAACACCAGCCAAAGGCTGGAGATCCTTCTCCCTGAGCCAGAGGTTACATGCATAAATTCATGTCCATCACGCTCTGAATAAATTCTTTTGTTTATGCAACAGTCTGTGCAAGCACAACACACTTGCAGCTGAGCACCAGTTGGTTTACAGCTTTCTGTGCCATTCTCACTTCTGGGTGGGGGGTTGAGTGCATTGAACCCCACAGCTGGTAAAACCAGTGCAGTGCGAGGTGATTTGCATCTGAAAAGCCCTGGCTCCAAAGGTGCTGTGACTTGCCTTGCACTTGCATGTGTAGGTTGCTAAGCGCAGCCCCTGGTGTGCACAGTGTTTTGGAGCACTATGCCATGGATGTTGTGAGTGAAAAAATTTGCAGAGGGGCTTGGTGTCTCCTGAAACCCAAGGGAAGATTCCCGCTGATGTCTCTGAGCAATGGCTCCATTCCTAAACTGCAGAGGGTTTGTCCATGTTCATTTCTGTGCATGAATGTGGTTTTTCTGTTTTGTTGGTAGAATTTTCTGGGTTTTCTTGCAAGCAAAAATGACATTATTCTCATGATGAGTAAAGACGGGCTTGACAAGAGGCACAATCTCCCTTCTCTTTGTGTGGCTTCACAAGGGCTGGCTCGATGAATGAGTTAGTGTTGCTTCTGATTCACAGAAATACCAGTGAGAAGGCCATAATGGTTTAAGGGAGAATATAGTCGTCCTCTAATTTTGTAGAGTAAGAGCTGTTTTGGTAGAATGTTTTTGATCCAGAACTGCTTTTCTTCACTTTAGATAGATGGCAGCTCTACTTCTGGTTTCTTACACACACAAAGTTTTGGGAAGATGGAAATGAACCCTGGGGTTGGCCTGACGCAGGTCACCTGTGCTGAGGATGTTGCAGGAGCAACAGAAAGCAACTTTTAGCAGAATCTAGGGAGGCCTGCAGAGGGACAGGCAAAACCCAGTCTCCTACTGGAGTCTTAAGAGATGCGTTTCTGGCTTCCTCTGCAATCTCGCCCTCCTGGCCAAAACACAAAAGGCCATAACTGAGCACATTTCATGCGCAAATACTTCATCAACTGGGCGCCATCTGAGCTATTTCACATCTCCTCCCCTTGCTCCAAACTGATATGTGTGGCTCACTACATTTAAAATGAAAAGTCCTCAGACAATTCTAATCATATTGTCAGTCAGATAGTCATCTTCTGAAAGGGGATCCTTCACCTTTAAGAATGCATGTACAATAGTGATATGTAAGCAGCTCAAAGACTCAATACCCCTTTTTTCTGCAAAGCAAGGCTGGGTTAGGAAAAAATCAATATGTTAGAAGTAAAGGTCATACAAGGAAAAGTGACATGAAACAGTCTTCATGAAGGATATTGTTCCCTTAGTTCTGTTTGAAGTTTTCTTTACCCTTGTGCTAGCCTTAGAACAAATATATTTTGTCCTAGAATAGAAACATATTTTTATTCACCTTTAAAAAAATCTGTATTTTAAATATTTGTCTATTAGGGCATGTTCGCATTTTAGCTTGTTTTGTTTTTGCCCTATGGGTGAAGTAATCCTTGGAGAAAAGAATATTGTGTGTCTGCCATCCCAGTGCATTTGTTGGTCAGGGTTCCTTTAGAAATGGAAGTATATAATGCACACAAATGTATTTGCCTATCTTTTTAACAGTTCTCAATTTACTTTTCAAGTGGGCCAGATGCAATACTATAGCTCTTACAAGGGTCAGGAACATCTCCTTATTTCCCCACACTCTGTACTTATTGCTTGGGTATAGTTTTAAAGTAGTCCATGAACCCTTTTCATTCTTGCAACACATTTACCCACAATTAACAATCAAACCATCCTTCCTTCATTCAGGCTCCCATTCTCTCTCTGCCTCATTTTCCATGCCTCTCTCTTGATCTGCCATTGTGCCGAAAGCTGTTTGTGCCATCGCAATCTGCCCTCCTTACCAGCCACACAAGGATGGGGAGGGGGAGAGAAAAAGCACACAGCATTCAGGCACTGAATAGCAAATTGCTCTTGAGTGTCCTTGCTTTCCCCGGCTCTCCCCCTTCCTTCAGAAGGACAAGGGGGCCCCTGAAAGCAACTATACATTTTGCTTAGTGCACTTGAAAACAAGCGTTTCACACCTGAAGCCTTTCACGGCAGCCCAGAAGCACCCCTTCAAACCACTTAATTGCCAATTGCTTCTGAGCTCGTTGTGAAAGTCCATTATGTCAGGCAGCTCTATGGCGAGTGACAAAGTATGGGGAATGAAAGAGTTCTCCTTGCAGGGCCAGCACAGTCCTAAAGCCCCCAGTTCATTGGTTTGCTTGCTGTTAACAGTTACTGGCCACAGTCAAAGGTATGCCAAAACCTCTATTATTATTAATTTGTTACATGGAAGATGCTGTTTTCCGTATGTTCTCTCTCCCATGTCTTGATGAAAACATATAAACAAATTTCAGATGTGCATGTGGAAGGTATCTTCACACAAACTTCACCTGTACTTGTGGATTTCAGAGTGTATCATTGCCACTATTGTTCTGCTTATTTTTTTTTCCATTAGGTGAAGTAATAAAAAAAAAAGGGAAAAGTGATGTGATGATTTTCAAGGTTGAAGCTGATTTTTTGGGTATTAAGAGAAAAGGATGCAGGTACTCAAAGGAAGAAGGGAGGTCAAATTGAAGAGAGTGAAATAGATTAATTAAAAAAAGGAAAGAAAAAATCTTAGCCTCAGTGGTGTAAAATTGCCTTCCTTGGGACTAAGCTTCTGGTGATGGTTGGTTAGTGTTGGAGTTGAGCCAAAAATGTATGGATATAACTTTATAGAGCAAGGCAGGTGTTGCAAATAGTCCCTGTTTTTATTTGAATATTTATAATTCATTGGGTTTATGATCCAATTTGGCCTTGTGGGCTCAGCAGAAAACCTCTCTCTGATTCTCAAAAGTTCTTGATTTTGGACTCCTGCTGCTTACTTTTGTATTCCTACCAGGGAGATATTCCAGTGGAGTAGTTTACTGAATTGTGAATGAAGTTCAGGCTTGTGAGTGTTTGCAAAAAATATCAGAGCTGGTTTATTCAAAAGATTGTGTGCCTAGTATGAACCTGACTCTAAAAGCATCTTTCTGACCTATGATGGAATAGGAATAACATCATATGACGTGGTGTCAAATCATGAATAACCAACACACCTCACACTCAGACTGTTAAATACAGCCAGCTGATTACTGAGGAGCTGCAGATCTGAAGAAATCATTTTAATATTTTTTGAATAACAAGTTCAAGAAAATTGCTCTTTGCATATAGACAATTCATGGGTCAAAAAGGGGTAGCATTAATTGCTTAAACTGTTCATTATGAACTAATCACCCAGCTCTAATTAACACCTTTTAGTGGATTTCAAAGAAAAACAACATTACATAAACAGATGCAATGTAAACTTGACTAAATGCAGCACTCTTAAAGACGAGTAAATTCTTAGAAATGGATTTTAGAGTAGTATTAAAATGTGTATAAATATCTACCCAGTTTAGAATTATATTAAGTAAATGCAGTAAAGCAGAATGATCTCAAGATTGTGAAGCCATAAAACTGTATCTGAAGCCTTTTTAGAATTCAAACTTGCACTCCTGGGATGCCCCCAGTAGACTTTCAAAAAAATCTTGTCACTCTTGCTTTTTGTCTGACTTTACAGAGTTTATTTTCAAGTATGATGATCTGTCAGGTGCTTCAGACAGTTTAATAACTCTATTACCAGATGTTTAAAGACAGGCTGAATTTTATTCATTATTAGCAGAAACACCTGCTCTCATCTGAGTGGTGCACTACTTGGGCAATAAGTAAATTAAATAACTTAGTAAACTTCATTGATGGAAACCTTTCACTAAAACAAGGCCATAAGGTATTCCAAGTGGAGGTAGGGCTGTTCATATCCATCCAGAGTCTGCTGAGCTACCCCTGTTGAAATTCAGGCTACACTTTTATGAATGTGTCCTGAATTGTCAGTTTGAGCTGCACTTGTGTTACAGAACTCCCCAAAAAATGTCTATTGCAGCTGACCGGTCATTCAGTAATTTCTTTTACTTTTCCAGCAAGCTGTGTATCTGCTAGGTTGATTTCTTTACAAACCTTGGTATCTTCTTTCATCTGGCATTGTCAGACTCCAGGAAATTCTGCTGCTCACCATTTGGCACAAACATTCAAAGTCTCCTGTTCTGTGGCAAGACAGAAGGAAACATGTAAAATGTCTGTTTGAAATGTTTGGTATTTGAAAGAAAAATGCAGAGTTTCATAAAGAAATAACAGAGAAACTTTTCCAGGACCTCTCTTAGAAAAGGCCCTTCTATTTTCAAGGTGTAAATCACAGGAGGACACAAAATGTGATTTCTCTGAGCAGAGATGACTTCTCAGACAGTATTATCTTCCTTTGCTGCAAGACCACACATTCATCCCTCCTTTTCATCATACTCTTTACAGCAATTAGACATTTTCCTCTATATTTCACACTGCTATGTAATTTTTTCTGACAGCTCATCAGCCTCTTTGACTCATGACCTGTAATGGCATCCTTGTTTTTTGAGATGTTTGTTTGTTTTTTTCCCCTCACCAGAAGATCTGAGCACATATTATCATATATGCATAAGGCCTATCAGTCATTTTTTTTCAGGAGATACCCAGTAATAGAGCAATACTGTTCCCTCTCCGCCTACTTGTGATTTTTTTCTTACCAATTTCCCTCAACTCTCTGAAAATAGCAGGTGCTTCTCTTCATTCACCTCCGCTTCATCCAGCCCATCTGTCTGATTCTTCTATGAGAAAGATTAATGGGACATAACTCACTTCATCTCATGGTTTTTAACAGATCAGGGCGGAGGGGTAGGTGGAAATTCTATCCAATTTTAGATAGATGTTTCATGATGAAGACCTGATGATGATATCGCAGCAGTAAATTTGGGATCTTTCAGTGTGTTGGTCTGTTTCCAAAGTATTTCACAGGCTTGTGTTTTGAATGTCACCATAAGTAAGTTGCTCTCTACCCATCCATCTCAAAAGCCATCACTACTGTACCAATTAGATGCCTTCAGTGTAGTTGTGATAATTCTGCTTTAGCTTCAGAAGGCTAAATACACATTGATCCCTTACTTATCCTGCATTCCCATGTGGGATCAGTCTTGGCAGGAGTGTTTGGAGGGGTTATAGGATTTGTTTGCTCAAAACATATTTTCAAGTAGCCCTTTAAAAAAAAACCTTTCCCCCTTCTCATATGCCTCTGTCTGTTTTCTCTCTTATCATAAACCTTGCCATGCAAGTTGTCTGATTTGTTGTTGTTGTTAAAGTTTATGACTTTGTGTTGAGTACTAGTGTGTTCTGATTGTGATCCTTCAGAAATAAGTGAAAGTGCGTGAGTAGGAAGATGCCTCTGTGTATTCAGTACAATATACCTTGACATCTGTTACTGCTCAGATCCACACCCAGCCTCTCCTACAGGTCTGTGCTGGTATTTTAGTGTGGATCCTCCAGCTGTTATTTTCTGTCCCACTCTAGTAGAGGCTCAGCAAAAGAAATATCTCTTTGTCCCAAGGAGCAAACTACTTGATTTCTACTTTTTGTGCAAGTTTGCAGCATGCACATGTATCAGACCTATATCAAATGGTTCATTCTGGAGGTGATATTTTGCCTTCTCCTGGTGCACCTCTGACAGCTACTGAAGTGGGCAGCTTCACACGTACATGGGAATTCTTGCAGAGCTTTGGTTTGCCTGGAAAAGTGAGTATAGTTGCATGTAAACATAATGCCTTTGCAAGGTAGACAGAGTACAAGCACCCACTTTTGAAGCTGTAGTGAACCAAAAGTGCGTCTTGAAGATGTGGCTGTTTTGCCAACCCATTGAGAACTTAGCCCTAAAAATCTCCTGCATGAGAGTTTACAACCACAAAGTGTAATTTTATGTTCTGCCCTTCCACCAGTTTGGATTACAAAGAAGAAAATGGATTTATATATACACACTCTACAACCTTTTGAAATCCTCTTTGCTCTTTGAGTATTGTCCAGAATGTAAATGAATGCAAAATTTGGCTTTAATACTTCAAACCTGTTCACATCCATGAGGCTTGTCATCCTTGTGCCACGTTGTACAAGAAAGCTGCCCTAGAAGAGCATTACACAGTCTCACCAAAGAGAATCCCCAGGGTAGTTCAATATCTGCACAGAGGCAGATGGATTGGTTGTAGTCTGGGATGCCAAACCAGTGTCTCCAATAATTTTTGATTTATTGTAACAAGCACTCCTAAGTTGAAGGGAATAAGCAGCTACCTGAAGGCTGCATCTCCTCCAAGACTGCTCTGTATTGTTCCTCTAAGGCTGAGAGCTTTCTGTCTGTAGCCCTGGTTCCAAACACACATCTGCCACGTTTCCTCTGAGATCTTCCAGAGGTGTTCTTAGTCCCGTAGTTTTCTGTCCAAGGAAATGTTTCCCTTTAGGCTGCCAATCGTGGCAGAGCAGTATGCTGATTTTCTTCACTGTAATGCTGTGTGATAATAAAGGTTTGAGACTTTTGCTCTGTGTGGGAAGAGAAAAACTTCAGTGAAAAACTTTGTCATTATTAAAATATTCAACCCTTTTGGATTCTCTGCTTCTGAAAAGTAAACAATGGGGAATAAAGCACTCTTGCAAAGAAGTAGGTGTTAAGAAAAAAGGATTCACTTTACTAAGAAGCAACTGTTGATGACAGTGTGCTATACCTGTCTTTGCAACTCACACTCTTTCCTACTTGAGTTGGCTCTTGAAGCAAAGCACATGCTGCTTACAATGTGTACAGTGCATTGCATACTTTGATTTTCTCTTCTTTCTCTATTAGGAAAGAAAACAGGCACTGAATCTTGCCAGTAAACACAGAACTTTGAAATTCCAGCAGCTCCCTCTTGTTTCTTCTCTGTGCAAATGAAGGGTAGTACTTGCTGCTCCTGTCCAAGTTGCAGAGTTGGAGGCCATCAAGCTGTGTGAACAGGAAATCCCTGAACATAGGCCACCTGAAACATGCTAGAAATTGCCTCATGTTCAAAGGTCTCAGTACAAATAATATAAATAGAAAATACTAATCCACTAAAATACTAAATTATGCTTCTGATACACTTTCAAGAACATGAAGTATTCTTTCTTTGATAAATCTTCTGATCTGGATCAGGGTTAGAAAAATCACATTTCAAATCAGTGTGTCTTGATATTAGAGGGCAGCAGCACATGCTGTACTTTGTTCGGATCTGGACCAGCTTCCTTAGGGTATAGAATGGAGTTAAGGTGCCAATGAAAATCTCTTTTCAGATTAAAAAAATTGTGTTTTGGGGTAATTGTTTTCCAGCAAAACTATCAAATATTACAAGTAAACACACATGATTTATATGGGATCAAATAATTTATTTGTATATACAAAAAGAAAATAATTAGAACTTATTTCTGCATCCACGAATTAAATTGATTAATTTTTTTTAGCATTCTCCAGTGAAAATGGGAAATGCTTGCTGTAAAGAGCTTAGTTGAACAAGTTTGTAATATTTAAAAATTTTAACTTCTAATGATAAAGGAAAAAATAAAGATTTAGGATATTGATGGTTGATCTACTGAAGTTGGTACCAGGCCACTCTGTTGCCATAACTATGTTGTAAGTAAAATTCTGAAACTCTTCAGTGTTAATTTCCATATATATATAGTATATTATAAAAAAAAAATCCTCCAGTTTTTGTGTGGGCAGAGGTCTTAAAAGTGCCTGATGGAGATTTTTGCTCTAGAATACTGTTAGCATCAGGTGGCTCTTAATTATGAGCACAGGATTAAAAAACTGATTTAACAAAACACCTTCCCCAGAGATTCAATAATGCTCTGAAATAAACAGCAAATTCTGTATTTGTTCCATTAATGTAAAAGGGAACAAATATAGAACAAATATAAATCCAAGTTCTACTAAAAGGAGTAGTGACAATGAGAATTTATGGCTTGGAATAAGACATTGGCAAAATGTTGGGAAGTGTTTTTAGCTCAGTACTCTCTCATAGTCTGATCAGCTCTAGATGAATGTAAATGAGGTGGTTATTTATTCATTATCTTGTGGTAGCTGATCCCAACAACAGCCTGAGCTCCAAGCTGTGGTTGTCTAACACTGAAGAGTTCCATAAAAGTTTGTTGAAAAGTTCCTGTGAGACTTTTGCAGTAAAAGTTTGAAAGATGCAGGAACTAACTATTAAAAAAGGCCAAGGGATGATTGTGAGGAGAGGGGTGTTTACAGGACTGTGTTGGTTCTCACACTTGTAATCTACAGCAGACAGGTTTTGTTAATACAGAAAACTTCCTGAATTTTGGTTGAAATAATTGTTCATTTGCTGTAATTCTCTAGTTTCATTTTTAAATCTCAGAGTTGAACTCACTAAAATTTGTAACAATGAACATTAAAAAACCCTCTTCCTGAGGAAGTATCCTTGTTAATAGACTTCAGCTTAAACTTGATCTGAGATTTTTGCTTCATTTTTGCATTGAAGCTATTGATTCTTGTAGAAGCTTGGCCATTTGTGCCACTCAACAATATGACTTTGGTTTCCTAGGCAGCAAACTACAGGTCTGTAATTTAACTCAGATTGTTGTCTCGTGTGTACATTAGGAAATATGGATCTATTGCCTGTAGAAGGAACAGTGAAACTCGTCAGATGTTTTAAACCACATGATTTGCAATTAAAACATTTGGAAGAACTATAAGGAGTGGAGGAATCAGAGCTAAAAATATGTAAAACTATTTAAAGCAGAGGAAGGGTGTCAAGAAAAGAATAGAGGATGTTTTCCTTGGAATATCTATTTCAAGCATGAAATTCCCGGTCAAGTGGACACATAAATTATACTTTTTTCATTCTCTGCCCACCATTTTTTTATTTTTTTTTGTTTTCTTTGTGTTTTTTTGGTTTTTTTTTTTTTTTTTTTTAATTTGAACTCTACTGCTGCAATCTGTGTTACTCGGTATTCCTGACCTACGCAGCAGCTCAGGAGTGGCGGTGCAAGTTCTTCATGTTCTACAGGGGAAAATTTAATCAGCAAAATAATTGTCTTGCTTGCAGTGGAGAGGAAAAAAGGGGGACTCTGCATGCATGACAGAACATGCGTGGACCACCAGAAAAGCGTGGTGAGGTTGGAAGGTGTTAGAGCTCTTTTTTAGAACAATCTGATCAGAAGGCAAATGTCTAAAAGGAAAAGGAATCCGAAAAGAGTGTTGAAGTGCCAGAATGCACCAGCTAATAACTTTAAATAGTTCATTGAGTCTTCCGGAATTTTTTTTGTTCTTCTTCAGGAATAATCTGCTTACATCGTTAAGACCTCAGCTAAGCTCAGTAACACAAATTACCAGATGTTGTATCCCCTAGTTTTTTCCATCAAAAGACCAACCACCAAGCTTGTTGAAAGAGAGAGGTCATTGTCCTTCCCTGGCAATAAAACTATTTTTGCAACTCCTAAGAAATGAAATGAGAATACCTTTCAGCTGTAGAGGGGATCCTATCTCCTGCTTCTTCCAAGTTTCCCTGTTTTGCTTTGTTATTTTCTAATAATGCACTCATGTGTAAGCTAATAATGTGAACAGAGGGAAAATGAAGAGTTTAAAAAAAAAAAAAGACAGAATGAATTAGGGCAATTGAGGTCGCTCTCTTTCATTTTTGCTGGAAGGATTTTAGCCCTAGTTTTTACCTTATCGCTTATTACACAATTTATGATAAAATGAGATGTGATTCCATTCTTATTGTTGTGCTATAGCCTATTGAACATGCATATATAGAATTCATTTCAAATTTAAACACTATCTTAATTATAAATTGAATAAAATGGACAACCTATCAGATTCCCTAAATTGCATTCTAACAAATAATTTCATTTTCCATTACTTTTCCACCAATGATATACTGGGCATAACAATGTTGAGTATACACCCTGTTCTTCTACTTTAATTGTGCCAGAGATTTTGCTGTGTGACAACTGTTTCTCTGTGGGCATGTACGTGTTCCTTGCCATTTGTTCCATAAACTGGTTTTGAGATATTTTAGTAAGGTTATAGAGAACCTTAGAAAATATTTGTATAAATTTTATTTTGCTTCGTCTTTTAAGTCTTATTCTACCACAGGCATTACAATTCACAGATTGGAGTTTGACATGCAGAGTTTGGTTTGAACTAGGTTATTCAGTTTGAAAATATATGTACAACCCAGATTCCATAAGGATTTTTTGTGTATGGGGTCAGAATGTGGTCCATATCTCATCTGGAATTTGAAAGATAGCAGCAAAACAGATCTAAGTAAATAACTGATGTCTGTTCATCACTCTGCATTTTCTAAAATAATTGGGAATGTAGATATTTTCTATAGTAAATCAGCCTGGTAGTATTAAAAAAAAAAAAGTTAAAAAGGCACTAAAAGGTTTAGTGATGTTTTCTACTAACTTTTTGGAAGTCCTTAAGAATTAGGATGTGGAAAAATTATAATAAGGAGTAAAACCACCAAAAATGATACCATCAGGGAAAAGGACAGGAATGTGTGGTAGCTGCTTTATACAACTCATGACTTTTTAATTCTCTGTTAAACCTCAGTCCAGATTTTAACTCAAGTTTACCAAGTACTTCCATTACAATATCTCAAAAATTGCAGTGATAAAATGTATGAAAGATTTGATCTCTTTTTCATTATATTGTTTATACTTTCTAAATAAACTTCTGTGTATTTTATGATTTCAAATCTATTCCAACAAAATATAGACTTTTTTGTACCTGGCAAAATACTAATTGTATTTAAAAATAACCAAACATCTGCTTTTTTTAACAGGCTGTTTATAATGTATTTAGATTTTAGTTACATTTCACTTGGCTTTCAAAAGCAAATGGGCCACTGAACCCTGATTTCTCAAAGGATTTCTGAAAAGTTGTTGTACTTTCCATATTATTTTTATAGAATAATCACTATTATTTAAATGCTAAATTCAAAGCGGTTAGCAACATTCGTTACATTTTTTTGAGTCTAAATAAAGTTTCTTCCATCAGAAGAAATAAAATTGGACGATAAACATAAATAATAAATTTGGATGTTACTAATTTAGTATTTTTCTCATGTCATAAAGATTTTATTCAAATTCCTTTTCTCTTAAACTTAGTTTTAAAAGTATATTTTATTTTCATTTGAATTCCTTCAGCTTTCTCATCTCATAAACTACTAACAGTTCCACGTGCTGTTTAAACTGGCAAAAATAAATAAATAAAGTACTTGTTGCGTCTCAAAGGATATTTCTTCCCTTCTGAAGTTTGCAAATAGGGCATAAAATCGAACAGTGCCTGAGAAATTCTAGGAACAAGTTGAAGTATCCCAGCAATGTGGCAGCCTCTGAGCTCTGCTCACACAATACTGTTCCCTTTAATATTTCCTACTTTAGGAGTTTTTCTCCACGACAAAACCTACGATTTTTAGCCATTTTCCGCCAGTTGAAATGATTTGCTATCACCGTAACTCGATCTGTTATCTCCCAAATAGTTTCAACTGTGTTAATGTGTGCATGTACTCCCCCCCCCCACCCCCCTTATCAGGCTCTCGGCAGCATTTGTGATTCATAGCAGTCATCAAAGTGATAATAAACTCATTCACAATACTAACAAACATGGGGCTCCCAGTTATTTACGAGGCAAATTCACAGCGATGCTGGGCAGTGGAACAGGGGAGAATCAAGATGGTGTTGATTGATAAATTGACAGGTTAATTTACAAGTGGATAATAGGAGTTAGACCCAGAGGGAGCGCCAGCAGCCCCGGCTCTAGCTTGGTTGCACTGCCATCTGTCTTGTGCCTGGGAATCTGCAGGAGCGAATCCACAGCTTCCGAAATTGCAGACAAAACCCGCTGTTTACGGCAATTTCAATTCGCAGTCTCAGGGAGCCCGCTGACCCCCCCTCCCTGCGGCCACCTCCCCGCCGGGCAGGGCACCTGCACCTGCAGAAATGCCACCAGCCTCTCGTTGCATAAAACGTGAAGTGTTTCTCAGGTGCTGGAGTACTTTTGCCTTGCTTTAATTGAGAAAAGATAAATATTTTTGTAGGTCATAATAGCAGGTACAGTTCTATGCCGCTCGTATTGCTTAAAAAGTGATTGTGTTGTTTTCTATTTCGTATTCACCTGGAATATGTATTTTTTCCTAGAATGAAATAAAACTTTTAACCTATGTTATTATTAACTTAGTCTTCTTTCACAAAATATATGCATTTAACTGTTCCATCTGGCCGACAGGAACTTAACATTCTAGCCAAATATTTCTTCTATTTACTTGGGAACGTTGAATAAGTTCTGTGAGTCACCTCATATTTGTAATCCCTAGGAGCCATTTTTATGGCAATCCATCACTGTTTTTATGTCATTAAGCATTTAACTAAACTGGTTGTTGGCTTCCCCACGATGACCTGAAATTTCATGGAATTCCAGATCAAGGAACAGTTGCCATTATGTGTCTTTGAAGTTAATCTGTTCCAGTCTTGCATTTTAGCATTATGAAAGTTTTATTGGGAAAATAAAAGGGGTGGTCAGAAGTAAGTTTTCTTTTTACAGTAAGTGTTAAACACTGGGAAAAGTGTTTTGTTTGAAATACCTGGGATGTTTCTGCTGCTGTTGCCAATGTTCATCGGCTGCCCTGTGCCTCCCGCACAGGGTGAGCTCAGAAATGGGTCTCAAAATCCAGGCAGTGGGATGTGCTGATGTCTCCTATCGTTAGCCCATGTAAGCAAGTGTGTATTACACTGGTTGCATGCCAAATTCTGGGAATATGAGTTCTGCAATTCCCAGCAAGCCCGGGAACTCTGGGATTTAATTCTGCAGCTCAAGATCTGAACGGGTACAAAGCACAGCACTTAAGTCTCTGCTGATTTTGTTTTCTCTTTAACTGTTGTTAAATTAAGGGCTACCTAGCACACCTCTTGGATCTGGGATTCTCTTCCCAGTTGTTCCAGCCCCGGTGGAGACAAGTAGATGCTGTGGTGGGCTTGCACAGAATGTTAATTGTGTCTGGAGAGAAGCAGTGATTCGTAATGCTCTAAATGAAGTTGTGAAGGCATTCAGGGGCAAATCCCTTCCTCCACGCCTTGCCCAAACGTGGAGGCTTGACATGGGGGAACTCTGTGGGGAGCAGGGGAAGGAATAAACCTCCCTTGCAGGGGCCACAGACCAGCTTGGCTGTGCTCTCCAAGCTCCAAACCTCTGTGGGTTTCCCTGTCTGTCACGGGGTGAATTGCTGGTTGATCTGCACAGTAACACAGACCCTTCTCTGCTGCTCCTCACCCCAGCACCGTGTCAGCAACCAGGACCCCCTACACACCATCAGAGAAAACTGTCCTGGTAAAACCCTTCAGTGAGACAGTGTCATTTTCTGATGCTTTACTGATCAGCAAAGTGTTCTCCCAGTTGTATGAAGGCAGCTGAGCTGTTCAGAGGCTGCCTCTCTAGCAAAACTAAAACACTTGCAAAAAAAAGCCACCCAGAGTGCAGAGATGAAACTCAGTATTTCCTGTGCACTAAACCAGCCAAAGTTTTAAAAAGATAACAAAAACACAGGAAAGTTGGGCTCTTACAGGAAGAAACTTTAAAATCGAACAACTTTCTAGTCTCTACTGAAGAGTTAGGAAGATATTACTGATGTTTATAACAAAGTGCTATCAGCTGAATTTAGCAGTCTGTTGATCTCATCCTGCCCAACTGGGCAGTTTTTCTTACGTAATTTGGGGTCATATTTCTGTGCGTTTGCTGGATGGAAGAAATTTGCTTTGTTGCACAGAGTCATTTAGTTAAAACCAGAATGAAAACCAGTATCTGCCTGGGAAGACAAATACTGATTTACTTTATTCAGATTTTTTTATTGTTTAATAAAAGCGTCAAGATAATCTTGAAGCATGATCATGGGGAAAGAGGAGCAAAGTTTTAAAGCAGCAGGTGAGCTGAGGGTTCACATGACAGGAGTTTGTGAAAAATGGTGAAAATCATCTGATGCACTGCTCTACCTGATGGGCTTTGCTGGTCTTCCAACATGAATTTAGTGCCCTTTTCACCTGTTTTGTACTGATTTGGGGCTATTTGTTTTGTGGTAGCTGTGTATTGTGGTATTGAACTGATTTAGTTGGGGTTTTATTTCCATGTCTTTGCTTTCTTTTGAGCCATCTGGACAGTGACAGGTTTGCAGACTCATAGATTATAACAGTAATTAATCTTAGAAATTGATTTTAAAACATTCTGATAAAAGTTTTTTTGCAAACATTAATTAACAATAGGGTTGTAAGAAGAATGAGGGTAATGTTTGGCCCTGATCTTTATAATATAATGTGAGAACTGTGAATGTCTAAAAAAAGAGTGTGTATGTGTATATATATAAATATATATGTATGTGTGTAGATGTGTAAATGTTCCCAATTCTCACATAAATTCAGGTGGCTTTTTTTCCTAATGGTTCAGCATAGGGCTGCAAATAACATGAAAAAAAAAGAAGGTGCAGACACACTTAAATCCCTCTCTTTCCTGGACACACATAACCATAGCAAACGACAGGTGAGTTACAGGCAGAGAATATTTAGACTCATTGATTTTCATTATTACTTCTTTCTCATTCCATATGTCACATCAAAGCATGGTGGTATTCTGTTTGGAAAGGAGATCAATGCAAGGAGATCGGAATGATCCTTGCTATTCACGAGGAGTTTCCAAATTCAGTGGGTGACACAGGATAAAAGTGACCCTGGATTTGCTGTGACTGTTTTCTGAAGTTTAGCCAGACAGACTGCACAAAGAGAGGGAAAAAAAAGAGCATAGATTCTGCCTTTGTACAAAAACTATTCTCTTAATTGAAGCTTATTTAAAAACTTAGATATTCTTTTCAACTACAATGCTGGAAGATTGTCTTGACTTCTCTTTATTATTCTGAATAATTTCAAGTAAAAGTGCACATCTCTCCTCAGTAAACATATTTTATGAATCAATCCATGCAAATAATGCTTTCTTCAATTGTGCACTTCCTAAAATAACATGTTGACATCAAATCATCCTGTTTTGAAGAGTTTGTAATAATAAATAATAATCAATGCTGCAGACTGAAGGATGCATCAATTATATTTATTTTACCCACAGTAGAGACTCTCTCAGTTGTATATTTTTCTCCAATAATTTTGCACATTTTATTGTAAAGTGTACTTCAGTCTAATTGGCAATGTGGCTACTGACTGCTGATTGAGACAAAATTACACTTTGCCTGAAACAAAAATTGAGTTCTATTATGTGAAATCTAAAATATTGCCGTAATATTGCAGGATTATTCTAGAATGTGGTTTAGCAGGGACAAAAGAGAATTGAAGAACAGGTAGTGTAAAGAAATAGAACTTGATGCAAAAATAAAGAAAAAAGAAGAAGAAAATGTTGCTTGAGATTGAATTCAAATCACAAGGGAAGTATATTTGGGAGATTATCAACTTTATGGGGGGGAAAAAAGCATCTAGTTTTGAGACTATGAAATAAATTAAAATTAAAGAGTTTTTTGAAACAATCTACAGTCTGCTTTAGTGACTGGAACATTTTTATAAGCTTTAGTATGGGTATGTGAGAGAGTGAAAATTTTAGGCTATTTATGATCAGTGTATAATAATAATAAACAGAGTGAGTATTTCATGGAGTTGTTGGCTCTTTTCAGAGTTGAAGTACGTATTGAATATGGTATTACAGAAAAGAGGGCTGCAGCTTTAATAGCTGTGTCCTCAATTATAAAGACTTCTGGGGACATTTTGAGGGGAGAAAAGATCACAGATGTCACCAGAACTGAACAAAAGAAATTCCCTTTCAGAGAGTATAAAATTCCCCCTCCAGTCTCTGTCCTATTTTGAGCCTTTAAGAAGTAGTATTGGAGCCCATGGGGAGAGGCTGCTTGCTAACTTGTAATTTCATATGATTTGAAATGTGGCACCTGCTGGCCTCCTATGCGGGATCACTTAGGAGAAACAGCAACTATCTGTAAGACTGGGTTGTCTAGCCAGTTATCTTCAGCTAAAAATCCCTTTTCACATTTGTCTTACATAGCATCACATAGGTAGGGGGTTATTTTAGTATTGGCTGCCAATATGTAGATGTAATTTTGGTAAATCTGTTCTTTACTTTGGTGAAGTCAAAGTTCCTGTAGTACCTTATTCAACTAAATCAAGTGATAGAGATAAGTACCAGATCATAATAATATCTGCTTAGCTCTGTGGAGCAATGGGCTAAGGTAAGGAGGATACAAAACAAGTTATCAAATCAGACAAAGGGACCTAATTAAAACATGATTGCTGAGGTCTACGAAAAATACAATTAAGTTGTAAGCTAAAGAAAATGAGGTGGCAAAGTTAATGTATTTGCCATTTATCTTGTGAGATCTCAGTTCAAAGACTCACTTTCAAATCCTACAGGATCAGCTCTTTCAGATCCTACAGCAGTCCAATAGATTTAAAATTAGATTGGACTCATGCAAAGATATAATGTATGAATGCAACAAAGCCACTCTGAAAATAGAAATAGCATGCTGGCTGTCAGTGCTGAGCATCTCCCAGGATGCAGCATTCAGTGTTGCCTTGTGTAGACAGAGGAAAATTGAAACAAGGAAATACAGGTGCAAATCACACTTCAAGTTATTTAGGTGAAATTCTGGTGTCAGTCTAAACATCCTATCTCTGTGTAAAAGCACTCCAGGTTTCTTGATACGTGCCCCCAGTTTGAGTAGCCAAAAGATCTGTATTACCATTGATTTAATTATATTAGTTAGCTTTGGTGTAGTCCAGATGTATTATCTTCTTTCATCAATATCTTCAAGACTAATTATATTTTTATTTAATTAAAAAATATTTATTGCTGAATTTCAGATCAAGGAGGGAGATTTTTAGGAGGAAAAGAATGGGATTTAAGTCTCTGAGTTCAAAATTCAGGTCTGTCACCATTTCCTATGAGCCAAGACATGTGACCTTCCTGTCCCTTGAGTTCCCAACTGATAAAAATGAGGATGTGTTTGAACCGTATTATCCTGATGTTCTGAGCTGGAAAAACATCTTACTCTGTTGGGGTTTTTTTGTTTGGTTGGTTGGTTTTGTTGTTTTTGTTTTTTTTTTCCCCAAGAAATGTTGAACACACCAGAGTTATTTCAGCCATCTCCTGGCCTGTTTCTGTGGTCAGGCTGAGGTTGGTTTGGGCTTGTGGCTGTAAAGACACAGGGTGACCTTTGTCACCTACTGAATTACTGTGTGCAACAGCTCACAGCCTGCTGGTACGAGGCTCACAGTGCCCATAGGGTGGGGTAGGTATTTGTTAATTAATGTATATACCTTTTTCTGTGATTTTTGCCCTGGTGAGAAACTGGGCAGAACGTAAGTCAAGGTAGAAAATATTTCTTTCAAGTGAAGACGGGCCCCCTCCCCCTCTCAAAGATCGGCCCCATTCCAGTTCTTTTATTTTATTCTTCCTATTATTTTTTGACAGTCTGTGTATGGAGATATTTCTTGCCAAGATGAAAGTCACTCTGGTGCTTGCAGTGCTCTGTCAGTTCTTTTTAAGGAGTTAAGTGCACTGTGAGTTAGTAGGAACAATGAACCTCACTTGTTCTTGCAGCTGTCTGTAAAAACTTACTTAATATTGTTTTGTGGAACAAAATTAGAAGTTTTTAGTTACCTTCCCCAATTTGTTGTCACGGTGGCTAGGCACAATATTTAAGGCAATATAGCATGAATGTGTGAAAATGAACAAATAATCCCCAAATATCTTGGTATACCTGAGTCTTCTTACTGTAGTAGCAGAATTGGTTGTAGATTAAAAAAAATGTCTGCCAAACCTCATGTGGGGCAGAGGTGAGAGAACCACAGGCTGTGGTGTGGTGTCCTACTTCCCCACTCTTCCATCTCATGTTTCAATGGAAAGTAAGGTTTGCATTCTTTTGCCCAGCACCATGCAGCTGTGCAGTTCCAGTGGGGAATTCATTCCCTACCCCTGTACAACCTCCATTCTGATGACTTCAAACCTAAAAGGGAAATTTTCCTCGTGAGTGACCTTGCACTTTTCCTCCTGTTGCCTCGAGGAGAGAGAGAGCAGTGAGCAATGCTGGATGACACACACCATACTCCTGTTCCTTGCTGCCCCTGCACCCCAGTTGCTGCAGATTGTAACACCACATGTCCATAATGAGAGATAAAAATAAATCCAGTCCTGGGAGGTGAGGAGTCTCCTTCTGTTGCATTCAGCCCCACTTTGAGATGCTGAACAAGCAGGCGAAAGTGCATCAGGCATCTGTGGAGAATGCTGGAGTTGGGAGATTGATATTTTGGCTAAGTTGTTGTCTTGGAATTCTAGTGGATATTTGTTATTCTTGCAATTTACTATGCCTATTGTGCATGAAATAAATTAAAACAAAGCACTGTTATTACAGCTAGAGAGAAAAGCTGTGTGTTAAGCAAGAAAGAGCACTGAACTACTCAAGTGAGGGCAGGAGGCGAAAACAGGGGTATGTTCTGTTGTTTCCTTTGAGGAGAGCTGAAGGCAAAGGGGAGAGATTTAGTGGCTGTTCCTTGTAGCACAAAATCATCCCTGATTATTTGTAGAACAGAGGCATGTGAGTGTCAAACAGATACTGTGGATCCACAAAGATACCTCCTGACCTGCGTGCCTGCTGGATGTGCATGTCATGACTGTAATTTTGTCGTGGTAAAAATGTCAGAAATCATGAAAACCTAGTGAAAATGAAAGAGAGAAAAGTCACTGGCAAGTTTTGAAGTAATCAAATGACCCTTGCAGACCTGGATCTCTCTAATCTAATTTTCTTAAGGTCTTAAGGGTGACTTACGCACCTTCTATTAGGCAGTACCTAACCCTTACCTCTCACAGCTCTTGTGTGCACGGGGCCTTTAGGAATCTCTCTGTGCTGGGTTGTGCTGTATGAAGTTGCGGTGTTGAGATCAGGCTGTCTTGTTCCAGTTAAACTCGTGGTACTGTCACAGCATGCCAATCATCAGTCTAAAGCCATATTTTCCATGGGTGTGATCGTATATCATACCTATCCTCTAGGTAGGGTAGTACAGGTTTGGGGACTGTTGCTTTGTTTGTTTTTTAAACAAATCTGGGATTAATTTTTCACACTGATCCTCAGCATTTTGCTGAGGCTTGCTGTTTTTTTGGTTTTTGTTTATCATAAGGTTGAGAATCAGATCAAATGCACAATGCACAGCTATGTGGCAAAAAGGAAGCAATCGGCTGTGAGTCACTGTGTAAAATCTCCTGTATCTCCTTTTGACCATAAGGATGTCTTGTGAGATGCATCCTTGATCTTCAAACATATCCCTAAAGCTATTAGCCAGGCTGAATTACTTCTTAACTTGTAGTCTATGCTATCTAAACAGGCCGTTCTCGGGCCAGTATACATTAAAACCTCCCTTCACCCGCCTTGTCTGAGCCCAACTGGCCGTTTTTCAGGTTCAGATCAGATCACATCAATCTCCCCTCCAAAGGTGCCCCCAGCTGCCTTTTCCTCGTGCCCTACAGCTCCTCCCGTGTTGGGAGATCAGGTGGCGACTTGTCAGCACAGCCCAGCTGCTGCTCGCCTGGAAATCCACGCTCCCCTGTTAGCTTTGCCCTGGAGACGTGTGGGGCTTGCTGCTAACAGGAGAGCCCAGAGCCATCCGTGTTTGTGCCATCTCCCAAAGCTGGGAGGGCTGGAGGCTGTGGTGTAACTAATAGGGAAGTCTGGAAGCGATGGGAGATTTGAACACAGAGACGCGGCCCGGGGCCCGAGCCAGTGGTCTGTCACTACTGTTCCTCCTCACGCTGCTCCTGGAAAGATGCAGTGGATTCTAAAACCTTGGGTGAAGAGATCCCCTGTGTTGGAGCTGTGGCTTCAGTGGAGGTGCAGACAAAAAGGGTGCTAGTGATAAAATGTATGTTGGAGGCAAGGGAAAGGGGGAGAAAGGACGTGTGAAGAGTGACCTTGAAAACTGGCCTAGTGTGCAGGGGACGGGAAGGTTTCAGGTGAAGGGACAATATGCAGGTTTCTCTGCACAAGACACAAAGCTACAGCAGAGCTGAAATGTTCCTGTACCATCCTGTGATGGAAGGGGTCATTCCTGTTTTATTTTCCCTGCAATTGTGGCAAAGACTGGGATAGTTTTTCCACAGGAGTATTTTTGCACAGTTGGGCAGAGCAACCTTTGCTCAGCTTTGGACAGGCCTGTGCTAAACCATCTATGTGAGCACTGAACAGTGCCAGACCAAGCTAGATAGAAGAGTGAGAATAACCCTCTATGTTGGTGTTTTTTCTTAGGTGTTTGTAAAACTGATCCCATCATCTGTTCAAAATGAGTACTGTAAAATGATATCTTGTGCCAAAATGATTAACAAACATAAATGAAAATTTACAGTTAAAAAGACTGATTGAATATTCTTCTATCATGAAAGTGTTCTCTGGGGCCTATTTGCCAATTGACTGTACCTCTGTGTCCTCTGGATAAGAAAAAATGATGGGTTTTAGGTAGTGATATTTGTATTTTGAATATGAATGTTACATTTCTTCCTAATTTGTCAAAACAGGAAAGAAAAGTCTAAGTAACCTTTCGCTGTAGTAATAAATTTTTTCTGCTGGTATAAGTAATATAATTATAGTTTAATTATCTGCACATGCATTCAATGCTTCACTGTATTTATACATAGAGTCCATTTTGCCCATGATAGTTATGGACTAGTTTAAAACTACCACTCAGTGGAGCTAGTGCTGATTAACACTGATGTAACTGAATAGAATCACACTTTTGTAATGGAGGTAGTTCAGCAAATTCACTTGCCTTTGAAAACCCTTTCAAAGATGTGCTTATGTGTAGGAAACCAGTGATTCTCATCCATCTTATAAGAAGTCTTATTTGAAATCTGTGTATTCATTCCTCATTGCTCTCGTCTCCCCATCCCTCATTCTCCCACTTCTGGTAGTTGTAAACTGGTACCTATAACCACGTTGTGACCTTGTAGAAGTCAAAAATGAGTCAGAAGTTCTGAGTTCTCGCTCTTCTCTCTTCTTGAGTAACTTCCCCCTGCAGAAAGTTGATTTCATTGTTGTGGAGAAACCTTCTGTTCAAACAGAAGGCCGTCAGCTCTGCATTTTTACACTTTTCCCTAATTGTTAGTCTGAGTTACAGATGCAAGTGGTTTGTGTGCCAAGGAAAAGGGACTGATTCAGTCCCTGCTATTTCATGCTCTTCTTGCACACCACTGTGTCCCTTATGTTCTTGTGGTAATCCCTATATACTAGAAAACCTTACCACCTGTGTCCAGGTGGTGCCCTGTCAAGACAAGGTGGTGGAGGACTTGGATGATGCTGTGAGAGTGCTGGAATGAGCGGAGATCAGACAGCCTGAAAGCAGTCCCAGCATGGCCAGCCTGAACTAGACTGGGATGTGCTTCCATATGCAACCTGTTACTTCTTGGCAAAGTAGAAAACGCTTTTCTGCTCAAGTTCTATTACCAGTGCCATTGAAAAATTGTAAATATATATGGCTGCATGGATAGATACATCTTCAAATAAGAATTGCACACTTTAGAAATGTTTGGTCTAGAATATAAATTCATGCCCTGGTAGATAAAAATAATACATGAAACCTTGTCAAAACCTTCTGATGGCAAGATCTTCTTTCTGGTCTTTGATTGATGAGCTTCAAGGGGTGAAAGCACCACATTGGTAAAGGTAATCAATAGTTCTAAACAATTCTTTTCCTGCTGTAAACCTGTCCATCTGTCTACTGAGGACAGTGCCACATGAAGTGAGTTCTCAAAATCTGGACTTACTAAAAGAAGACATTTGTGTAAGTGGGTGTTGTAATACAAGAATAATTTTTTTTCTTTCATTATTAAATCATAAGTTATGAGACTCTTCAAGTGCAAGACAAATTTGTGACACTATCTTGTTGAATGAGAGAGAAAATTAGGTTTTGCTTTAAGGAATTTCAAAGAGGTTTTTTCCATTTGTGGAAAAGTTTTGCCTTTGACAGGGATGTATGATCTTGAGATTTGGCATGTCACAGAATTTACTGCAGAATTTACTTTATGCTCTGAATTCTTACCTAAGCCCTGGTCAATCTAAATACCTGTATGGAGGAAATAAACCAAAAGGTCAATATTCCTCATCTTTTTCCCAAAGTAGTTCTTCCTTGGAAGCCTCTGTACACTCTTTAAACCTTTCTTAAGTTAACTTTGTTAAAGTTGGCTGAACTTTCAGTGATAGTAACCTGTATGAAACACTATACATAAAACAGATTTTTGTGTTATTCCTGATGCCCCTAAAAATGCCAAACTAAAAAATCCAAACCAAACAAAAAACCTCTCTTTGCTTGATGTGCATATCAGCACCTACTTGCAGACTGCTATAATGCATTACCTCTCCAAACTATGTATGTTTTAATGTTCCCTCACAGACTTGGGCTCAGTGCTCAAGTAGAAGACAAAAAGGATCTGCAGCATGTGCTTATATTCATAGTGATGCTTTTCTTGGTGCAAAGGTTGCCAGAACATGTCCCAGATTTGTAGATGTTCAGTGCAGTGAGTTCTGGGCTGCATTTTTCTAATACTTGGATTTGATCTACAGAGAGGCAAAGAGTCTCACCCCTTAAGTACCAGTATATTACTGTCCTTGTGAGCTCAAGACTTTGCAGGGTTAGACAGCACCTGCATAAAGATCCTCTGGTCTGTGACCTGTGCTCTCAGGCACCACTGCAGTGCACATAATAATACCAGTTCAGTGAAAGTGCTTGAAGATGATTATATTTTTTTCCCCTGACTAAAGCTCTTCAATTAGGAGCTAAGTCATTTCTGCTGAAATAAATGCTAAATGGCTTGACTTCACATTTTGTAGTTGGTATGTGTTGAAGTCCAGAGGAGACCTATTTCTGTGCAGAATATGTCAGTTTCCCAATAATGATCTCCTGAAAGTCTCCATTTATACAGGAAAATTATTTTACTGCTTTTAAAGGAAGCTGTTGCATTTATGGATTCTGGCAACTTAAATCCACCATTAATGGGAGAGAAGAAGCAATAGTCAGATTAATACACTTTTTCCTCTGTGCATTATGCTGTTTACCTAATCACAAGTTCATGGAGGAAGATAACTCAGAAGAAAATGTATCACATGAATTTTGGATGACAGCCTGACTTCCCATAACTGGCTAACTAACATTAACTCTGAAATTGTGTTTCTTGATGGGAAAAGTCTGAAAAATGAGTACACATGATAAAGGCATTGCTTGTTATGGCCTAGCAAACACCTTTCTCAAGATCACAGGCAGCTGGGAATAATGGTGTAAGGCTGGAAGGGGCAAGGTGCCCCAGCTCTGAGGCTGCTAATGAGTCACACATCTCATTTCTGCTGCCTGCTAAAGGTGTGAGCAGCTCACAGCCATCCCATGTAATATTACTGAGGGGGGCTGATCCCTCAAACCTTTGCTTGTGTGGAAAGGGCTCCCATGACTTGTCAAACGTGACTTGTGCTCATATAAATAATAGCTTCAGGATTGGTGTGATGTTTGCAAGACTTCACCGCCTAGTTGTCCAAGTTTGTGGTATAGCAATTTTCCTATTTAAAGGAAAAGACTATTCCTTCTTTTCCTCCCTGAAATATCACCTTGATTTATCTGTTTCCTAAAGCAACTTAAAATCATGCCATTTAAATCACTGGCTGTTGTCTCGTGTTAGATATTGGGGAACTGTCTCAGTATATTTTGATTCAGTTGAGCTTCACTGATATCTACTCAGAAACTTTTAATGCTGTGGCTAAAGGGGAGTGTACAAAGGACTGAACAGATCTGTAAGGACTCTTCTGACAAACTCGAGTGAGAGTGTGTCACAGCCAACACATTGGTCCTCAAAACAAATGGTTGATGAGAAGTAATTTCTGTGCACAGGTGAATTCTTCTTGCCTAATAAAACAGCCTTCCCTATGCTTGTGTGTACGTGTGAGTGCAGTGTTGTTTAAACATAATCTAAAATATGATAAGCAGTGAATAAATTAAGAATCTGTTTGTTAAACTATGCATATATTTAAACACAAAATTAAGTAGTGTATATTTTGTTGAGATTAAATATGGAAATTTTTTATCAAGTAAGCATAGGCTTCTCCATTCCCCCACCCCTGTTCAGTGCAATCTTTGTAATGCTGGTTTTTTTCCTTTTTGCCCTTCATTGACATTTCTTTCAGAAAAAACATGATACTTGTCCATGCCTCTACTCCTTGTCATGCACCTTCATTTCTGGGTTCTGTTCAGCATCTTACCTATAGCCCCAGGCATTGCTGTCTGCTCAATAGTTTCCAACCCCTGTAAAGAAGAAACAAGATGACGTATTACTTTTTAAACATAAACCACACATGACTAAGACCCAATAATTCACTCGCTCCTGCTAGGATGCTGAATGATTAAGTCTGACATCAGTCAGTGCCAGTAGTGTATTTTTGATAAACCGTAGTTGTCTGCTGCATACTCCAACATCTGTATTTTTCACACCAGAGGCATCTGTCTTGTTCAAGAAAATGAGAGACATGGAGCACACTGCTTGTGCAAGTAGTAAAACTGATAGAAACTGTACCAGTTATCATTCTCCATAGAGCTCCTTTCCTAAGTGATAGCAAATGACATATTTGGACCACTTTTTATAGAAACCATTTCAGGGAACATACTTTTGTGACCTGCTGTGAAACTTGTGGACATCCATCCTCAGATCCAGTAGCACCTACAAGTGGCAAAAAAAAAAATGAGCCCAAGAATTAATTAAGCATGTCACTACTATTTATCATTAGATAAAGATTTTCCTTTTCACACACCAATATATTTAGATGTCTTTAAAAATTTGATGCGCTGAAGGAGGTCTCATAAGTCCATGTTCTTTGGAAACTGCAAACATGGATTTATTGTATGGCATAAAATGTCTGTACTGTAAATAAGTATGAAAAAAGTAAATTTGACCCTGGCTCTTTACCAGTGATGCAGGAAGAATTACAATTATTCATATCAGAAATAAAGCTGAACTCATATTCTTTGTGAAAATCATCATTCTAATCACGCTGATTTTCTTCACATTTTCTGTCTCCGTATCATAAGTCATGGATCACAGATCACTGAAGTTTTATTGATTTTTATGTCTGCAAGCACAGAGTTACAATAGTCAGAAGGCAGGTATCTCTTTCTCTCAATATCCCTTATGTGCACACTAGTATTTTTATCAAGCAACCTCATAGCTATTTCATATTTGTTAAAAAAAAAGTCAGTATTTAATATTCCTAATCCATCTTAATTTAAAACAGGCTTCCAAATGTGACCTCCTGGAACAAAGGTGAGAAAGAAGAGGTCCTTATCTGACACTTTTGTGCTAATAAAAACAGAATGGCAGCAAAGAGAAACCATTTCTCATATTAGAATTAAAAATCATAAAGTCATAATGCTGTGACTTAGCAGTGTTTACCTCTGGCAGTGCATTTGCAGCTGGTATTTAGCAGTGTCAGCACTCTTGTCTCTAAAGCAGATTGTAGAAAGCAGTCTTTTTCAGGTTTTACTGGGAAGGAAATGTTTGACTTTGATCACAGTTAAAATGATGGCATAGTCAGTAGACGAAATACTGCAGATAGTTAGAGAAGGCACCTGCTTTGGAGTATGTCCTTTAAACTCTAATGGATCAGTTAATTCTCCAGAATATTTACTGGGAGAAGTCCTAAAAGGGTTAAGAAGCTGCTATAAGAAAGGCTAAAAATGATAGACTGGAAGAAAGAGAGGTAGTAAAAATTGAAGGATATAAAAAAGCAGAGGAATGTGGCTGGGGAATAATAAAATAAGAGAGAGAAGTTAAACCAGTGACCCTTGTCGGCAGTGAAAAGCGGGAGATTAGAAAATGTTTCATGCTAATTTCCATGGAGATTTCTTTAATTTATCGAAAATTACTTTCTTCTGCTTTGATTTGTCCAAGTGCCTGCCCCCTCGCAGCTTTTTCGGGGTGGTCCCACCCGTCACGCCATGCTGAGTATGGGCCTCGCTTGCCCCCACACTGGGCCAAAGCGTCGTGAGATTACTGAAGCGTCTCTGACGTCTCTATCAGCCTGTGCCACCACAATGCCCTATTCCCTTTTTTTCTCTTTCTCTCCCGCTCTCGCCTCTCCCCTCCGTAGCAGAGTCTTAGGATTCCTGTCACATGATGGCTTCATCGGGGGCCCCTTGCTGGAGCATTTTCCCTTCTCTCCTGATCCGTTCAGCTTGGTTCTCTCTGCTGCCTGGCATATCAAAGGAGATTTGTGGGTCATTGAGCCATGGACGCAGAATATAAAGTTATCAGGCTGCCTGGCAGCATCAAAACAACAAACCCGCCCCCACCCCAGCCATCATTTACCATCTTCATCCCTCAAGTGGCAGGAAATTGTTAGTCTCTCTCACAAATGTATATTGAAGGCATTTAATTTCTAAAGGATAATCAGGATGTAGAGGTACCAGCCAGAAGACCTTAAATATTACGTCTCCTAATAGGGCACTTCGGATTATAGCATGATGTACTAAGATGAAGAAGCTGCTTATAATTCCAATTTTAAAGACACAGGCTAATATCAATGACAAGCTGGTATTTTTGCAGAATAATAAAGTAATTTGCCTAACATTTCCAACCTTGTCACAGATAATAAATGGATATATTTGATTACAAGCATTCTGGGCCAGTGGGTATTGATATCACTTCCTCAGTCTAGCCAAGCTGAGGATTCGATCAGGACTATTTATTTGGGGATTCAAAGAAAGATTCATTGCAGTAATGTTTCTAAATGTGGCCATTACCATCATTTGAATCATCTCTGTCCAGTTCCTTTCTGAGCACTGGGGCTATTTAGCTCTCAAGTGAATGATCCTGGTAGAAATGTGAAGTTTGTCTGTATTGCATCGAGTATCCAAAAGAATACAGGGAAAGATGGCACCCAACACCTGCGAGAGATGAGGGGGTTAGAAACATCTGTCTTGTAATATCCTTTGTAACTCAAATACAAACAGGTTTGTTTGATGTGGTTTGGAACTGTTGTGGGGGCTCCAAGCACCTTTTAAAATGAGTCCTCGTTAGTCTCTTCAAAATTAGTCTTTAAACTGTAGCCTGAAATGTCTCCCTCAGTTCCCTCTGGACAATGAACTTGCATATTAAGGAGCTTCTTTATCCTGTAGCAAAGCCTGCCCCTATGTGCTGCTGGCTCGAGGCTCTGCCTGCAAGGTGACTCACCTGATCCATGGATTCCCTGGAGGGTGGCCTGCTCTGGGGCAGTGCAGGCTTGGCTCTGACTGCCTGGGGCACACACTGCAAACTTCTGTACAGTCCTAGGGAAAGAATCCTGAGGGAAGGTGGGTAATGGATGATGCCACAAACATTGGAGGGAAAGTCAGTGTGATACCAGGAGTTCATGATGGCTGGCAAACAAATTCTGACAAACTACAGATGTGGTGACCCCTCTAACCACAGCTTTGTATGGACTTGACAGGCAGGAATATGGGCAGTTCTCCCCAAATCCCAGAGAAATGTGCTTAAAAACATAGTCCAAATCCACAAAACCTGTGTTGGATTCAGTGCTATTGTGGTGTTTCACCTCCTATTTTAAATACTCACCACATCTCAAATCTGTTCACCTCGTGTGTTGTCTTCTCTGATGCAGCAAAGTCCCCTAATATATAACTATATCTCTGCATATTTCCTATATATAAAAAGGTTGCCCTTTTAGTTTTTTTTAATATATAGCAACATGCCTTTTCATGAGTAAGTTTGCTTTTTGTATCTGTATTGGGTTTCTTATTTCTGTATTGCTTGGTCTGTCCCTTAATGTATTCCTGCTTCCCTTTCTAACCATCACCATCTCTGTTTCTTCTTGTGCTTAAATCTAGGCTACATAAATGATTTTAAATTCCCTCATGATCAAACATGATCATGCAGAGCTTGAAGTTAGAGAGAATGTTAAGTGTTCTCTAATTAATTACATAAATGTGGAATGCAAAAATTAAGTGTTAACTGGTAATTTCTGTGTGCAGTAGGCTTCCTCAATATGTGCTAGGTTATAATAACTCACATGTGCTTGGCATACTACCTATTAACAATTCATATGACTCTTGTTTTCCAAGGGTGGTCATGGTTTTGCTTTTCCTTTAATGATTCTAAAGTTTTCTAATGTATCAATAGAGGAATATCCAGATCACAGTTTTTTTATGACTATTATGTGTATGTTTAACCTTTTCTCTTTAGTTCTGTGTGCAAGCACATGTGTAAATGTACCTATGTGTACTGTATCATGTTCACATATAATTGAGAAAGAAACAACATTTACACAGCTATGGTTCATTACTTAAATTATTTCAAATATAAATGACATTCTTTTTAGAACAGTTTATGGCTGGGCACACCTTTCTCTTTCAAAACTGATCAATTACAATGACTGCCCTCTTGGATTTTAAGTGGCAAACCTTTATAGTATGTGCCATTTTGTTACTTATGTTAGAAAGGAATGCTTTAATCCCCTTAGAACTTAACTTTAAAAAGGAAACATCTAGTTTATTGTGGTATTGACCTTGTTCTGGTAAATTGCCATGTTTTCCTTTACCTACATTGCACTATCAGTGTGAGATGTTTACATCAAGAATAAGGTTAAATGTTTCTTTTTTGAGGTCACTTAGTCCAGTTCTTTCTAGGTATATCTCTGAAATAAAGAGAGCAATCAGCCTGGCTAACAAAGCAACCTGCACGAGCTGTACCAAATCCATCAATTCCTTTGTGTAAAACTTCCCCTCACTTTGACATTCTAGTCTGGGCGACACTCAAAATGCAAAGCAAGTTGGGGTTAAATCCAGCAAGGTTTCCACAGAAGCTTAGGAAAACTTCTATTTTGCATGGTGTCCCCATGTGAAAGTTTAGACTGTGAAAGTTTAGATTTGTCTTAAATCTTCATCCATTTTAGAGTCTTCATACATTTTAGAGTCTCTTGAAGATGTTGGGTGTGGGGTTTTTAACCGAAATCTCCAAAAATACTAGCTTTGCACTATTTTCTGTTTGATTTAGAAAACCAATTCTTCTTCCCTCTGGAAAGCAAAGGAAGCAGAAGTTAGTAGACAATTTGATTAAGTGGGTTTTTTTTGTTGTTGTTGTTTGTTTGGGGTTTTTTTGGTTTGGTTTGGTTTGGTTCTCTTTGTTTTTTTTTTTTTAGTGAAAATTTCTAGTGTCTGAAAATGGTTAAAGAGGTTTGAAATTACTTTGGTTTTTCCAGAAGAACACAGAATTTGCATGTTCTCTGCATCAGCTTCAGTGCAGACTTACAAGTTAAACAGAAAATATACGTTTGTGGATCTCTCCATCTTATCAATTTGTTGCCCTTGAAATGAAATTTTATATGCAGAGTATGGTAAAGGAATTTCTTGGTAAGATATTTGAGTATTTACCAGGGAGAGGCAATCAGTTTGAGTAGGTTTGTATTGAAATTCAATTTTCTAAAACAGTGCTGAATGTTCAGATTTCAATTATCATATGACAGCTGTGCACAAATACAGAAAATTCCAGGTTTTTTTCAAAGCTTCTCATTACAGAAGACTTAAGACACACCTGAATAATTTGGGGTACACTTTGCAAAACCAAAAAGACCCAACTAGAAATAAAAAAGCCTGTTTACACCAATGAATATGGATTTCCTCTAGCTAAGTTTTAGATCTCGCTGTAGTGTTCAGTAGTGCTTATTTTTTTCCCAGAACACAAAACTAATGTGGAAGACCAAGAATTCTGAATTCAGTTAAAGGTAGCTTATCACAGTAACAGGAAGCTATTTTCATATGCATTCTTTCTACTGAATTAAATATCTCTTATGCACATATTCCACATTAGTGTGTTAATACTGATATAGTGTGGTTGACTTGCCTTGATGAAGAAGAAAAACATTTATGAAAATGTAAAATTTAATACCCCTCTTCACTCTACCTCAGTCATTTTGATCAGTTCTAATTATTTTGATGATATGGCCCCAATAAAGATCATAGACTAGTGCAGTCAGCATTTGTTGAACCTGTAACTTTAATGAAATGTAGTACTGTATTATCCCTACAGCTAAGCTGAAATCTCATAGGAAAATATTGTTCCCTGATTTTATTCTCTGAAATACGATCTAAAAAAACCAAAGCGCTGCAAGTTGTGTACAAAGACTCCTGCAGCATACCTATGCCAGCCTCTCTTTCCCTGCATGTATTGTGGGCTAACATAAACACAATTAAATGAAGTATTTCCTTCCTTTGGGATCTTAGGATAGCAGCAGTTAATAATAGAGCACTGCATTTCATTACAGTTTTGGGTCTGAGGCTGCAGAACTTAGATATGGAGAAAATCAGATGGAATAGCCAGGAGAAATAGTCAGCAGAACTGATTACCTAGAGGAGTGCATCCATGTGTTTTATGCATAATCATTTCACCAATTATTCCTAATTTAGCTGATGAGTTGACTTAATTTTTTTTTCTTCTATAAACAGAGAATTAAGTGGTTCTGTGCTTTTGCTTATACATAGATATATTCCACTTTAGAGTGCAGTTGTTTGCTATGAAGAAGCAACATTATCTGTCCCTGTCCCTTGCCCTCTAGGACTTGTACGTGTGTGAAACAGGGGAGAAAAGGGATGTGGGACTTCCTGACCCCCAAGGCACTATTTCCTAAGGATGTGATTGTTCATAGCTCAGGAAGGCAAGGGAGATTCAGAAAAGTGGCTAGTGGTGCTCCAAATAACTTCTGTAGTGGATTTGGAAGGGTTATAGCATTGCAAGGATTTTAGTAATAACCAAAGAATATGTTTGCTGGAGAGGGGGTATGACTGCATGATGGTGGGCATGAATATTGTGCTGAAAATATCATATCAGCAAGAGGTTGGGTTCACAAATAAGTGGCAGCTTTTCCTGTCATGCTGATGTGGTCATATCTGGTCTGTGGCAAGGAGTCCGTGTTCATGTCCAGTCCCTGGCACTGCAGCACCATCTGGGGAGCCATAGCTGGGGGAACAACCAGCATCCAGCCCCATAAACCAAACCCAGCAAAACACCTGATGGTTTGTGTTTGATTTTCAATTCCACACAAACTTTTTCTACTGAAAGTCCAGAAGACAAAGTTAAGATTGTCCGTAAGTGCCCTTGCTGGGTTATTTTATTTCAGTACATCAAAAAGACTGGAAAATAAGTTTATCTGCCTTATTTTCAGAAAAACCAATTAGGCCAAATATGTTACTGGATTTGGCAGAGGTGTTCTTAATTAAACAAAAATAAGTGATGTCACAATAATGACATAAGCGAATCACAGAAAACTCAAAATTTTAGGACTGTGTTACCAAATAGATGTGCAGTGTAGCCAGTGTGATAGTTGTGGAAATGCTTATTATTTGTGTCCTAATGCCTGTATTTCCAGCTAGTTCTCACTTTTCTCTCTTTAAAATTTAGAACAATACATGGTTGAAAAGTGCAAGTCAGTAACTGATTACTGTGAGAATGTACAGAATATTTGATGTTTTTAATGGCAGCAAGGCAGATGAGTGAAGCAGGAAAATAAATGAATTTGAACCCTTTGAACATTTTATTCTATGTGTTTCATTGATTTTCACGAAAAAAAAAAGTAAAACTGTTCTCATGCTGGTATAAGTCTGAAGTAATTGCACTAAAAGAACAACCTGCAGATGATTTAAATTAAATATAAAAAGAGTTGCAATCTAGTCCCACATTATTTGGGAAGATTTCAATTAGCATGTTTCCTTTGTCAGTTTGAATCTTCAAACCATTACATTTTTTCCCCTGTTTTTCAGCTTTTGTGATTTTTTTTTTTAGCTGCATACAATAATATATTCTTCTTTGCATATTTAAATGTGAAGAATACAAATAAGGGCGAAGTAGTTTTGAGTGTGGGGAACTTTTTTTAAAACCAGTCAAGTGCCTGAAGGGCAGCACAGAAATGACAAAGCTGGCAAATCTGAAGCTCCTCAAGGAAGAGAAAAGTTGAAGTTACTCCAGCTGCAAAGCCTGATCCCAGAAAACTAGGGCAGTATATTCCTGAAGCTCTGCTCTTGGACTGACCAAAGAAACCTGAGATTTATTGTTTTGAACTTTAGCTCTCCTGGGTTGGTTCTCTGTGTCCCTGCCTAGGTGAAGGGAGGCCATAGCCATAAATCCAACCTTCCTCCTGGAATGCAGTGTGTCACAAGCCCTCCTCTCCACAGCAGGGATTTCTGTTCTGGCGCTGCCTTCCCAGTGCTCCTGCGTTCTTGGCTCGCCGAGGAGCCTCAGTAGGGATCGCTTGTATGTAAACAGGGAATTTGGCAGGAGCTCAATCCCTTTCAGCAAAGTTTTCATGATATATTATTACCCATAAGGGAACTTCACTTCCTTTACTAGAACAGTGCGGCATCTCATTTTATTCAGTTCTTGTCGTCCCTCTGTCCTCTCTCTCTCTTATCATTTTCATATGCTGTTGTCTCTCAGCTTTCATGGGAAGATTGCTGTTTCAGAAGATTAAGATGAATCTAATTTTATGTTTCAAATCCACATAAAACATGGATAGTTATGGAAGCTTGGACTCATTGTGACAGCAAATTCAGCCTCGAATGCCCTGCAGGGAATTATGTCTTAACATGTTGTATCTCTTTTTCAATGCCTGCAAGGCTATTTCTTCATCACCATGTAAACTGCATGGTGGGGAATGCCAACAAAAAATAAGATGCAGTGGAAGATAAAAATTCAGTGTAAATAAGGTGTAAGATAGACAGTAAGCTACAAATGGCTTGTTCTATTTAAACTTACTGTGTGGAAAACAGAAATGAGGGACACATTTCTGATTATCTCACAAACTAAAAAAAAAAAATCTATTTAATATTTGTTGACAGTATCAGTAATATGCATTGGAATTCAGCTCACTGGCATCTGATGCAGTTAAAAAACACAGAAAAAAATACACAACATAAACCAGCATTATATTTGTATGTGATGGTGAATGTTTGTTTCTAGCACAATTCCCTTTGGGAGAGGTGGGGGATGGGAGATGGTATGTGATTCTGCTTTTTCATTTGCAGCAATCACTAATTTCAGATGAGTTGTTAGACCACACGCGAGTAATTTTCCTAAACAATGGCTTCAATTAGTGGTCAGATCCAGCTTGTTGGTGTTTTACCCTGGTCTGTACAATAGACATTTTGCAGATGTCATGCAGTGTTCTTCCAACAGCTGTGTGAGATTTCCTTCTGAAGAAAGTGTTCAGCAAAGGGAAGTTGAGGGGCCCATTTGCAGAGATGCAGGCCTGTGTTTGAATGTTTAATTACAGAGATTGCAGGCAGGGCTGCTGCTGCTTGCCACCACTTAGCACTTACACAGAGGGCTGAGTGAGGAGTGGGGTAATGTATTTGAGACCATGTTTGTTAAGACCGACTTGTAATTCATTTTGGCTGTCATTATTCATAAAGCTGGATGGGATTCTTCCCCACATGTGCACCCAAACGAAAAAAAAAAAAGGAGTTTTCATCCCCAAAAGGAAACGAAAATGTATCTTTTGACTTTAGTGAAAAGTTGCTTCTTTAGAAAAAATATATTAAGAAGCTATTGTTAAATATTTTAACAAAATCAAGTGATATAAATTCATATTTCCACAAATATTTTACAGTTGGGTTTTGACTTCATTGGGAAAAAGTAAAGATCACTTCAGTCAGAACTTCAGCACAGAACAGTGCAAATCCAGGGACTGTGAAAACATTTAGGCAAGATCTCTAACTGTATGAATGGGGGAGGTGTGGCTTATTAATGTGGATCTATGTATTTATGCTTGAATTAGTGTATCTGAGGGAACAAATGACTTTGTGCTGGACAGGCTATATACACAAAATTACTTCTCTTGTGACAAGAGAAAATGGAACATAAAATCTAATAGACAATAAATCTGGTTTATATCTTCCTGTCTCTTTAATCAGGAAAGAATCTGGCTATTTTTAACTATAGGGTCCAATTATAAAGTGAAATGTAATGTTCTTTCTTTATCAAAAGTGTCAGTAAAATATTTTAAGGGTCAAATCCTTAGCCAGTATAAATTAGGAGCCTGTGCTGATTTGTACCAGCTGAAGATCTGACTTTACATGTCCTTAAATTTTCAGATTTATCTACCTCCTGAATTGTGTGTGCACGTGCATCTCTCAAAAAGACTTGTTTTTTCCGATTATCAGCTTATTGTTTGGAGGCAGTAGATCATAAAATACACTTCCAAAATGCCTCATGGATGCATTTTGTCAAATTTATCAATGTGAGTAATATTGAAAGCAATGTTAAAACTCATGGGTCCACAGACATTAGTAGAGCTATTGATGAAGCAAGTGTAAATTTCAAATGATGTTGGTAACTTGGTTACTGGATTGTGGAAAAGTAAGGAAGAGGGGACTAGAGAAGGGGGATATGGCATGAGAAGAAAGGCCAAATCAGGTACATTCTGCTTGCTCAAATGCTTTGGTTGTCACTAGCTGTTGGGTAGCAAGGAAAGGATATGTGGCTAAGCATTCTTTTAGTGAAAAAAAGATTTAAGACAAGCAGTTGTGTCTGCTAAGTGATGCATGCATTAACAGTAATTTTAAAGGGTTGTTAAAAATATGTTGATATGAAACTCCAAATATCTCAAATATCATGGTCTGAGCAGCACTGATAAGCTCAGTTCTTCAATGTGAAATCTCCAAAAACACAGAAGAGAGAACAGTAGCTTGGTTGAGTCACTTGGTAGCACTTTTCTTTGCCTCAGCACTAGGCCAAAACACAGGATGACTGTTTGATGCTGGAGGCACTTTTATTCTGAGATGAAATGCTTGTGTGCTGGTGGTTATTAATGAATCCCTGACACTCTTCCTGAGAGCCTTAGCACCGTCTCCATTCCACCAGGTAACCTGTGCTCCTCTGGAACGCTCCTGCTCCCTTCCTGAGGGCACAGCTTTGCAGATGCTGGCAGCAGGGCAATCTCATTAGCAGGCCCACGCCTTTGAAATTGGCTCCCTATGTATATACACTTGAGTGTGAATCTCATCATCAGCTGAGCTCTGGGAACTTGTTTTCCCTGCAGCCAGGATCAGGAAGGCTGATGTGCTTTCAGTCTCCTTAGGACAATGACAATTCAGGTTCCAGTAGAGGCAGCTCAACACCACAGTGATGAGTGCCCTGTATTTAGCCATCATTGTAATAAAAGCAATTGTTTTGATTATGCCTTCTGAATTTTCAGTAATAATAAGAACTGGAACATTTCAAGACTGACCCCATTCTTGTGGTTTGCTGACCACATCTTTGGGACAGGCCCAGCTGAGGCATCCACTAAGGTCCTGCCACCTCTGAAAATTTGCCTCGTTAATTAAGAGGGTTTGAAACAGTTGGCTGGTGTTTTGGTGCTTTGCTTAAGGAGGTAAGAACTGTTATTTGTTATTTGCTCCTGGTGAATTTTGAGCTGGCTATACTCCCAAATTCCTTTCAGTCTTGTTGAAGGGCGTAATTCAAAGGGTCAGCAGAAATCTTTTGTTCCAGTTCCTACTTTCTGACACCAGAATAACTTTTAGAAGTTTACTGCAAGGCTTGGTACAGGGGTACAGCAGAAGAGGCAAAGGGTATTCTTGGGGCCTGGACCATCACAGCAAGGCTTCAAATGAGGAAGCCTTGGAAGGGGTCCCTGCTCCCCTTTCTCAGTTCTGTGCTGTTGTCCCTTGAGCATCTGGGAATTTGCACTGGGATTTGCAGAAGTATAGGTACCCCCTGGCAAAGAGAAGCCATGTGCAGGTTGTAAAGGATTTCTCCAAAACAGATGAAATATGCAAAAAACTCTGGAGTAACTTCATCTGCAAAGGTGAGCTAATTTACAGGTGAGCTTTTAGTAACAAATTTTATTATTCAGTTGGCTCACCTGTAATGTCAACTACATTTTTGTCTGAATGTAAGAAACGAACCCTTGTCTGAAAAATACCCCCATTTCTCCTATCCTAGCCTACACATGCTCTTACAGAACACCATTAGTAGTGTTGTTCTATATATGCAGACAGGATATGGGTTTTTTCCATACTTTCAGCAAGTGCCACTTAAAGTTTTGTAGATGGAGCCGGAGCCATGGTGTCTAGGAGGCCAAGCATTCTGACAGGCTTGCTTAAGTGCAGCAATTCAAGTTTCATAACTAGCTACCCAAGGGGACTGTGCACTAACAGCATCCTCCTATATTGGTTCTGTATGTTGGGAAAGTCACAGGAAGTTGAAATGAAATCGCCAAATACCCCCGGGCCTCAGACCTATATGGTGGCATCACTGCTGAAAAATAATAAAAATGATGCTAAAATGTACTATCCCCAGTGAACCAAACAGTCAATAAAGAACAGGATCTGTGCAGAATTGATTGTATTCCTAGTGAGATTTTGTCTACTTATAGTATCAATTAGAGTTGTATTAATAGGCATGATTCTGAATTTACGCTGGCATTAATTTTAATGCTGAAGGTTATCAGTCAAAAAGTAAAGCAAAGATATTTGCTGTAATGGTTTCATAGTCTGGACTGTCCATAAGTTAATGCAGTGCACTTTCTTTTGATGGGATTGGGTGCTAAGAAATAATCTGGCAGTTTGTCTCAGATCCTATAACTAACTTTTTAAACAACAGAAGTTACCAAGGCACTGCGGTGGCTCTAGTCCATCCACTTCTCTGAGCAGGAATGGGCTGTTCCTTCTATTTAAGCTTCTGTTGTTTGCATGTAAAACAGCATAAACAAAGTCTCCCAAATATATATGTGAGTGTGTGTTGGAAGGGTCAGGTGTAAACTTTGCTGGAGAAAAGTTGGGCGCATGGGGGTATCAGACAATGCGGGAGAACTGTAATGCTCTTTGATTTAACTGTTAGGGGAGTCATATATATGCACACACACACAGACACACACGTAATAGATTAAAGCAATGAATGTGCTCTGCATGGAAAGTTTCTCACTAAATAGGTTCTGGCTGTGGTCTGCAATCTGTTGTGCTATGTCCTAAAAGACTCTAAAGGATCAGTCCTGTGGTTCATTTGTGGCACTGAGAACACGACCAGATGGGCTCCAGACCATGCCCAGCTCATGGACCCCCACTGGGGCCACAGCTTCACCTTCACCAGTGCAGCTTCACCTACACAAACTTTGTAGGAGAAGGGAAGGTATAAGTTGCACTGACTATCTGTGACACAGATTACTTCCTCTGAAGAGCTGGGATAGTTTTATTGACCTTGGCTGCATGATTGGAAAAAGTCAATGACAAAATTTGTCCTTATGTGGCTGACAGTATGCTTTGGCTATTTTTTTTATTTTCAGGGAGGAAGTTGTGAGTTTGTGAACTTATAAAATTGATATGTGGTAAATTCTCAGCTGAAAACAGTCTTAAAAAAAATAAAAATTAAAGTGCATTAGACACTGCAGCCAGCTCCCCTCCCAAGGAGCTTCTGTACAGAAAGCTCTGCTTTAACCCCCTGCACAGGGTATTTCAAACCAGATATTATAGCAGAAGAAAATAGGTTATTTTAATGAAATGGGAATAGAAGAGAATGGAGTTTGGTTTCAGATGTTGTATGTATTGTGAGTCATCCCAATGCTTTTATGTTAGATTCCTGAGTTACACCAATCAATGAAATTGGCCTGTGCTTTTCTCTCCCTTTCTTCATTTAAATGTCAAAGTGAAATTCAAAGGCTTGTGCACAACTACTTGAGTCATTCAGAAGATCACTACCCCACTGGGGATTCTCTTTGTTTCAGCACTTGAACACTATTGGTTTTATTATCTCCATTCAGGTTTTGTGATTATTCTCATCCATAGCCTCCTAACAGCCATTAGAGATGCAGACAGAGAAGGAGTTCTGCCTTTGCATTGCATGAATAAATATAAATACTATTTTGTGACTTGTCAACAATATCTACCAGTGATGCAATTCTGGGCACTAACAGCCCCATTTGTGAGATATTAAGCCCCCTTCATTCCTCTTGGATTCACTGGCATTAACAGTTCCCAAGACCAGATGGTTTTTCACTACACTGGAAGATGCAGAGGAACAATAATAATGATGATCACTGAAGTTACACAGTGTTTTAGCTCAGCTCCACAACAGCCACTAATTACTTCAGCTCTAAAGGTGCTCAAGGTGAGGTTCCACCTTACAAATCTTTTGATGACAAAGCTGGTTGAAATCATTCTTGATCTTTTTTGGACAAGTTTAGGTCTTTATAAACCAATGCATGGCAGGAAGAACAGCAGGGAGAGAGGGAGAATGGGGTAGAATTTTCTTAAACCAGCTTTTCCATTGAAGCAGTTATAGCAAGGGAATTGAGGAGAAATTCTGCTTAATTAGAGAGGCCTTGACGGTTGTTAAATGCACTTAAAGTTCCGAATTTTTATGGCTTTTAAAACTTTGTTTTGTTTAGTTGTTTGTTTGTTTTAAATAATACAAAAGTGGAATTGCACACAGATATCCTGGACTGTGGTAACTTTTCCTTACAACCTGATTTACAGTCTGCTGAGGTTATTCAAAAGTTGCTCCTTGCCTACATTATAGACTCTGAAGGAACTACACAGCCTGTCAATGAGGAATGAAGAGCTCATTCAGGACAACAAACAAATGGAAAAAAAAATGCCAGTGATAAGGTCCCACAACTCAATGAAATTAAAATATCACTGTAATTTTTTATATCATTAAGGCAGTATTTTTAGTGATAAGAGATAGATGCATGTGCAAGTCTGAGCCACTTCAGCTACTGCTGGTGGTTCCTGGCTGTGGTTTATGTGGGAGCAGGTGGGGAGGAATGAAAGGCTGCTTTGTGTCTCAGAATGTAAAGCAGATTTGCTTCTGGTTCTTCTCTGGCACTTGTGTGACATCGTCTGGGTGGTCTTCCCATTGTTCATCCCTGTCATATCAGATCACCTGTAAGAGAAATCTTTTAATTAGTTTGCAGTTGTATTTGAGACAGATGACCTTGGCAGGAGAAACCATAGCCAGTGGTGCTGAGTTTTGAATTTGACTCTGTATTATGTTTTCCCTGAAGTAAATTCTGGTTTTCAGGTCTCACTTGGAACTGCTGGGAAAACCATGTCTCCTGCACAATCAACCTCCAGTTAAACAAAAGCTTCAACAGAACATAACAGTCTTGAGTAGGATGGAAATTATCAAGTCAATGGAGAAAGTGTGGTGCAGAAACAGAAAACAGACCGCTGAGCTGACTTAGACATATCATGTGTCAATTAAACAGATAGCTCTGCTTTCTAACTCAGTCTGTTTCAGACAGGATTTAATTTTGTCCAGGCTAGATAAGTGGTGGTGGTGTTTAGTTGTAGGCAGTGGAGTGGTAACTCATGGCTTCAGCTTATGTTTTTAATAAGGGGCAGTCTCAGCTCACAGTTTTGTTATGTCAGGGAAAACAGACATGCAGGCCAGGTCTAGAACTGGAAAGGACATTCCCTTTGCTCCTGGCAGGGAGTGGAATAACAAAGTTAAGGTTTCATCCCCTTTTTAAATCTTGTTTCCTATGTTATGGCCGAACTGTAGACAGAGATTTGCCTCTCTCTCAATATGTTGTGATGCGAATAAAATCCTTATGGATTCTGAGCAGCAAGGAGAACTTTGGAAGGAAATAACACTTAGCAATAGTGAAAGTCCAATTTTATGTTGCAGTGTGTACACAGTTGTTTAAAGCATCATGTTATGATCCATTCAGTGTTAACCTAAATGGAGACAAGTGCTGCAGCAGATACAGCTATCCCTTATTTTGGTATTTCCACTTGAAATTTGCTTGGTAATATCAATCTGCAATGCAACAGTCATTAACCCTCATTAACCCTATAGAAGTGTGATCAAGACAGGTGTTCCCAATAGGACAAAGAGAAGAGAGGTCTAACGCAGTAGGCCATGATGTAAGTTGAAAATGATCTCCAAATAAATCTTAGAGATGAAACTAAATAAAAAAGCACAATAGAGTAAGGAAAGCATGGTAGTGCTGAGACAAGCAGTAATTTATTAATGTTTGTCTGCAGAAAAGTAAAGAAACTCTGCATATCTGTTTTGCTTAATTATCTGGTTGACCTCAGTGAAAAGAAAAGCTGAAGTTAAATGCATAACATTTCTCTTTACAGTGTTTTTTCTCAGTTCCTTTCTTATGAGTACCCATGTGGTTTCTCTGCTTCTAAGCAGAGTGATAGCTCTAGTCATTTTAATAACCTCTGAGAAAGTGCTTCAGGACGTATTTGCAGAGCTGAGGTTGCCATGCCACAGCCTTGTCTCCTTACCATGCTCCAGATATTGAACCTTCCCGTAACTACAATTACAACATAAACCACAAAATGTAGATTTACAGATTGTTTGCAACAACACCCATTCAAATTTACTTATATTTACACTAGAAAAATTAGGGTAAGTGCTGTTGTGACCAGAGACAGAGACCGAGATCAATAACCAACCAATTCTTGGCTAATAAAGCACTTCTCTAAGGTCTATGGTTGCTTTATTCTGACTTTGAGGTTGGCCTCTAATGTCTTATCCATTGACTTTTCCCGTAAATATGTCTAATAGAGACCAAGCTGAACCCTGAGACAAAAAGATACACTGTGTTTGGTAAGAATTGCTAATTAACTTGGTATGTAAAATCTGTAGCTACTCTCTGCTTTTAGCTGGTCTTTGCTGGCACATAATAATGTGTTACACAGGTATTAAAGTCAAAAATTAATTCCTAATATATAGGCAGAGGTTTCCTAAAGTGGCAAGAAGTTCAAATCTACTCCATTTCTTTTCTTCTCAATAGGAGAGTCTTGTGCAATAAGGAAAATGACTCCTGCAGAACACATTTGAGGTAGTGTAACAGGATATCTTTGTCATGGACTCTGGTCATATATATTTTACATACATCGATTAAAAGATAAAAGGCTTTTGTTTTGCTTTGTTTTTGAAAAGAGAAATGAGTTAGCATTGCCTTGCTTGTGCTAATTCATTGGAGTTACTAAATTAAAACTTAAGGCCTGGGCACTCTTTGCTGTTTTGTTCCAAGCCCCATCCAACATGGCCTTGAGCACTACCAGGGATGGAGCAGCCACAGCTTCTCTGGGCAACCTGTGACAGGGCCTCACCACCCTCAGAGGGAAGAATTTCTTCCTAATATCTAATCTAAATCTACTTTCTTGTCAATTTAAAGCCATTTCACCTATGTGGAGTGTGTTCTTTGGTGCTGTTGGAGTAAAGAAAGGACAACCTCCAACTGTTGTACGTGCTTTTGGTCTGGGAACGGTGGAGGAAAGACCAAAGGCTATGACAGGAAAGGTGCAAATTTCTGTGGTAATGGGGTAGTCCGATGGGATATTTCATCTGAAGTAGTCTGCATGTTAACTGAGAGGGAGTTTTGCGTCAGAAAACAGGCAAACACCACTTTGAAAGGTGTGAGATGTTTTGACACCGTGTAAGTGGGTAAAGCTGGTGAGGTTCCATTAGTGACATTGATGTCACAGTGTGTTACAGTAACAAATCATGTTCCTCTTACTGAAAATTTCAAATACTGCAAAAGCAAAATTGTTGTATTGTCAGTTCAAAATGTTCTAGTTCACATTCTTAGGATCTGGTATGAATACATGAGTGCATCTCTATGTCCTCCTGATGTTAGAGCTAGGAAAATTTGGCTATCTAGCCTGCTTTAATCCTCCATGGGATTGGCAAATGTATTAAGACCTGCTACTGTGTTATTAAGACATTGCACAGACTGCATTTCTTGTCTTGCTCCTCTGCATTGCTTTGCAGACTCCTCGGGTGTCAGGGCACACCTTTGGTAGGGCAAGTGTGTGACAGAGTGCATGCAAGTCCTGTTCCCAGAGCACTGCTCCTCAGCTTCAAAGACATATAATGGAAAGCTTGGTGCCTTGCTGATCTAAACAAGAGAGTCTGATAAGCTCAGCTTTGTAAGGGATAAGTGTGACTTCGTGACGTTAAACCACAGGTTTAAGAGTATCACAAAAGATAAATGGTTCATGCTACTTATCAAGTACAGACTTTTGATAGGGTGAATTAGGAGGGTTGTTTTCCTTTGGTGGTTCCTGAGGTGACAGCACTTTCAGAGATGGTTATATCCCCTCCTATGCTCAGGGCAGGGCTGTGCCTGGTACTGCAAACCCTCACATTTCTTATATCTGCCTCTGGAGCATTTAAAGTCTGGACAAGGCCAGACAAAGAATGCTGAGCCTTAGGTCTGATGGAGTTTGGAAGCTGTTGGAGACTCCAAGTGACCTCAGAGAAGTTTGCACAAGTTAGACTTGTGGGTCTGACCCAGTTGTCTTAGTTCTTGCTACTTTATCTAAGTGGATCCTCAGTGGAAGAACAGCTGCTGGATGTTGTCCACCAGGTGACAATATTCTCCTCAAATACATCCATATTAACCACTGAGAAGTGGTGGTTCATTCTTGCCATTTCCACTTGTGGTGTCACATACTTTCCGAGTGATGTGACTCTGTCAGAATTAGTCGTGCTTGCATGAGAAGATCTCTGTATTGTTACAGTGAACAAAGCAATTAATATGTCTTTAATTTACACCTAACCAAACAAAAAGCATGCATTTATTCCGTATGACACGTAGACAAATTTTTCTTTAAAAACAAAGTTTCACGCTGTGACTACAATTAGTGTAATTGTCAGCTCTTCTCTAAAAACAAATATGTATTAAGAGAAAAGCCAGTATTGTGCCCTCCTCTGGTGTGAAAATGAGACAATCAAAATCTATTGTAATTACCTCAGTGATATTATAATTAGCAACGATTAAGTTATACCATGCTGTTTTATTCCTCTTGGCTACAATTAAAAAAGTATATATCTTTCTGTTGCACATTACCACTGATCATTTTACCTCCATACATGTCTCATAAGTGGATAAATTAGAAGTAATTTTAAAGCACAACTCTGTTAAAACATATATCTTTCTATTTAACTGCTTTAACCCCTTGCAAGATTCCTACATCTTTTAACATCTGTGTAAAATAGCCTTGTTTGTTTGTTTTTAATACTCTGTGGGCCATTAAACCAAAGCCATAAAAATGTGGAGAGTACCCTACTTACTGGTAATAAATGATACAGCTTTTCAAAAGTCACTATCCTAAGTGACAAATGAGTGTCACCAGAGATGTTTTGTGAGCAGGGACTCAGCATCACACCAAAATCCATTTAGGATGTACATTTCTTCATCTGTATTCCAGTGGGCTTCTAGTTGGGAGACATGCTTTGGGCACTCCAAGGTCACATTTCTCAAATGTGGTGGTTTGCATTATTTTAGGAAGGAGGAGGAAATACTAGAAAGAGTGTATCTCTACCTGATAGACCAGGTACTAGTAGTCCTTATGTATTTATGGCATGCAGAGATCTTTGGTTTAGCTTAATTTTCTTCCTGACAGCAGGTGGATCCATGGGCTGTCCTTACTCAAGGACTGAAGTACTTCCACCCCTCTTTTACTTTTTTTAATTGAATCTGTTTCACCTTATGAAAAAGAACATGGATTAAGAAGAGGGGGAAAGACTGACTTTGGCCCATCTACTATTTCAAGCCTTCAGGTGTAGCAGAGGAGATCAGTGTTGTCAAAAGGTAGTTAGTCTATTTTGCCATAAAAGATTACAAAATTATCCACAAGCATATGTGTCCCAGTCCTCAAAAAAGGGGCACTCACAACTCAGAGATGAATACAATCCATTTCAGAACTGCTGCAAAATGCCTAAATTCTGTGTCCAAGAAGATGAGAACAGATGCTTAAATCAGGCAAGTAGCAAAAAGCATGGGCCAGTTTTACAACAGATATTAAAAAGATAAAATAGACCCCCCTAAAATTCAGCCACATTACTTTCCCTACAGGAATGATTGCATTGCTGACCAAAAAGAAGCAGCAAAGCAGTTGAAGAATTGTATGAACTGTAGATCTAATGTATCAGCTCTAGGAGGAAATTCTCTGTTCTTTTGAAACTCCTTGTTCTGTTTGCATCCCCAGTATCTTACAAGAGTTAGTTTTCAATCCTGATGCTATCAGACTTGAAATTTCCTCCTCTCACTGATCATCCAGTCTAGCAATGCTTATTTTGGCACCACTCCAGGACTAAACATGGCAAGTCCTGGACCTTGGACCAGTGTAATTTTCATTCCCTGCTAAGTGCCTACATTTTTAACCACACAGAGGCAGAGCTCTGAGCCTCAGGCTTCCTTTGTGTGCATGTCAGTGATGTTAATAATGTCTCTATTGGTATCTTGTCTCTGAAGTGAACTCCTAAGGCTTTCATTTTGTGAGTGGAAATCCTTTCTAAAAACGATTCCATCTCTGACTCTGTGTGTGGTGCTGCAATCTAGTCTCATTAGAGACAGAGAAAGCTCTTAGGCCAGCATTGGAAAGACAACAGGAAACTATTTCATCCAACTTTACCCCAAAAATGAATCTATTATTTGTTTTTTATTTTAGTCATTAAGTGTCCGGTTTCAGACCCCATGCTAAAAGGTCCTGTCCTGAGGTTCAAACTAATTCTTTTATGGGAGTTAATGATGTTCTTCACCTTGCAGGATGATAATGCCAGAAGTGATACTCTGAATTTGTTGGGGAGCTGCTTTCCATCTCCAGAGTACCATCAATTGCTCCTTTTCACATTGGAAAGGGGAACTGTGTGTCCTACAGGAGAGCTGCTGGCTGAGCCTGGGGGTAGCAGTTACATGGTGCATTGAACCAGCTACGACACCTGTGTGAACAGAGGATGCAGTTTAGCTCCTGCTGCAGCTGACTGATTCTTCTTTTAGCTTGCAACTTATTCTTTCACCCCTGCATTTTCTATTCAGAACAGTTAGGGATATTTTTAGAAACCTGTGTGCACCATGGGTAGAAGACACAAATAGGTAAAATAGAATAGAGAGTAGATCTCTCTAGCAATGAAGGAGACGTGTGTAATACTAATGATATTTATGTCAGATGTTGGCTGAAAGTCTCCTGTAAATGGCCAGTCTAAGATGTGGCATGTGGGAGTTAGAAAGCACCTGGATGCTATAGGGAGCCTGTGAATGCCTTTGTTTATGTTGCATTTCGCTCCCAAACATGCTTATGCTTCACTAGGTTTGAATGCCTTGTTTTCACTCCTCCTGCCCCCTCAGATACTCCTTAGGCACTCCTATATCAGTGTATGATCTTGATTTTTAAGTGCTACTTACTCATTTACATATTGAGCACTCATTCAAGACCAAGCCTTGTGTCGGAGAAAAACATAGCTCTGGAGTCTCAATGTTTCTGATCTTGAGAGATTTTAAAGGCACTTGTCTGTGTCTAGCCAGATGTGCATGTGCTGGGCAGAGTTATTTATACGCACCATGGAGTAGCAATGCTTCATTACTGGCCTTATGAAGATTGCGTCGTAAAAGAGCTTGGCAATGGGGTTATCAAAGTTAATGCTACATGAAAAATAGTGATTCTTACGAGTCTGCTGGAAGTGGAACATGTTGTCGTGTTGCCATGTGTATGGCAGTCATTTGCATCCTGGCTTTTGGGTTTGCCTGACCTTGGGATTACCACCAGCACAGTTTGCAATAAAGGATTGGTTTATTAGCACTAATACTTCCCTCTGCCACTGCATAAGCAGGTCTAACAAGTGTCAGTGATGACTGATGATCCAGGTTGGGAATGTGCTGTGTGGATGCAGGGGCATTTATTCAGTGATATCATACTGATGCTGACGTGTAAAGCTAGCCGGATTTTCGGAGCTCATGGAAAGTCTTCATCCTTACATCCTCTTAGGATTCTCTTTTCCCTTTAATGTGGAGGACTGAGTCTATGCCATCTTTCTGACAGTAATACAGAATTAGTAAACTAATCCTGTTCCTCACTGATGATCAAAGGTAGGGCCTTGTAAAATGAGAAAGAAAAAATGCACAGACCAGAGTGACAAAAGTAAACTAAGAATAACTCAGTTATTGTTCCTGTTGCTGGTGAAGTGCTCAGTGCCACGCTGACAATGAAGAGCAAAGCCAGAATGAACGCTTTCCTGTTAGCATGAATGTAGCCCATGTCGTTAGAGTACGGAAATGATTTTAAGTAGACTGAGCTGTGCTGCCTTTTGTACACAAGAAAGGCTAATCCCATTAAAAGTAATGGTCTGAGATTGCTCACTCCAAGTACTGTTAATGAGTTAAGTTTGCTCGGTGTGTAATGAGTGCTCCGTCTTCTTTATGTCCTCCTTGCTGATGAACCACATAGCAGGAGCTGTCACAAGCTTAATTATGAAAATTTCCATGAGTGAAAATATCATTTTAGGAAGCAGAGGTAAATAAATGGCATTTGTGGGCGTCATTGTGTGGAGCACAGAGGGCACTCTGCTCTCCTCATTTTTCTGGTAGTTGCAGCAGTTTTTGGAGAGCTCAAATTTAAGCTTGAATTACTTAAATTTTCATAATGTCAGACCTAAAAAGCCACGTGAAAGATTGGATTTCTGTGTAGATGCAATTGCACAAACTCAAAGCAGGCCTCTTTTACACCACAACTTAATTTTCCTTAGCCTGTAAAGGATTTTGAAACCTATGAGATTATTAACATCTGCATTCTCCTTTCTTTCCTACCTGTTCGTGAACTTTTATAATCCAAATTGCCAAAGTCTCAAATCTTGCTCCCATCTCTATTTAAATCCACTTAATTTTGGCTTGGATGTAAACATCACTGGTATATCCATTTGGTTATCATGGTCCCAGGGATCAAACTGGGAAAATTCTCCACATGAGGCATTTGGTCAGCTCAGGGAAGACATAGGACACATTTGCCACAGCATTTCATATGTGTGGCCAACCAGTAAGTGTTTGGAGGACCCAGTCCCAACTTAGCCTGAGTCATTATGCAATATTTTTTTCACAACATGAAAATACTGAAAGTAATTATATCGATTAAGGCACCTTGGAGGGGACAGAAAAACATCTTATGCATATGCAGGAGGGTAACAGTTTAGAATTTTCTATCTTTTTGCTATTCAACAGGAGTGTTTGATCAGCGATACAAATGCTGCTTGGCACGGAATGTTGACTGTATCAGACAACATATGGTTCTAGAGTAGACATTTGCAAATTAAGTGGTATCTGGTCACAAAATGTGCTCACTTTTTATTTTAAAACACAACTCGCCTCCCCCCATTTTCAGTCACAGCCCATTTAATTCAGTGAGTAGATTATTCAATAAAAAACACTCTTGGATATAAGACAGATCGGATTCAATATTAAAAAAAAAATCTTAACAGTGACATTAATAACCTCAGTTTCTAGCTCAGAACTTGTTAGCCAGATCAGCCTCCAGCACAGTATTAATGTATCCATGAAAAGGAGGAAAGAAATTGTAGGTGCTTTTATTTTATATCCATATCTAAGCTCCTTTGCTGGTGACAGCCACTTTAAAGCCGTCAGCACTTGGGAACTGGGTTGTTTTTGTTTTTTAATAACGAGGTTTTCAAGCCATGATGGCTGTTCTGTTAATTGGGATGCCATTTGTACGACCTTGAGACCTGGCTCTGATCATGAAAAAAGATCAGATCTTATGGACAGAGATACTCAGTTGAAACCTGCATATTTAGGGGAAAGCCTGAGTACAGATTTTGCCAACATTCTCTAATTTGCTTTAAAGAACAAAAATCCAAAACCTACTTGCAAAATTATCCTAAGCCTCAGGCATATGAAGCAAGTCCTGAATCTCATTACTAAATTGTCTTCTGCTGTTCACTTAGGCCTGCATCTGAAAAGACTTTTATGTAACTAAACTCCAGTGGAACTTTATAGGAGTTTAAACTCTCAAAGAGAATGTAGGATCTGGCTTGTTGTATAAATCCGTGCTAGCCTGACTGTAAAGCACTGTTTTACATAGTACTATTGCATGGATAAATAAAATCAGGGCCATTAGATAGAGTTTACTTTCGCTGGGTTGAGACTGTTCTGCCGTATGACATTTATTAGATGACAAAATTAGCCTGTCCCGCCTGGTCTTGCTCTGTTGGAACTCTTCCCTCTTTGTATTGAAATTAATTTCCTACCAAGGTTGCAGCAGAGCAGTATCAGTGCTTTGATTTTCAGCTGTCTTGTGAGACAGAGTTCTGGGCTTTCTTAAAATTCTTATTAAGTCAGCTACTGTGCAAAATAAAAACAGGGCAGCAGTTCTATATAATTTATGGAGTGGCAGACCTCAAACTAGCCCATTGTAGCCAAAGCAAGCTTTGCTTGCAGTGATAACCAAGAAACTGAGGTTCTCATAGGATTAAAGGTGTTTGTGTCATGACCCCCTGCTCTTAAGAATGCAGAATTTGGTGGCTGCTACTGCTTATTTCCAGTAAATTCTCATTAATTTCTTTTAAATTCAAAAGGCTGATAACCATGAAGTAAGGAGGCGTGGATCCTGAAAGGTCTCTAAGCAATAGATGTTGAACAAGTTGTTAAACAAGAGAATTGGATGTCTTTTTTCATCGTTCTGTATGTAGTATTGATTGATTGGAGTTTGAATAGGTATTGGTTTTAGATAAGCAAGACAAAGTGAAAGATCAACAGCAGCCAGTGAGGATGAACATTGAAAAGGACTGTAAAGATGGTATCTTGTTAGGATCTGGCTAGACATAGCTCTGCTCTCTTTTGTGCCACCTTAACTCTAAAGTCACTTTGTGGAACCCCCAGACCTAATGGACTAACTTCAAGGAGAAGATAATTTAGTTTGAGAGAAACTCAGTTTAGGGTGGTAGAAAGGCCAAAACTCAACAATTTGACCTATCAAGGATATTGTGTCAGTGGGTATATTTTGATTGCACACACTAATTTTCTGGTAGGTACTAATAATGATATGGAAATAGGTGGGAGATGGGCAATTCCCACAGGATGTCAATGACAGTATTGGAAAACAATGCATTTAGTACTGTGGCTTATCCTGAGGGGTTTCTAAGTCTCTGTTGTAGTCCTGGAGTGTCTGAGTTTTACCTGTGTACAATCTCTATAAAAATATGAAGGTTCACATTCTTTTGACAAGTAAAGTTTTGGGTGAGATAGGGGATAATCCCCTGGAGAGAACCCTAGAATAGGAAATGCAGATCTAGGCCTTGCCTGATCACAGATACACCATGAAAATCTGTGCCAGTCATGCCAGACTTCTCAAGCTCTGTTTTGGTTTTTTTTTTTCCTGTCCTGTTTTTTATTAGCAGTTTCTAATAATGTCTAGCTGAAGGGACTCTCGACTTCAAGTGGAGCAATATACATTTGTTCTGTAATTAAGAAATCAAATTAGCAGGAGTGCGGATGTCATCCATCCACTTCATGCCTTTAGGACATGAAAGTAATAAATTGACAGTCTCTCTGAGCCAACTGAGATCCAGAGATGGGTGCAGGAGACCTTGCAAGGATAATTGCACAAGCAGCCCATGGAGAACAAGTGAGTTTGTAAGTGTAGTGCTGCACTGCGGGACTGACAGCAAAGACTGCCATGCTCTGAGGACAGTCACTCACTTTGATGGGATTCTAAATGTCTACAATGGAATTGGACAATAGTTTGGTTCTGAAGAACCTTTTCCCTTGAAAATTTCTGTTAAAATCATTCCAAGCAAGGTATTGGAGATGGCCTTGACTACCAGAAAAGAACAAGCACCCCGAGTCTGATACTGACCTTTCCTGGACTTGCAAGAAAAAACACCCCCTAGAAGGCACTGGGGTTCCACTGCTCTGCATTTACTGCTGTGTAAGCATTGCCAGGCCCGTCTTCCTCAGCCTCACCAGACTCCTGTTTTTCTTTTGACTGAGATTGGAAAGTAGAGCATTACATTTTGAATATGTAGTTCCTTGCTGTGTGTCACAACCTCTAATGTTAGAAAAGCCACCCCTTTTACTTAAGCACTTAATTCAATTTTTATTGTGCAAATTACGCTTACCCAAGCAGTACTGTTTAATTGATTAATAAATTACCATTGACTGTCAATGTTCTTGGATTTCCTCTCTGTACTATTGGAAGCACTGCTGACAGTAATTAAATAATCATTTCATCACCACTGATGATTGAGTTTATCTAATTCAGTAGCTCTCTTATGTACCTAGTGTTAAGTTTGGACTCTTATAGGATTATATTGATTGATGGAGGAAGACCAGAAAGATAGCTATCATGTGTTGTTTCTTGCATTCAGAAGAGGAGGTAAAAATTGTCCTGATATTTGTCACATGGAACATTTTTTTTAAAGCCTTGAAGCTTGTACTGCTGTAACATGGCTCATTTAAAGTTCAACTTGGAGCACTTAGTGTTTAAGAACACTAATTTGTGTTTTCACTGCTGTAGCAAAATATCTAATAAAATGATTGCTGTTCAGGCAAAAAAAAAAAAAAAAGGAAAAATCCTTCTTAAGCATGTTATCCTAAGTTAACCTTTAAAAATAATATGTGAATGTGTCCACATGCAAGATGCTTAAAAATTTATCCTCTCTGCGACCTCAAGTAAATAAACATCACTTACATTGCTCGTTCTATTTCATGCACTTTTCAAGTAGCATCTTGTAGTTCTCACAGGGAACACCAGTAACACCAGTTAAAGAGTCGTCCAGTCAGAGCAGTTATTTTGGATTGACAAAAATATAACTGAGATCATCGTCTCAAAGGAGAATGAAGAAATGTGACAAGCTAGAGTAAGAGCTCATGGGATTTTCTTTAGAAGAGTTGTCAGGGCACAATTCCAGCCCAATTGATCAGGGATGGCTTTAGAAAAATGAAATTAGTTCTACCATCATAACAGCAGCAGATTAAATGAAAGGACAGAAGCTTAGCTACTTGGTGCTTAGTCTTGCAAGTTCTCCTGAAGGCAAAAGTGGCTTTTTCAGCCAAAAGTCAACCTTTTGCCATTTGAAGATGAGTGCATAGTATCAGGATCTATAATCCAGGTGTAAGGATGCTAGGGGGAATTGTGGGTGATCCCCAGTTTCAATTTGGCTCTTTTTTTTAGTTAAATTTGGGGCTAAATTTTCTCTGTAAAGTGTGCCATAAATGTGTTTGTTGGGAGAATGGGAAAATCTGAAATTAAACATGCAAAGGTAGTGAATGGCCAACAAAAGACGACCTCAGGGACACCTATTTTTAGAAGAACACAGCAGGCTTTGTGTCTGATCACAGAAAGAATGTCTTTGGAGGATTGTCGCACTTGGACACTAAAGAAAGACGCAGACACGCGTTGGAGAGAGCCGAGCAAAACTGGGGAGCACTCCCCGGACTTTATTTTATATATCCTCTTAGAAACCACAGTGGATTGGAGGGAGAACTTGCCGCCCCTCAATCACACTGGTCAAAGGAAATATCCATCAAATATCTCTGCCCAGGAGAAAGGAATGCAAACAATAGAACACAGTTAGAAAAACATGAATATGTTTACAGAAAGTGTGTGAGAAAGTGTTACAGAAAAATGAAAACATTGAAAAACTGCAAAACTCAGGGCAACAGAGGATCCTTTATTACAATCAAGAGAAAGCGATTTCTCCACCACATGCATTACATGTGACATTTAAAATGAGGGCCCAAGTCATGTACAGAAAGTTCCTCGTTCGTAAGTACCAGGTGGTTTTGAGTCTAAATTTAATGAGAGTGAAGAGCAAAATACCCTGAAAGGGAGCAGATGAAGCACTCATGCAGCTTTTCTGACAGTGACAAACTATCCAAGCTCTGCACTTTTTGCTTTATGATGCTTCTGTCACCTCCTCAATGAAAATGCCATCTTATTATGTACAGTGGGTGTACATTATTCTATATATATTCTAAATCATTTGACTATTTTGGCTCTCCATTAATGGCAAATTACAGTAAAACTCTAAAGGAAATGTCTGTGATGACTCTGTGAACACTGAAGGAATTAATTATGATTGATTTTGTTAATTAAGTTCAGTGGCTAATGTCTTTACAGTAATGGGATGCTTAAAAGACAGAGGCAGTGTTAAGTGTTGCACCTATAGCTGAGTTGAAGAGGTTCCGTGCAGGGTGGGTATCCATCTCCATGGACAGGACAGGCTCTCAGGAAGTCACTTTTATTCTGGGCTCCTGTGTTTTAGATGAAATTTGTCTGGTAAACGATTACCAAGCAAAACCCTCCTTGTTTACATGGCACTGAATATATCACATTAAAATGATATTTCTGCCAGTTCTGTTTTCTTACTAGGTCTAAGGGCTTGGGATCGATTCTGGTCTTAGCTGTCTGCTTGACTTTCTTTCACTCATATTGTGTTCAGCCATCTACCTAGAGACTCAGTCTTTCCAATTCCACACTGGTTTCCCAGAATCTGCTTTCACTTATTAGTGGATCCTTGTGGAAGGCCTTTGCCCTCTGGCAGTTGCCTTCACTCCTTATTCCCTGGATTTCTCCTATCTGTGTCCCCCTGTTGAATTTAGAAAAATACAAAAAGGCTAAATCCACCCTCTGAACACATTCTGTATGCATTTATATGTGCACTTCTATGGAGGTAGAAGGAGTAGAAGAGAAGATTTGTAATTGATACATATTTTTTGCTTCAAAAATGCAAAGAACCCAGTTTGGCATTGACAGAATCATGCAGCTGGATGGCATAAGTTGACTTTGTCCTAATGATAAACATACTTCAGATAAAATACCTCCACACAGATCCTTCTGAGGTGTTGTGTACTATTTTGAACAGGTACCATAATGCCCAGTATAGATTTGGCCTTGAAATTATTTCTGTAGCTGGGCATATATGTTGGTTTAAAAGAAAGCTGCCACTTTCTATCCCTGTACCCTTGCAGAAGCTTGCCAAAAAAGGTTTCCCTCTTTTTCCTGCAGAATTATTTGTTTTTCCTGACACAAAGGAGAGTGCTTTGTCATTGTTTTCTGTATAACATTGATGGATTTCATGTTGAATGGGTATTGGGTTTTAGTTAAACATGACAGGGGAAGAGATTTATAGGCAGCGGCCGCAGAGGTTGTTTGAAAGGCCCAATAATGCTTCACTGCACAGATGTGTTTTCAGTGTTCTCTGATGGTAAAGAACCAACCGGCTCATATACACTCCACCCTCATTACGGAGCAATCCTTGAAAAGCCGAGTGTTAACAACTATATAGGTTTCTTTCTTTGGAGTTTCAAAGTAAACAGGATTCAAGGAGCGGCCTTATGTCAGGAATGCTGTACTAATGAGGACAAATTATATTCTAATCAGGTTTCTCCATTATTAATTCCCTGTTATTCTGCTCTCTTCTCTCCCCCCCCCCTTTGTGTCCAATTTAAAGTTGCAGAAGAAACATGGGGTGGAGTGTTTTTCTTCTGGTGCTTGTTATTCATATTAAGTAGTCTATTCTGCCTTTGGTGTGATGGTGGGTGTTAAGAATTTAAATCCCCCCTAATGCATTGATAGGATAATATGAATCACCACCCAGAAAAAAATCCTATATGGATCTCAACAGCTAAGGGGTAGTGGTGGATTATTTCTACACACAAAACAACTCATTGTGGTTCATCGTGGTCCTATATAATTTAAGGATTTTCTTAGAGACATTTTCATATTTTGCTTCTGTAGGGAAATTTGGAGAAGCAAGTAGAAATATATAATGCATTGTTATTAATTGCATTGTTCTTTCTTTTACCATAACTTTTGCACATATTCTTAAAGCAAACCCTGTAACAAAATTAAAGTACCATTAAAATGTAAGTATGATATTGGCATAAAATGAATCTTATTTGCATGTATTGCATCTTGTTTATTTAATCTGTGTCCTTTGTTTTGGCTCATTTATATTAAATACTCCACCAGGAAGCACACGCCAGCTTGGCTCTCCTGGAGAGCAGGTAGTGAACAACGTGAAGCACCAGCTCATAGAACGTGTGCTCTCTGTGAGGGCTCATAATGCATTTGGGTCTAGATTAGGAATCTGCTCCTGTTTCCAACACAGTCACATTGTCATGAATCCTTACCTTCCAATATTGAGCAGATTTGAAGCATTCAGGGCCTCTTCAGCATCTTCCCAGGAGCTGGAGAGCTGCAGGTAATACAGGAACATCATACTGGAAGGAGTTGCCTGGGTCACTGAGTCCATCCTCTGTCATTACAGGCTACTTCATCATATAATTCCTTTTATCAAATTATTGAGCTCCTTCTTAAATGTCATCTGCTACATTTAGCACAGTTTTAATTGTTAGAAACCTCCTCCTGTGAGTAGCTCCTTCTTTCCAATTTAAAATACTCTTTCTTGGACATCATTGTTCAAATTTGCACAACATAAGCTGGATAAGGACTCGGTAGGAAGTGATATCATGGAATTAGCACATCCTCACCTTTACTAGAGAAATTTAACCTGCTGAATAGAAAAGAATTCCTTTGCACATGGGTATATTATGTTGATGATTCACAACAAGAACACTGACTTCTTTTTCCTTATTAATTTCCAGCTGCTGAGATTCCGTATTATTCTTGTTAATTCCCACAAAGTCTTGCACTTGGAATTTTTTAATTGAGTCCATTTTTCTTCCTGAGGTCCTCAAATATTAGTAGGATTCTCCACTGTCTTGAGACTGAGACGTTCACCTATTCAAGAACACACCCCAAAAATACCCCCAAACTTGTCCCAAAACTGAAGGAGTTTGCTATATCATGTTGCTTGTACCACTGTCTTCTTCCAGAGTTGTTCATTAGGCACGCTCACCTGGACTGAAAGAACACAGTAAAGAAAGCTCTAACCATAATTGAAGACTCATCATGCATTTGGGTCTAAATTTTGGAGTAAGATGGATGGAGTTGAATGCTGTGTTTGTGTGCTTAATGATAACAACCACAATTGCTCATAAACATCACTGAGTGCACCAGTTTACCTCCAGTCAGTCTGTGGATGCCACTCCAGAAGTACAACTGTCAAGCAGGGCATCAAGATAATTTTTTTCACATCTGCTGTCATAAACCAAATTATAAAATATTTCTGGGTTAAATTGATGTTTTACTATCCTTGTCAACTCTGTCCTGAGCCTTTGAGATATTTGCATATTCTGTAACACAGAATGATCCTTCTGGAGCTTGATTTATTCTTACAATAGTATTTAATTCCTTTTTCTAATCCCAGAAGTCAATTCCTTCAGTCTTGTGCTTGGGTTTAGGGCATCTTTAAAAGAGAAGAGATCCTGAAAACTTTAGGCAAGGCCCCTCAACTTCCTGAAGTCTCCTCATGCAATGCACATAGAGGTGACAGTCAAGATGGAGCTCACTGCAAGATGGGGGCCTGGTTTTGAGATATAAATACCCTGAACTGTGTCTGCCTTTAGTTCTTAGATCTCTATCCTGAATCTGTGGTCTTCACTGTTATAAATATTTAAGTGTTTTTATTCCTATTAATGTTTTATAGTATTATTTATTAAATACTAGAGTTGAGACCAATTTGTCATCTAAATAAAAATAGTGCATTTCATTTAAAGTCCAGTTTGTGCTGCAAAGTATCAATGTAATACAATGTGCTCAAGATGTTTTTTTAATGCTTATTTCCCCCCTCAAATTGGATGCTGGCTTTCAATTTGAATATTGAGCTACCTGAACTGAATTATTTATCAACTTTAATTGGATTTACAGACAAGTCATTTTTGCACATCTTTTCTAGGAAAAAAATGGAATTCTTTCTGGAAACTTTTAAAAAACATCAGATTGAGGACATACAGTTAATTAACTTCACATTTCCTGACAAATTCATTTTTTTTTTCTTTTTTGTTTCTCTTTTTTTGTGTGTCTAGAAAACTAAAATGTGGGACATGATGATGTAGCTCACTGATTGTACACTAAAACATGTTACAGCACACACCTTCAATCTAAAGTTAAGGAGTTTTTGGTAATAATTATTGATTATTTGTATTTCTATATTACTTAATTTCTTTGGCTAAAGAATGAATCCTGTTAGGTTTAGCACAGCATGAACACAGAATGAGAATCCTTTTTTGAATGAAGAAGCTTATTTTGGTCACAACAGAGTGATGTCTGAATCATGCTATTCACTGTAAATTATGTGATTTTTATGAACACATTTTCCACATTTTCTCACTCCTCCAGTAAGCACTGCTGCCAAAGTTGAAAAAACCCCACTTCTGGGTGGAATCTGTAGTGTGACACCATGGAAGCTACTGGAAAATTTGACAGTGGTGTCTTTGCCTGTAGGGTGTCCATCATTGCTGGTAATGTGAGGATTGAATCTTAAATGTTTCTTTGAGGCATAGGAGATGTGTAGTAATTTCCAAATATAGTCCACACAATTTATGATTTAAAAAAAAGTGTTAATATGTTAATCAAAAAGAACATAAATTTTATGCAGTTACTCATAACTTTATACAATGATTACATGTAACTACACTGTTATTGCAGTCTCAAAATTACAGTATAATTATATTTAGTTAATTCCAAAAGCAATTGCTGCATGGCCAGAATTCATTTATATAAACCTAGACTAAGCACTGAATTGACTAGGAAAGTGAGGTAAATCTAATTGAGATAGATTGAGCAAACCTAATCAGCAGGGATATTTAATGGCAAAGAGAACAAAGAATTAAATAAAGCAATGCAAAGGCTATTCAGAAGAGTGGATATATGAGATAATAGGCCTCTCCATCTCTGATGTCATGTCTGATTCAGTGAGTCATTCCCTAGTATTTTGTTAGTAGGCTGCCAGTTTGCATTATATGTATGTATATATATTAAAAAAATTATGTGTGGAGAATGTTTTGCCTTTTTTATCCAGAGTTTTATTCTGGTATAACACATCCAAATGCTGGTGCTATGCAAAATCAGGATTAAAGACTTGTTTGCTGTCCCACCTCATTTATCATTAGCTGTTATGATTCTGTGATTCTGATGGGCCAGAGATCCTATTTGCCCTTCAGAGTACAATTCAGTTGTCTAAGAAAGGTGCCATGGAATACTCGAGACCTGAATGGGGATGAAACCTGTAGGAATTGCACACTCCCCTGGAGTCACATGTGAAATCCAGAGTAACTTCAAATACCGTTAGATGTCTGTAGGCTGGAGTCTGGATCAAACCCATAGGCTCTGATACCCTGAGAGCTGCAAAGAAGACTGAAAACCATTTCTACATTTCCCATTTTGGGTGCAGTCTCCTAGGAACTACTGGGGATACTGAGGGTTGTATTTAGATTGATGTTATTATATCAGCTGATAATTTCCAGTTTGCAGAATGCAGGCTGGTTCTGACCTCATCCCTTGATTGCATCCTTTGGTTACATTCCTTGAACCAGCTACAGAGAAGATGGGAGGCACATAGCAGCTTTCCATCAAAGAGACTGTATAGCAGGATATTGAGAGCATATTAAATGGTTTTAATGTAGGGGAGGATTTGAAGTAAATAATATATAATGATTTTTTTAAAAGAAGGAAATCTGAAAAATCATCTTGTAGGTTCCTGTAGGTTACTTTAACTTTTAAAAGCTGTAAGGTCATATTGATCTTCTTGTTAGCATACACATGGGGTTTATTGCCTTACAAATCTTTATACTGGTGTGATATTCTTTTCTGTTTGTTTTCTTTTTTTTTGTATGTTGATGTCATTTTGTATGTTGATGCCATCTAGTCCTGTAAAACATTTAATTTAACCAATTTCTCATACAGATCTTAGATAATATTTTGGTGCTAGGATTTCAGTTACATATGTGAGCACTGGTTCATTTTTCTGAAACTTTAAAGCAAAACTTTATTGTTTTACATAGCATCATTTTGTAAATGTTGGACTCAAATACCTTATTTTAGAAAGAATATAATTACATTCTTAAATAATGCTTCAGAACAGGGGGAGAGAATATGCGTGGAGAAATTTTCACCCAAAACTGAGCTGTGGAGAGGCAGAGTCAGAAGGAAATGGAAGTCCTATTTTTGATGGCAGAAGCTGCAGTACTGAAGTGATGAGTCTGAGAAAACAGAGGCAGATGTATTATATGCATATCCTGGAAGTTTGACCTCCTAGGGATGTACTGAGAGAGCAGTGGCAGCTCAAAAAGTTTTATTGATGTTTGGGGGATTATTTTTTCTATATGAACACTGATCAATGAATTCACATGTTATAGTTCAAAAGGTTGCTTTTTCAGTAAAACAAGAAACCAAATATTGTGTATGAGGTAAACTTTAGCAAGTATTCAGAGATACACAGCAAAATAATCTTTAACCTTAAAAAGTACTTGGTAGAATATGGAGCAGAGCTTCCTCTGGGGGTTCAGGTTTTCTCTATAGTGCTCATTCCATTGTGGATGCTTGTGTTTAAAAATTTGTTTGAATTTTCCTATGATTTTCTTTCATGGTTTTTGACTTTATGGAGCAAGAAAGGATGGTACTACCACCCACATTTGTGTTGGAATTACATAACTTGCAAGGAGTCGTAACCCAGATAGTTTCCTAGAACTACTTAAATAATTTTGTTGGCTTTATGTACCCACCTACACTTTACTCACTGGAGTTTGAGGAGGAGCTGAAAACAAAGGCTTTAGGGGCTTTGCATACATATGATGTATTTCTCAAGCATTGCAATTCAAACAAGGTGCTTGAAAAACCCATCCAAGGGACATGTTCTGTTGTATCAATGCTTTTAATATCCAGATCATTGACCTCTTACATTTATGGTGTATGCGGTCAAACAGTAGTGCAGAGAGCTGGTTGGAATGACTAATAATTCCAGTGGAATCATTACAGCATAATGGTGTCAACATGTACTGCTAGGAGACTCTTAATCCTTGGAACATTAATATTACACTCCATGTAACCATTGCATGTCAAGACAGACCACAAACCTTGTGTGATGTTCATCCCTGCAACCTAAAGACACAAGGTTTTGATAGTTTCCGAGTTATCCTTATGTTTTGGTATTACTTGGCTAATATTAAATCCCATTTAGATACAGACAAATGTTAACAGCACATGCACAATTAGCTGAGAACCTGAGTGTGAAACTCAGCAGAACTGCTAAGTGTTTACACAAGTCACCCAGTGAACACACTGAAATAATACGTGCAAGCACTGGTTCAATCCAAAAGAAACTGGGTTAGGCAATAGCTGGAAATACCAAATGTTGTGCTGTGCTACCAACCCTCCCATACATTATGCATTTTTACAGTATCTGTGCATTACACAGATGGCATAGAGAATTATGTCAGATCTGACACCACACAGGTTGAGAATGCCTAAATGACATTTTAAAAGGTCCCCAAAACTCCCGTTTGTCATCCACGTGAGAAACAAAAGACCTTTAAATCCTGACCCAGCCCTACTGGTAGGCAATGGGCACATGCAATGGTAAATGGTGCAATGCAGATTTAGTCTCTGTGTGCAGTGCTCCCCCAGTGCAGGAGTCAGCCCCTCAAGAGCCCTGCACTGCCACATAACCGGGGGGACAAAGAGGCAGAACTGCAGATCTGGCTCTCAGGATTTCCCTGCTGAAGCCCCAAACACCCAAGGCTACTGCTACTTTGAAGCAGAGTTTTGGGGTGCTCAACACAGCTATAAATCAGGCACTTCCTGGGCTTATTTTCTGTGACTTTCTCTCATGGTACCACAGGGGTAAACCTGAAGTAACTCCAGAAGCTTCAGTGTAGTTACTTTAGATTTGTACCCACATAAACAAGAGCCCTATTTGTCCATTGTTTCTAAAATACGAGGTTTCTCTTTGATATAAAAACTTCAGTGGCTTATTTTATATTCCCTTACATCACATTTTATCACAGATAATCCAGGAATATTGTTTCTCTCAGTAATAAAATTGTTCTTTAGTGCATGACCAGAGTAAGGGATATTGTGTCTTTTAGACATCGCATATAGAGAAGAAGATATAAATGAGAGTTAATAACCATCAAATGTGTCTATTTCCTTTTCCTATAAATTAGAGCATGCTTTCCTACTGAATTTTGCAAGAAGGAAAACAGACTCCCTCCTGCTGATGTGGGGAAGCAGTGCTAAATCTCCCTAAAGATTCACTCTGGCTTCTTACAGCTGTATGTTAGTACCTTTTTATATGCAATTTTACTTCATTTAGTCTTTAAGGTTGTGCCTGAGGTTAGTTTAAAAGGTTAGTTAAATGTTAATGGATGTTAATGCTGCAATTAAATTGTTAAATCAATTGAAAACTGTGGCTCCATCTCTATCTGTGTTAGTGCCGGCCTGAGTTGCATTGGCGTATAAATTAAAAGCTGTAAATCTAGTGAAGTCTAATTAGAGACCAAATTTCTCATTTATCTTATTTTCACAGGACTGTAAGCACTGATAGATAATCAACGAAGGGCTAAAACTTTTTAACATTAAAAAACTATTTTATCTATTTCAGGACTCAGGTGACTGATTATAATTCAGATCCAATTACTGTAAAAGGTCATATGTGAAATGAAGTTCTTACAGACACTACAAGTTTTATTTTACAAGTTTGCATACACTGCTGCACCATCTACATCCCAAAAAGCAAAAGTAAATACACCGTACGAGATTATACAAAAAAGCTCTTCAATTAGCCTGCCTCATGTAACCCTTTGAAGTTTGTGATTTTAGTACATGCCACATCCAGTCTTCAATCCTACAGCACATCCTTAAGCTTCCCAGGTTATACATGTGCATGAGAATCTTGTTGGTTCTTGCCTTCTGTAAGTAAAAGAAATTAGCAATACACTTAAATACATTTACCATAGATACAGCGACACAAATTCTTGAATTTGTGAGAATGATTATTTCCATTGTTACGTTTAAATTAGCTGCTGGCAACCTGCCATTTAGGAAAACGAAAGAAAAAAGAAACCAGGCTATTTTATCTAGCAAGGTCTTGAGGAAAAGGAAATGCTGATCTTAATCCAACTTGCAGTGCCCCAGTTTTGAGGGTGTTTTCATGCATTAAAAACACATGGTACTTAATGCTAGTTCCTCAAAAGTTAAAAGTGAAATTTAATCATGCTGCTTCTGTTGGCTTATTTTTCCAACACCCCCTGTGATTCTCCAAAGTGTAGATCTTAGAGCTGCAAAAAGGCCAACAACAGATTGCAGCATGAGCATAGGGAGCAGCATCAAGACTCATTAGTTTACAAATAAACCACAAGACAAATGTTTAAAATGTTTGTAGGTTCCAAATCACAGTTCTAAAATTGCATCCTTTTGGTCATGTAGGAGTGTTAGGAATGTTACAGTTTTACATGTTAATTTCTTTTTCAGTGACTGTTCTTGGAGCACTTGGGGAAACAAGTTTTGCTTTGGGAAATAATAATAAAAAAAAATTCCTCTGTCCTAACCAATTAAGACTTCACAGAAAGAAGTCATGAGCTCAGATTCTGCTAGAAGGCCTTCTTCCAAGGAAGCGTCAGCTCGTGTCCTTTCTAGTGACTTCAGCTAAATTTCAACATTCATTAGAACACAGAATGAGATCAAATCTGAAAATGAATTGCCGAGTGACTTAGATGTTCTGAACTTTTCTCTCTCCTAATTTTGTCACGAATTCAGGTCTTCTAAAAACATCTTAATCACAGACTGCAGGAAAAAATGCCATGTTATGTTGTGTGTCCCCTACAGCAAATGAAAGGATGTTCTAGTTTCATTCTGAAAGGTGCACAAATTTCCTGACAACATTTTCTTTCATATTTGCATCATTTCCAGTATTCAGAGATGTGGTATACCTAATTGTACCCTCAGAAATGTTGTAAATGAGTGATAAACAGTCAGATATCTACAGGAGAAGGGAGACCTGTTGTGTACTATTTTGCTAAATAATGCTTTTCCAATTATTTTTGTACCTGATTAGTTAATCATTACAATAATTATTTATCTATTTTTGTATCATAGGAGTTCTGTGTCTTAACAAAAGAATAGAACCATTACTAACAGGGATCATAAATCACTTCTGCTGAAAGTATTTTCTTTACAATTGGAATTTTCTTTCCTTCCACTTCCTTGGTAAGGAAAGGCAGCAAAGAATGATAATTCTTTTTACTAAGTGCTCAAAGTAGTAAATAGTTGCCTTATAGCAAGACATGGTGTCATAAAATGGGATATAAAAATAATAATAGTTAACCATTAAATAGCATGTTTCATCCATAGAAAATGGAGCTCTTAGCAAAGATGACTAAAGAGCATTATCCATTTCCTTAATACATCTCCTTCCCTTAATAGAGATTTGATAAATAGAAGCCAGCTTTATCTCACCTTGAAAATAATAGTCTGGTTACACCAAACTTTCTCTACTACTTTCTAAAAAGTGGATTTTAGTAAAAACAATGCTTAATTCCACTAGAAATCTGCGAGGAATTCCTTTATGTGAAGGATGGAACAACACAGATAGAACCAAATTTGCTGTTGAGTCAGTGGCTAATTGCATTATAAAAGAGAAGTTGAAGTTAACACAAGAATTGGAGAGATCCAAGTATTTCTCCATGGTAGGTCTAAGGCCTGTCTATTTCATGGGGAATACTTTCAATCCTCCGAAAACCTGTAGGCTGGGTAGTTTCTTCACAGGCCAATTGACTTGTCTAGGGATTCTTAAACTGCTGATAAAATACTGGCCTTGTGGATGGGTTTCTTGAATGAGGCATGGAAGGAAGAGGCACTTCCTTGGGAAGTTGATTCAGATGTCATGGGTTGATGTGAATCACAGCATTTGTCTTTTGAGGTGATCATGAAATTGAGAATGTAGGACAAATTCTAGTTGTACATTTGCCTTACTAACTTCTGCTTTACATGTTTGATTGCAGATTTACAATCACATGAAAACTCACTTTGGTGTGCATTTCTGAGGAATCTGAACATTGTCCACAGATGAAAGAACACTTTCTTTTTCCATTGTTCTTGTCTTGTTGGCTTTTATTGCTGCTTTTGCTTGTGTTTTGGGAGTGCTGGCATTCCCATCTTGTTTTTTGTGACTTTGCTGTGTTGTGTCATTTCTGGACATAACAAAAGTATTCCAGCATCCTATTGTGGACCCAGCAGGAGAAGGGCAAGATTTGGAGCAGATGGAAAAAGGACCCACTGTGTTCATTATTTCTAACTTTATTTTTCTAATTCTGTTCTGATAAAGTACCAAGATTTGTCCAGGAAACCTTTTCTTTCCTTTCTCTGTTAGCATTTAGCTTTCACATTGGTGTTGGTGAATGCCTAAAAAGATGCCTTGATTTTGTGATTGGATCAGATGTTGCACTTGGTCTGGCTGTTCTCATGACTATAGTACATATTCCATGACATTCTGGGGAACAGGTGTTAGATGCCCGTGTGACTGACAAGGTTTCATCAGTTGTACCTGTGGCTGAGTCAATCTGGCAGTGAGGTGCTTCTTCCCTTGGGTCAGCACAGGTTTCAGTGGAGACTGAGACTGCAGTGCTGGTTCAGGGAACTGCATGGGTGAAAATTTCTCCCAACTAAAGGAGTAAATAACTTTCTGCTGGACTCTGTCTATAAAAGAGTGCAAAACCAGCCATCACCCTCTGTGCAGAGAAGGGGAGTGATGGGGAAGCATCTTTCCTTTTGGTGTCAGTCCACACTTAGGCTCATTCAGCAGTATCATAAACCTGTATGCCAAAGATGCAGGTTCTTTTGTATTTTGTTATATTTTGTCAGGAGGGGGTATGCTTGCTATTTCAAACAAAAAAATCCCTTGGCAGTATGAAACAGTTGTCTTTCAGACTGAGTTTTATATGATAGTTACCACCCTGCCTATTGCTAACTTCAGCAGGATTTCTGTAAATAGCTTGGTGCTATTTGCTTGGTGAGCAAAAGCAGCTCTAAATGTCTGGATTAGAGCACTTGTAAGAGAAAACATTTACAAGTCTAAGTTTGTTCCCCAATGGGTAATATACTGGGAGGCAGATAAAATCATCATGCAGCCTTTCATGACTGGCAGTGTCTGGTAACACAGCAATGAGTGCTGGATGTGTAGATAAAAGAGAGAGGCACCAGAATAGCGGGGCCACTGCAGAGCAGCATGGAGGTGAATTGATAGAATTACTCCCTGCAAAGGGAACTTTTACTGCTTCTGCCTGCAGATATCTGGCACTCATCAACACTGTCATTGTCTACCTTTCATGGGAATCAGATATTAATTTCACAAATCCTAAATGCAAGCTAAATACCAGAGAGATAAACGTATTTTAAGCTGTCCTGTTTAGCCTTGTGATGCTCGCAGCGGTGCTGGAAGCTCTCCAGGTGGGTGACTTGCTTCAGCATTTATGTGAGGATGATGAGGGACAGAATGTGTTAAGCAGAAAGCAGAAGTACAGGGAATGTTGCCCATCCATTAGGACCTGTTAGTGGGATGGCTTTTGGGAGAGATTCTTGTCTGCGACTACCCAACCTCCAAACTGATGATAAACAACAGAACTCGAGAGCAAGGCAGGTGACATTTCTTGATTCTGGAGGTAGCAGTTCCCTGTGAAAGTCAGTTTTATTTAGGAAAAAGTGTACAGCTCCCTGAGACAGAAATGCCTTTTTCTTTTTTATTTTTATAATTTTGGCATTTTTTCTGAATGAGATTTATTTGTAGCATGATGAGGAGGAGTTCCCCTTCCCTCTGTCCCTCATTCCCCACTGCTGTGCAGGCAGGAGCCCTCCTCTCTGACAGCAGAGGCCAAGGCGGTTGTTTGCAACAGAGACTCAACCATTTGTGCCATCCGGCTGTATCCAAACAAGCCAGGCTCCTGCAAGCCTTACCAGCTGTGACTAATAGTGAAGGGAGAGGGGAAAAAAGAAAGCTGCTTGGGCCTGCAGGCTTCAGACAGGCAGGCTCTGGGGGAAACAAGAGAAAGCCATTAACTAACCACAGTATTATCTTGATTCTCTCAGAGAAGCGAGCTAGGGACGGCTAATGAACTAGCCTTAACGTTTCAAACTGAATGCACCTCTGGGAGCTCTGCTAGAACAAACAGTGTGACAGATCAATGCCTGATGCCTATATCAAGAGAAAAGGTTATTTGCCTCTCCAAGGAATTATAGGATTAGTATATCGCTATGATACACTTCGTATCCTTTGCAAAGTATGGGTTTATATGTTGTGCTTATTTTAATTTTGTAAGTTGTAAAGTCCATTAGCTTGAGCCATAATGATGAAATCCATTCTCTGCCCTTCTCTCATTCCCAGGATCCTTTATGTTTGAGACCCTGTTTGACTGTTGTCTGCACCTTGCCCAAGTAGATACTCACCTTTTGAAAGTTTTTTAAAAATCAGTTTAGAGCAGTGTCACTTGATTGGGACCCCATGAAAATCTTGGTAGGAGATAGATTCTTAATAAAAGGCACTTTGTGTGGGGAAGGTTTTGCTTACCTTCTGCTGCTGTCACTGTTCTCTTCTATGTCCTTGCACAGTTCCATTTGTCCAACCTTCAGCTGCCCATCTCTAAAATGGGATAGTAAACCTTCTTTTCTGTTACTTCTTGTCTGTCCTTGCTGTTTAGATGGAAAACTCCTGCACAGGATGTTCTTCCTATTTATGCTGTATGTGACACATTGGTTGTAGATCCCTGTTGGGAGTTTTTGATAATTTTGTTAATACAACAATAACCTCAAAGCATAAACTATTTTGTAAAAAAGATGAAAGGAGAGGACAGGGAGGAAGGTGGAGTCTGGAAGATATTTACCACATGAAATTATTAGAATTGGTGGACTTTGGGGGCTAAGAAGAGGCCAGGCCAGGTTATTTTTCACCCTTGTGCCTTGTCCTTTTGATTCTCAGAGCAATTCCAAGCCAAGAGGGTAAACAGTCCAAGTGCAGCAGTGTTACCTCCTCAACAGGAGGCAGAGTTATTTTTAACTGCTGTGTGTGATTTCACTATATCCTTTGATATTAGCATTTTTCTTTAAAGCCAAAGCCCTTGAAAACTATTTTCATGAATTACCTCATTCAGGAAGCTGCTGTACATATTTAACCATAGATACAAGCTTTGGTCAAGCTATCAAAGTAATTTTCATTTTTAAAAATTATTACTTTAATGGGAATTAGATGAGGAGTGAATTATTGTTTCTTCAAAAAAATAAATCTCCAGGTGATTTGTCAAGAATAATTATCTGAGTATCAGCATTTATAGAGGTCTGCGTTTCCTTTTAGGAAGGAAACATGCTAAATGCTTAAATTAAGGTAATATTGTAACTTAGGAAATGGAACAAAATTAGCTTTATCTCCCCATACTTGTACCTAGGAATTGAGTCAGAAAGTGATACATGCATCCCAACATAATTGCTTTGTGTCCACTTATGATATCTGTATTCTGGTTCAGTAGCCCTTACTTCATCCCTGCTTGTACTGATGTCAGTGGAATACACGTGAAATAAAGTGTTTCAGTGTGAGTAAAGCCATCAGAATTTGTCCTTTTGAAGTTAGTATGAGCTTTGCTATCATTGCCGTTGGAGATGAGAAGTTGTTCTTTGATCATCTTCTGAAAACCACAGTTGAGCTTTGTGTAGATTTTATACCAAACAGAGCACACTATTGCTTGGTTCAGGACAGGTGTTGAAGAACTCTTCATACAAGGTACAAAGTAATTTCTCCTGGATCTTCTATTCTGCCACAAACCTCAGTGTTAATAGGGCTTTCGCTATCTAATGTTTACTTTTAGAATTCATGTTGCAGATTTCCTGCAATAACTTGAAAAAAAAAATCATTAATTCAAAAAAAAAAAAAAAAAAAAAAAGAAAAAAAAAAAAATTACCTATTNAAAAAAAAGTATAAATACAAAAAAAAAAAAAAAAAGAAAAAGAAAAAAGAGAAAATTACCTATTTCTGAACATCTCTCCTTTATTTACGTGTTTTAAATCCTGGGATTCTTCTACAGCCATTATGAGTTGGGGAGATGAAAATATTATTAGGGATGTCACAAGGTGTGAATTTCCTCTACATGTAAGAGAAAGAGGGTTGATTATTTTAGGGGATATGGAAACAGTATTTTGTTTTCAATCTCTTTCTGTGTGCAGTCAGGCACACATAATTAATAACTGAGTTGGGACTTGGTCTGGTCATAATGAAATGTGAAATCTTCTAGTCAAGGAAATTCAAGCAATGCCCATATACAAAGAGCAAAAAATCTAGATTGGTATAAAATGTTATGTCCTAGAAAGGTGGATGGATGCAGTAATTCTTGTTTTTCAAAGTGTTTTGAAAGCCTTGCAAAGCACAGGTATTTTAGTGCAAGACACTAACAAAACTTATTATTTACATCAGAAGCAGTCTGAATCATGTTGATTTCACTCAGGTAAGCTGTCCCAAGGAAGGAATTCATAGTTGTCCTTCTCTTGTCTTATTGACACAATTTAGAACCAGTAACAAATTCCTCAAGTCCCTCATGCTTTTCACTGACAGGTGGCCATGGCTTCTCCAGACTCAGAGGCTCATTGTAGCTTACTGATAAAGTTATCATGGTTGTGCCTGACTGAAAATGTGATCAGGGCAAAGTTTGCAAGGAGAGAGATCAAAGATTTGGTTGCTTTGCCATAGTAACGTAAGTAGAGGAAACTGAAATGTCTCCTTTTGTCACTGTATACACCCTGCCTTGTTAAAGATTATATTTTTTCCAAATTCCAAGTAACAAGAAATAACTGAAAGCAAACTGTTTTGGGAGCAACACTGGGCTATGGTATCAGCTCAGCTCCTCCATTATGGAATTAGAGAATAGAATCATGAAAGCTTAGGTTGGGAAGGACCCTTAAGATCATCAAGTCCAACTGTTAGCCCAGCACTGCCACGTTCACCACTGCACTGTGTCCCCAGGTGCCACATCTTCATGTCTGAGTAGTACCTTTGACTGTTACCACATTCTGGAGCTTTCTGCTGAAACACAAAGGAGTGCCTGAAATCTCCCTAAGTCCGGACAGAGGTCAGGGAGAGTTTTCCAAATGGACTAACTGAATAAAAATTTGTTCCAAATGTCTGCTAAAGTAAAAATGGACTTAGGTGCTTACATGGACTCTTTAATTTCATTTTACTTCTTTATTTTTGTATTCTCTAATGGCCCTGTATGCAGCCAGGAAGCTAATTTTTCAACAACAAAAATATTTCTCTCTTTCCAGATATGTCTGAACGCCTCTGCTAATGCAATTTTCAACAAATCTACAATTTTGCCAAGTTAAACTTTGGGAATTTATAAAATACAAAAAAAAGCGCATTTTCATTAAACTTCACCTTATACCAAATATGTAAACTATCCATTTTAACATACAACAAAGACTTTGTAATGTTTTGGGGTATTAAAAGGTGTGTTTATACAAACTTTTCCTGTCTCTAGCTTAGTTTGGACAAAGTCAGTTCAAAAGTCCTTGTTTATATATTTTTCAACGGTTTCATCTTTCTTTGGTGTGGGTGACACAGCTGGGGAAAGGTTACCCAGTGAGACCATTTGCTGTATGGATGAACCTTGTAGACGATGGCATATCAGGGAGCTTCTAAAGGAAATATTATATGGTCCATCAAGGCAATCTCAAATTTCCTGATTGCATATATTTAAATAGGATAAGCTCCAGTTACCTAAGCACTTGTTTTGGCTGTAATGGAAAATAGGAGACTAATGTGTGCCATAATGCCTATCTCATCCCAGCCCATCAAGGTATATGAAAATAAATCTAAATATCTATTATTAGAAGAATGGAGATTATGGATGAAAAATTGAAACTATGTGGCTATAGACAGAAAAAAATAATTAACTGGATCTGTTTTAAGATTATACCTGTTCATTGAATACATTCATCAGTGCCTGGTTTTGTATTTCTTCTTCCTCATGATACCCCAGATAAGAAGTGGTAACTAAGTCTTAATGGTTTTAAAACTTTCTGTCTGTAACCATAAAGTGACCATTTACAAATTGGAATGCATTGTTGAGTGAGGATCCAGTTCCTTTCTCTGCCAGACCTGTCCGTGCAGGTAGATCTTTGAGTTAAGACAAACAGCAGACTGTTGAAAAGGTAGATTTTGTGTGTGTGTGGTTTGTGCCTTTTTT
>VZRZ01008874.1:891392-909788 GCA_013398175.1 Climacteris rufus | reverse complement strand
TTTTTTTTTTAGCAGTATGCACGTTAGGAGTTTTATCAGAAGACAGCTGCTTAGAACAGCTGTCTGCTTATGTGCCCATCTTAGGAGAGAATGATTAATGAATTCACTTGGGCAGTGAGAAACTCAGTTCACTGATCCATAGTTTCAGCACAGGTATTGATGTGAAACTAATGAGAAATTTGATGCTCAAATTTGAATGTTTATTCCAATTACCAAACAACAGATCTAAATTAAAAAATAGCTTGAAACCTTAACCTTTTATTAGTAACATTGAAAGCTGAACTGTGGCTCTGCATCCTGTGGTGCAATCTGCAGACTCGATGCACTACCACCTACATTGTTTTGGGGAAGGGGGGTAGAATGGCTTCTCCTGATTGACTCTGCTCCCACTACCTGGTAATTGGAATCTTTTTCCTTCCACTCCTCCCACTCCTGTTTAATGTGTATATTTTTCCCAGGAATTAAAACATGTACTCAGAACTGAGCTGTAGGCATCCCCTACAGCTCTATTAAAATACTGCATTCAGTAACTTCTCTGAGCTATGGTTTTTAGCTGATTGTGGTGTGGTACATGGGAGTCCCAGGTCTGTCCTAAAATACTTTCAGTCTCTAGAAGCAAAGGATAGAGGGAAAGAGTAGTTACAACTTTTAGTTCATAAGTGATAAGTTAAGGACTTGGGAAAATAAATTATTGAAGGTTATACACAAATTTTGTGGCAAAATTGGCAATTGACCATTGATTGCTGCTCTTTCAGTCCTGTGAAAAAATGCTGTTCCCCTTCAAAACGGACTTTTTATGGTGTTTCTGTCAGAACAGACTAACAAGCACTCCTGAAAGTTACTTGATGAACTCAAGTTGTCCTGTCAGCAAAAACCTGGTGTTTTTGCAAAGGATAAGTACTTCTAATTTTCATACAAATCAGTGACATTTTATAAGTCTACAACTTGTACAATCAAATTATTTAAAGACAAAGTTCAGAGGGAAAAATTTAGCATTTTAATTCAGGAGGGTTTTGTGCAGGTACTTGTGGCTGGGCGAGAATTTTTTTGGAAGAATTTATTAACTGCACATTCAAGACTGAACTTGGATGATTTCCATACCCTTTGCTTTAGATGCCTGCTGTGCTGGCTTTTTCCTCTTTCATGTAGGTATTCAGAAATGTGATGGCAATTCAGTTTTAGTAGAAATAAGTCATGGTGCTGAAAATGTGCAGCAAATGTGTCTAAATTCTGCAACACTGGTCCATCAAATGTGCATAAAAGAAATGGAAGATTTTACACTGATTACTGTTCAAGGATATCTGTGAACAATTCAAATGCTTTTCCAGCACTTGGGTATTGTTCTGGTAGCAAAGCAGTGCTGAGGCAGAAGCTGCTTAATACATGTGAGGGACTCAGCCTGTTAATCTCTGGACAATGTCAAGTCACCTTCATACACAGCTGCAATCCACCAAGGAATGTGGCATCCGTGGCAGCTGCTATTGTCTCCCTCCTCAGTCATTCCCAAAGCTGCTCCTGGGTCTGGAAGTCATGGCATATGTCTTGTGGCACTTGGCCATGTGAAAGTTGCAATGCGTAGGTCAGGAAAATGGTGTTTTATTGCACATTTTAGGTCAAGCCATGTGTAAAGACAAGCAGTTGTTTGCAAAGCAAACATGCAGTAAAATGCCCATGAGTTTTTGAGAAAACCGTGTAGATTTGGGTGAAATAAAAAATAAAAGTGAATGTGTAAATAGTATTTTTAAGTTTGTATGACTACCAATGAGCTGTAGCACTTTCCAGTTTCAGCAATCATGGAACAATATTCCATAGGATGGAAAAATCTCCTTTTCTTATTGAATTTTAGGAAGACACTTAGTGAAATTGCTGATGTTAAGAGCTTATCTTGTCAGTGTGCACCCTTTTGGTGATATACACTCACTTGGGATTGGGATCAGTGAAAATCCTTGCTTCCTTAGAAAACTCCTGGCCCTGGGAGTCACTACTTGTGAACAAATGCACAGAGGTTCATGGACAGCAGGCTGTGAGGAGTCCTGTGCTGGGACAGACACGGTCACCAGGTCTGACTTCATGCACACTTGCAGTCCATGCTTTCCAGAAAGAAATTGGTCATGGATTGCTCAAGCCAGTGAAGACAGTTCAAGCATTTTTGTCCATTTTTTTAATGGCTGGACCTATAGTGGCAGTACCCAGCCTCTGAATCTGCAGATCTGTGTTCACAGAGTATAGTTCTGTTCCTTTTCTCCCAAGGTCCCCATTCATTTCATTATACAGTAGCCACTGGGAGGATTAGAGCACAATTTCCATCTTGTCCCATTAGTTATTTGTATTTCAACATCAGCTGGAGACCTTTGTCAGGAGCTAGACCTTGTTGTACTTGGTGCTATGTATATCCATAGCAGAAGGCATTTCTTTCCCCACAGATACTGCAGTTTAGAAACCTTGAGGTTTAGAGAGTTCTGCTCTATGACATACATAGTGACAAACTTCATTATTGTTTTAAGTCTAGCTAATGCCTAGAAAAATGCTGCTGGATGAGTCAGAAAAAGAGCTTTAATTCCCCTGCTGGGTCTCTCCCTGTTGTGTCATTTATTTGTAAAAAGAAAGACGTTCGATTTTTTTTTAATTTTTCTTTTTTTTTTTTTTTTTTTTTTTTTTTTAATTTTTTTTTTTTTTTTTTTTTTTTTTTTAATTTTCCTTTTTTCAAATGGAAGGTTTGGTGCTTCTTGGAATAAAAAAAAAATTCCTTAAGCCTTTGTAAAGCAAAGGAAACTTTGAAAAGAAATGACCCAGTCCCCTCTTTGGTTCACACCTATCTGGTCAAAGAGTTCAGCTCTCCGTGGAGGCTCCCAGACCTAACAGCAGTCATGCGGAACCTGTTTGCTGCCTTTCAGGCTCGGCACTTTCCAGGGTGCCCCATCTCCACACGCCTGACATTTCTGGCCTGGCAGCCAAGAGGAATAAAACCTTTGGGGAATACCTAAAATTAAACGACTCCTTTTGGTCAGAGCAAGGTTGTTCACTTCAGTAACTCTGCTGCAACTCTGCCCTTCTCTCATTTAGCGGCCGTGGAACAGCCTATTCTCCCCCTTACCTCTTTTCCCTTTACAGGCTTTCAAAACAGTCCTTGAATAACAAGACTAAGAAAATAAGCTTCATTTTATGAAGAAATTAATAAGGAAACAATCAAACCCTTGTCAGTATTCTCCTGTTTTATAGACCATTGTTTGTACATGCATTCCTGTATAGATGGCAGAGAGAGCAGAGCATCCTCTTGGTTTATGTAGAGCAGTCTCTTGATCTGCCACCTTTTTAACATGAAATAAATTAACGTCAGAAAGGTGTTCTAGTCCTTGTCCTATAGCTTTCACAAACCTCTCAGAGTTTGATTTTGTGGGGGAGCATAGGAGATGGCAGAACATGCTTCTGCCCACGAGTCTCCCACTTCAGTAGCACTTACATCTCCCAGTCTAACACCTACCAATTTATATGCATGCTTTGGTCAAGGGCATTTTCAAAATGGTCTCTTAACCGGAGGAAAGGCCCTGCTCTGCAGCTTTGATTCTGTAACGTGTTTAAGTGTGAGCCTGTCTAATTGACTCCAGCAGGACTGATAGCTGAAAACAATGTACTGAAATAAGTTGTTCAGGTGGTTTGGTTTGCAAGAAACACCTCTTGTGTGAATGGCTGTACCGGTCACTTCTGTGCACTAGGACACATTTCTTTACCAGAGCATTTTTCTCTGTCCACAGCCACCCTCTCTTTATTTTCGTTTGCCACCTGGCTTCATTTTTCACCTTCTCTTTTCTCCCCCATCTCTTTTGATCAATTCCATCCTTCTCTTTTTATCCTCTATGGATTCTCTAGACTGGAACTGAACCCAGTAATATTTACACATGAACTCGATTTTTAAGCTGTGATTTTGTTTTGGGGGGTTTTTTGGTTGTGTTTTATGGGTTGTTTTTTTTTTTTTTTTAATGAGGAGGAATTATATTGCCCAAGCACAGTTTTAAGCATTTGACTTAAAAATCAGGGTTAAATCAAACTGAACTGAAAAATAAAATGATAAACACAATGAAAATACCCATCAATGCCTGTTAGTTGGCTCTTCTGCAGATTTCTACATTGATGCTATTCAGTATTGTAAGCCAGCAATGTGAACTGTTGTAATGATCATGGCCCAAACTACACCTTTTTTTCAAACTAGGGTTTAAACTCACTGATAGAAGGTCACCGGATGTGGGTTGCATCCTTGTATGAGGCAGCATTTCCCAGCTCTTCCTGAATTCAAAACCAGGGGACAGCTGGGAATCTGCTGCAAATGAATCTCTCAAGATGCTACAGATGCCAGCCAGGCTGCAGAGCACTGACTCTTGCTCAGAGAGTCCCAGCTGATAGCTATCCATGTTCCCAATTTAGGATGTTACTTTGCATTTCTTTGTCTGACAGAGTGACTCATGTTTAGATGAGAAGCTCTTGCTCTGCCCTGTTAATCCTTTAACAGTCTTCAGCTTGTGTTGCACTCTGAGGTGAATGACATCTCCACTCCTGCAACAAGGGACTGATTCCTTATCACCTGCATCCTGTCCTGGTGTCCAAAAATCTCCTTTTTTAACAGGTGCAGAGGTGATGCTACTCCCTGGATTCAAGAACTTAAGAAAGTGAGTGGTTCCCCCTTGGGAAATGTTTGAGAACTTGGTCCACCTTTACTAAAGTAGTGTCTGCTTGCCCTGATGATGCTTGGTTGTCTTTCTCAGTCTTGTTCTTCAAGACATGGAGGTTTGACTATTAAACACTCCATTCCTCTATCTAGGTGAAGTTATTGTGATGATACCATCCCTACTCCTGCAGGCAAGAAGGGGTGCCAGTACCTCTGCAGCTGTTATTGTCATTAATCCTTTCACTGAACAAACCATCCCTGGCTTACGCTTAGGCTAATAAATTAGAAAGATATGACAGTACTGTTGCCATGCTTTACGGATATTTTCAGATTAGAAGAAATTTTGGTGGTTTTTTGAAGAAGACAATTTTTTGTTAATCCCCCTGTCTTGATAAAGACATGGTCCAAAAATAAAAAAAAAAAAAAAGGAAAATTCAATGTTGCATACAAAGGAAGACAAAATGAAGCTAAGAGCAATTAGGCTAGACAGATGAATAAGCTGCCTAGTGAGGTAGCTGAGTCACCATCATTAGAGGTGTTCGAAAAACAGGCAAGATAAAATCCTTGAGGGGGTCAGAGTGTATGGGAAAATCCTGCTCGATAGAGGAGGCTGACCCGGCTGACCCAGGAGGTCTCCTGCTTCTTCTGCGTCTCTTTATTTAAAAACAGAGTTGAATTCAGAGAGTAACTGAGGAAAACAAAACCCAAACCAGGTGCCTGTGTCTGGTAAACAGTTTTCTTTTGTTCTCAGTGATGAGCTGTGAAATAAAAAAATAAGGAAAAAAAAAAGAGAAGAGAAAAATACAAACCCTAAAATAAAAAATGTATGTGCGTTGTTTGCAGAAGTGGTGTGATAAAAGATCTATGTCTGCTTAGCAGAAAGATGGAGCATCTTTCAGCAGACCTGACAGAGCGTGGAGGGGAAATTCTTTTAGTGTGAAGAGCTGGGGAGCACAGGTGAGGTTATGCACCTGCGCAGCGGAGAGAGAAAACAAGCAATTGCTCTCCCGAGGGCCTTCTGGGAGCGGGCCTGTGCAGCTCCACAGCAATCCTTTTGGAAATTCAGTGCCTTCACGATTTGTGAAAATTTGACCCAGTGACTGTGGTTCTCAGCTGTGCATAAAAACATGGAGATGGAAGCCTGGGCTCCCAGGGGCGAAGTCCAGCATCCGCACGCAGGGAGATCCCACGGCTCGTGTTGTTCCTGAGGTCAAGCTGATGATCAGCACTGGCCATGAAAAGATTCAGGCTTAAGGCAAATAAAAGTTCAAGGAATTCCCAGAAGTCTTCAGCACAAACACAGAAATGCCCTGTAAATCAGAGCAAGCCAACAGCCTCTCACAGAAGGTGGTTCAGATCATCTTTGCTGATGGACTTTACCAGGTGGGCCTAAGAGAGGACAGAAGTCAACTGCTGAGGACTCCATGGGACAGGTTTCTTTTTGCCCCAACACTCAGGTTTTGTAATCCTTCCTAGAGCTGCTCTGAACCGCCCATCATATCTGTAGTTTAACTGCCCCTAATGTTTGTGGTCTCATCAGTCAGTCTGGCTTAGAATCTCTTTCTTCTCTCCCTGTCTGTGTCTGCTGCTTTCTAGTGCCACTGGGGATTGATGCCACCAAGAAGGGGATGCAATGGTAGCCTGAGACTTTTGAAATGCAGGTGCATGATGGCCTTTTTCTTCCTGTTGCAATTACTAACACGAGTTTTATGTCTGTAGGACAGCATTGGTTTGGGGATTTAAGAGTAGAAATGCTTTCTCTTGAGTGCCCAGTTGTTATAGAATCACAAGATTTAACTAGTAGGCAAGAAGATAAGTGTGGAGGCTGTTTTTCTGTCTTTAAATGCAGAAGCACTTTTCAGTCTTCCCATAACATTACAATGAATGGCAAGAAACAGAGGAAAAAGTATTTTGTTAAATGCAGAACTTCAGATTTATATTCTGCTAGGCTTCAGCTAAGGTGAAGCCTCTTTATAGATTCAGAATCAGAATAAATAATAAAATACCCTGCATTCCTCAGAAATCTTGTGATACTTCCATGAAAAAAAATGGGAACAGTAGCTGAGTCTTCAGGTGTTATACTCTTGCCAGTGGACAGCACTACTTTTGTGCTGCCAGTGCAGTGGGCACTGGTGTTGCTCAGGCATTATCTGCATAACAGGAGCCCTGAGCACAACAGCACTCTATTTTGCAACAGTTTGTTGTCAGAGCCATGGACTGGAGTAGGTGTTTATCACTAAGTTACTTCTCAGGAACTGGGCCAGATCAATACTGTATTCTTTCAGCCCTCTCTAAACCCAGCAGGGAAGGCAATCACAGTGGTGCAGAACTCTGCACCTTCTGGAACAGATCAATACCCTGACAGTGCTAAGCTTTGTTCCCTCACCAGCTTTAAGATGTTCTACATGATTGCTTAACAGTTTGTTTTCTCTTCTCCCTATATGACTACACTGCTCCCTTCCTGATCTTTCCTAATAACATCACTGTAATTGCCTTGACATGAAATAGCAGCACAAACAAAGATGCTTTGCTTTGAGGTGTTTTATCTCTTTATGAATGTCTGTATTGGTTGAGGGTGTTGATTTGACTTTAATATGAAATCAGAGCTATTTTTGGTATGCCTTCTCGTATTTACATTGTTGTACTGAACTTGATTTTACTAAGCTGATTTTGGCTGTGGGGATTGCATACAGGGGTTGTATTGCACAGTGTGGTAGATATGATAATATGTACTAAGTTATGTTAGCTTAAACTTTGTGTTGCTGAAGTCTGTTTTAGTCTAACCCCCTTCAACCATGTCACTTTATTCATCTCAGAAATAATGTGGTACAGTTACCTTTCAACTAGTGCTAGGTGGAATAAATTTAATGTTGCCCAAGCTGGATCTAGAACTCGTACCTCTCATTTCTTTCCTGATTTCATTTGAAGCTGCAAAACTTGTAGTTTTTCTTCAACTGATTTTCTCTTTTTGAGAACTGATTGCATGTTATATAGTGTTAGCTAACATAAAAAGCAGTATTAGCTATTGCAAATGACTGGGTTTTTCTTCTAGAGTTGGGAAGTGCCTTTAGTTACAGAATTGTGTTTGGAAAAGGCTGATGTCCAGTGGCTTTTTATGTGTACAGTTGAAAATCTGTAACCTAACGTGCATTTTAATAGGTTGCCCAGAGAAGTTGTGGTTGCCCCATTCCTGGAAGTGTTCAAGGCCAGGTTTGATGGGTCTTGGAGCAAATGGGGATAGTGGAAGGTGTCCCTGCCCACACCACAGGGGTTTGTGACTGTGTGATCTCTAAGGTCCCTTCCAACCCAAGCCATCCTTTGATTTTATAGTGTAGTGTTAACAGATTTGCTGCTGAAGCAAGGAAAATGGAGGGTTGTTCTGAAGGATGTTCTACATCACACATGCCTCAAATGCTCTTTAGTGGTGCTGTGCTACCAAGGATGTTCCTGAAAGTAACAAAGAAAGGGTGATTCAGAGAACCCCTTGCTGCTGGATTTGGACAACTGTCAGTCCAGTGGGAATTCTTTGTCAAGGATCTGTATCTGCAGAGCTGCTCCACTGAAGCAGTGGGAATTATACTTACATGCCAGTGGAAATGGAAGAGGGATTTTGAACTGGAAGACAGTCTGCCTGTGTCAGGCCAGAGCTGGCTCAGAGAACTGTGCTTTGGAGAGTGTCAGACAAGATGATCACACTGGTCCCTCCTCTAGTTATTATCTGTAAATTTGTAGTTCTTGTTGGACGGACATACAAAGGCAGTTGTCAGTCCAAAGTCTCCCTGAGACTTTGAATGGAATTACCACTTCATCACATGAAAACCTGCCGTCCTTAAGACTGGACCCGCGGGAATGTTGCTGTTTTTCTTTGATAGTTGACTTCCGCTCCATTTCCCAGGTAAAGCATTAATCCCTCACAGCCCTCTCCTCATTTTGAAAGTCTTTAGCTACAGTTCTCTGTTAGGCTTTGAAAAGCATGTTGTAAGGAGTACAAATGAGAGATATGCTGCCTTCAAAACAGCCGCTGCCCACTTCTGCATATGTGTAAAGTAGGATAAGATATGCAATTTGTAGGTACTATGATTACTGGCTTAAGGAGAAGATACAGCATTTCTCAACATTTTTGAGACATTAATACAATTCAGCCAGGCCATTTTCTGTAATGTGTGGTTCGCTCTATCTGATGTATATTTTTTTCATCTCAGACATAAAGGTAAATCCTTTTCATTTACATAAGCAGGCTCTATAAACCAGATTACCCGAATTAATCATAGATATTTAAGCACATTACATTGCTCTGTACCACAAGCTAGCATTCCTAGAAGGTGGATCAGAGATAAGGGTCCCATAAATTACTGACCAAATCCTTTAGTCCATCAGGCTTTATTTCCACTAAAATCAGTTTTTCTTAAGTAAGACCTTCTGGATTTGGTCCTGATATGCTTTTATATTCATAGACCCTTCAGATACAAAGAAAGCTCCATGAAGCGGTTGTATAATTTTTTTTTTCTAGTCTTAAATTTACTGTCTCAAATAAAAGTATAAAAATAAGCTGGGTTTTAGTAATGGTGCTTTTAATAAGAAACAGACATGTTATACCTCTATCCTGTTCGGTTTTTATTAGCCTATTAGTTTTTATTTAACATCTCTATTACGTTATTTCCAGAAAATAGATTAAATCATGAGATGTGAAAAGCTGGCTGTTTTACCCTCAGTAAAATAAAGATCTGTGTACAGTTATTCTCTAACATTTTGCCTCTCTGCTTCCTAGAAGGCTCTAAGTTTCATCTGTCACTTGGAGACCAGTTGGGCTACTGGCAGCTAGCATGCTGTTACATATAAAAGTATAGGGAATATTCCCCACACACGGTTCTTTTACCCTAATCAGACACTGCAGATGCATCTTGTCAAGAGAATGCACCTCATGCTCAGAAATCAAAGGAAAGTGACTTCAAGGAGGACAGAGCAGCACAGCGGCAGCTGACCCCACACCAGACCCCACAGGCAGGTCTGTCAGCGACGCCGAGGAGAAGGGCAGGGAAGATGAGCTGACACCCTGTGACACTGCTGCAGAGATTCATCCTGGAGCTGGGCATCTGGGTCCTTCAGCTGCCAAGGTCAGCAGGGCAGGCAGCTCCCAGGCCGGGGCAGTGGGAGCACCGCGCGTCCCCACCCTCGCCCAGCCAGGGCTGAGGGGCTCTCAGGGACAGTGCTAAGGGCTGGGGATGCACACGAGAGAGACACATTCAGACCAGTAATGAGAGCAGGGCAGTATTTTCCTCACCAACTTCCTGTAAATAATATTTTTCTCCTTTCTTCTTATTATTCACTTGCTTCCTACGTTAGCCTTGTCCAGTCAAAATTGTTTCCAGCAGAGAATCTTTCTCTAATGCTACTGCACAGACATATGGACAAATGTAAAAAAAAAAAAAAAAAAAAAAAAAAAATTCATTTCAAGCTCCCTTTTAAAAAGGATTTGTCACTGCCTGACACAGTCCTTACTCTGGGAGACTGCTAATGATTTCAGCAGGGTTTTCTATGAGAACTACTGGCTTTTATCCTGTGTTGCAACAGCAGTGGGGTACAGCAGCATCTTTATTTCAACGAATCAGAAGTCTGCAGTTCAGAAAAGGTTAATAGAACAAGTAGCATTAAGTATGTTTAAAAGGTAGAAGGATATGGGAAAAAAATCCTGTTTCATAATGTATTTTTTTATATATATTTTGGCTTCCTTTCCTTTGACAGAAGAGCTTCAAAAGCCTTACCCAGGCCATCCTCTGGTCTCTCTTGAAGCTCAGCAACACTTACATCCCTTTTGGGCTAGAAGCAGGTTTTGTCAAATCGTTTCTGCTGAACCAGAGTCCTCTGCGGGGAAGGGAAGCCCCACTTTTTTTGTGTCGGGGTAATTGACAGCTAGCAAGGACAAACAAATCTCAATCTTCTGCTTTTTCTTCATGTCTCATTAAGCATGCTGCACTCCACAGCTTCCTTAGGAGTGACATAGGACTGGAGAAAGAGATCTTGTGCTGCCCAATTTTGTTTTGTTTTGTTTTTGCAGTCCAAGATTCACCCATTTTTCTGTTCCCTTCCATTTCATCCATATCTTTTTTTATCTTCGTTGCCTAATAGGAACTGTGATTCTCAGGTGGCTCTATCCAGTGCTGTGGGATGCAGTGCAAGGACAAAGTGCCCAGAGCAGTGTCACAAAACCACATTGCATCTATTTTATCTCTTAGTCATATGCATGCATTTCATCTCTTAATTATACTCTACCCAATGATGAGCCAGGACTGGCAGGTTGTTTGTAGCTGGACAGTTTTCTTCTTGTTTCCTACTTAAAGGAAGTCTACTTCAGTGCTGTGGTTGATCAGATAATTGCGAGGAACACTGACCTCCTATCACACAAGTACTAACAACTCCTGTAAACTCTGTGATCATTCTGGAAAAAGCTGTGTTGGAAACCAGGATGTTGATGGTTTGATTAGTCCAGCCTATTTCCAGCTGTCACCGTTTCTAGTGCTTGTCTTGGGCCAAACATGGAACATCCTGGATGCCCCAAATCACATGATGATAACCAGGTATTTTAGGATTCTGTATCTCTCTGTTGCAGCATGTCCAACAAAAATCAGAACATGAACGTGCCAGTCTTTGGGATTTCTGTGCTTTTGTAGTTCATGTGCCCTTTTCAGACTATTCTAACAGTAGATACCCTTCAAATTTAAGATTTTCTGTTCTGGTCTACAGGTTCTGCTCACTTTTCTCTTTGAAATTAGAGGATAGTTACAAATACTGAGAATAATAGTGAAAAGACACACACTAATCTGCCAGGGAAGCTCAGCAGTTTCTGTGTTGATCTGGCAACTGAATTGTTTATACTGGAGGTGTCCAAAAATTATGAGGCAGAAACTTTGTCATCATTTAAACTTGGGATCTTGGGCTTTGATTTTAATCCAGTTTTCTGGAGTGGCTCAGAAATGTGCCTGACCATTGTCATGCTGAGCAAGGCCTCCCGAAACAGAGAAACCCGAACAAGCGCGCTCTGTTTCGGGAAGGTCTTGCAAGTCAGGATGTCTTAATTAGTGGCTCATTTCTCATGGCTGTTTCAGCCCTTTAGAGGTGAGAAACTCAAGGCATGGGAAATGAGTTACAGGAACTAAATATGGAAATTGAGAGGGAGGAGGGAATTCTTATGTCTGTCCCAGACAGGTAAACGGAGCAAAAGCAAAATCCAAAAATGAAAGCCTCATTTTCTCTTGTAACAACAAAGCCCAACACTTCTGTCCCCTGACTCTCCAGCTGACAGAATGGAGCCTGGGATAGTTCAGACGCTGAAAAATTAGTTTGGATAGTACAAGTTCTAGTGTGTCAATTGTGTTCTAGTTGGTGTTAATTAGAGACTTTGAACCCCAAAAAAGTGATCAAACATTGCCTTCCTCTGCTCTGCCACCCCATTATTCTCAGTCCAACCACTGAGAGACATAGACAATTTTTCTGACTCATTTTAATTTTTTTTCTCTCTGTCCAGTGTTGTATTCTAGCATCTGTCCAGAGTTATATTTAGGATAGTTTACAGGTAGGAAGAAGCAGAACCACTTTTAGTGATAAGGATAAATTTTTAGCATATGAAAACCACCAGTATAAAGAAAATAGTAGAGAGGAATTTGGCAGACTGTGGCCTTGACCAAGTGTGTTTCTCCTAATATCCATTGGCAAAAGTAGGACACTGACCTGTAGCATGTTTCTGATGAAAAGAGACAGAAGGACAGAGTAGCACAGCCTTAAATTTTGTGGCTATGTGCTGTCTTACCATCAAAAGGAAAGTTCAGTATTTCATAGTTCACAAAGGTTTCTGGCCTTCTGTGCTTTGAATTTTATCATCTGCATTCTTAATTTATAAGTACTATCAAGACATGTTTTGGGGATCAGATTTTAGATTCATTTAATCAGTACCAGGATTTTTCTATAAGTGATCCAGAGTGCTGCCTAAAACCAGAATGGTTACCTGATGAGTGATCATCTGCTGGTACTCTGCAGTCAGGTGGGAACATAAAACTACCTTGACAGTATCAATGGTCACTGCAAAATGAAATCTGTAGCAGTAGCTAAACTGCAGCCATTAGATGCTATCACTGGGATTTGAAATTAAATTAAGCAGCTGGAATGCCTACTATCCTGCTAACATCATCAACCATATCAAAGATAATCACTGCTTTTATTACTGCAAGCACAGGATGCAGCTGGAAGTAAAACTGCCGATTATCAGATCTCAGTTTAGCCAATTTTGACTTCTAGTTCAGAGATTTGAGTTGTCAAAAGGGACACTTAAAAAGAGATCAGTGCCTTTGAAGTAATAACACACAGGAGCCTGGGGGGCAGAGTCACAAAATCTCTGTACACTGGTTGGACTAAAACTACAGAAAATGTTTCCTGTTTTATAGGGGTGCAAGGAGAATATTAAAAGTGCAAAAGCTGTTTGTTCAGACTAGGATGTAGACAGCCTGATGGTGTCAAGAAAAAGCCTTATTATCTCCTCTGCTTTAGTGCTGTGTTAATGTTTTTTCCAGGAACATGAAAATTCAGGGAACAGAGAAGTTCCGATTACTAATTATTTTCATATTCACATTGCTGGACTTTACATTTAGGGCTCTGCTCTGATCTAAGATGTGTGGTTGTGAATTACCACAAGCTTTGAAATAAAAAGACCCAAACACAACCCTGCTGCTCTTGTGGTTGAGAGACTCTGTGAAATATGCACTTAAATACCTGGAGCTGGAGTAGCAATGGGGGAAAGTCACTTAGCCCCCAGTTCAGTGAGGTTCTGTAGTACAACCTCCACAGGGCTTGGAACATATCCAGCCTTAGGACTTACAGGGCACACAAAGCCACCACACTTTTGCACCAAGGAGTAGTCCTGGAAGTGGAGATCTCATGGAGAAAGACCGAAGAAAACTGAACAGAACAGGGCATAAGGTCTAACAGGTCTTCTTAAGTGTAGTATTGCTACTCCATTGACTCTCATAGTCAGAGCAGAAGGATTCCACAACTTCATTAACAGCTTGTTCAGGCTCAAGGGGTGCATCAGATTTAGAAAAAAGATACCCCTAAGTGCAACAAAATGTTTGGTGTTTATGATAAACTTAGTTTAGCATCAGAAAAGTTAATTTTCTCTTGGTGTTCATTTGCAGTGGTGTTTGCTCAGATCCTGATGAGAATTTCTCTTTCAGACGGAAATAGTAATGTAACTTCATGTAAAAAAGTTATATCGTGATTTGGTCAGGTGTGACCCTTTAAAAGGGAACAGTTGGTGGAGACTGCAAGTGTAACAGAGTGTAGTCCTTAGATCTGTGGCTGTCACTTCTTACCAAGGAAAACCTCATCGTTTGATCCATTTTAAACCCTTCCCCCCCCATCCCCCCCCCCCCCCNNNNCCCCCCCAATTTTTTTTGGCCAAAACCCAATTGATTCCTTGTTTTCAGTGCATGGGCACTCTAAGCTTGGCCCGAGGTAGGATGTGGTGTCAAACCTCCCAAGGTTTCCTTGCTGTGTCCAACTGGGCAGTGAGGGACCCACTGTGCAGGAAGGCTCAGACTGTAACAAAGCCAGGAGAGACCTTTGAAAAGAAAGGTTAGTTCATCAGTGGCCTTCTCAGTAGCTTAGAAGGTCAGCTCTTCTCTAAACTGTGTCAGCATCCTTGGAGATCTGGTTAAAGAAAATAGTATCACGTGCCTTTTACAGAGAGAAAAGAACAGATCCAGTGCCCTCTGAAGCTAATTCAAAGTTTCCAGTTGATATGAGCTGACACTGCCTCACGTCACTCCTGTACTGAAGCTGTGCATATTTGCTGTGCTAAAACCCACATGGAAGGAATGATTGAGTTGTCTTAGAGTGCAATCCCCTTAAATGCAAAGCCCAACTGAGCAGGCTTTGTGTTGGGTAACTTAGAGGGCTCAGAGGGAGCAGAGCCCTTGCCCATTTACGGCTAATAGTTTTTCATTTTTAGTAATGACCTCAAATGTTGCTGTTTTCACCACCCCAAATAGCTTTATACCTCTCAGCAGCCATTCTGAGTCCATGCTATGAGTGCTGTGAGGAATAAATGCAAAAGAGCTGTAAGCAAGAAGAATTTCTTTTCCCAGGTGCCCCATAATAGTTTTTCCCAGTGTTCACCCCATTCTAAGTGGGTATTTTGTCTGCCTAAGGGCACCAGGGTTGTATCCCAGGCAACACTGCTCTGATATTTTTCCGCTGTCTATTTTTGTGGGCAGCTGAACCCCAGCAGAGATGCTCTGGCTACATCACAGCCACCCCCTTATACGGTGGCTCTCTTAAAAAAGAAGCCAAGTTTCCAGTTTGATTGTCTAATTTGTTTTTTAATAATTGAGACAGATTGCTTTATGCCTTTGAGAATGGGTCCTTGTGTGCACTCAGGTGAGCTGTTTACTATCAGTGTCTGCTCTAGTATCAGATAAGTAGAAAACCCCCTCAACCTGACAATTCACTTGAGAATAATCTGATCTGGTTTGCTTTGCTGTTTCCTCTTGAAGTGGACAATGGCTTTTCCCCTGTTAAAAAGTTGACACAATGAGACAAGTGTGTGATTATTGTATCCCTTTCTGTCATTTGAGTAACTTGAGATAGCCTGGTGTAATGTGAGTAATCTGTGTTCACCACCCCTTGAATCTATCTGGAGTTGATTGGCATATCTGTGCATTTTAACTTGTCTGGAAGGCTCTTATCTCCTTGCTGCACAGCATCAGTTGCAAATTTTAAACCTTTCCCTTCAACTTTATGTTTAAGTATGTTACTCTTCCCCTTTCCTCTTAGGGTCTTTGCAAGGAGCTGGTTCTGCTTTGTTTGGTTGCTGGGTTTGTTTGAAGTAAACCCAGTGACTCCTTTAAAACAAATGAATCAGGGGAAGCCAGGTAATGCAGCTGACAGACAGGTGATCCTGATAACACTGTCTGGTGCCTGATAGACTGCCCCTGAACATCTGAGCTATTCACACCATTTTAGGCAGTTAACACTGTTTCTCCACTACTGAACAAATCATTACTTTCCATCCTGACCCATTAAAGTTAAGACCTCCCTGTGCCTTTCGGGTACAGCCTGTGGTTTGAGGGTGATGCTGAAGAGAGCCACCCCCTGAGAAGTACTGCAGGCACTGCCCCTCAGTGCCTCCAAGTGTGCATGGGAGCAGGGCTGCAGTGCCAGCCCCAGGCAGTTGCCAAAGCAACCTATTTTTTTCATTATTTTTATTTTTAACCTGTGCTTCCCTTTGAAAAGACACAGATTAAAAATGAATCTTGAGAGTCACCTTTCCTTTAGTGGTGTTGCACTGTAAATGTCACTTCCTTTATTTTGAGTGAAGGTGACAGAAAAGTGTGGTCTTAAGAAACAAATGTCATGCTCCAGGGGAAGAAGGGAGGCAGTGAGATATGTTCTAAAGGAAGGTAAGATGCCTCTTTGATACTAAATTTGTCCCATTTATGTAAGCTCAGTTTGAAACTTCACCAGCTGCTTGGTTTCCCCTGACAGATGCAGAATCCTGTTCAGGAATGTGCAGTGATTTTAAGGACTTAAATTTACAGAAACCCCCAGCTAAATCACAGAATCACAGAATGGCTTGGATTGGAAGGAACCTTAGAGATCATCTCGTTCCAATGCCTCTGCTGTGGGCAGGGACACCTTCCACTAGACCAGGTTGCTCTAAGCCCTGCCCAACCTGGCCTTGAACACTTTGAGGGATGGGGCAGCTTCTGACTGTCCTCAGCAACAGGAGTATCTGCTATCTCATCTAGGTGGCTGCTTTGGCCCTTTTCTCACTGTTCTGCTGTTTAGTGGGAGTTTTCTCCCTTTATGGAGCAGTGCAGGCAGATTCTTTGTCCTTTTGCTCTCTTGGCTGAGTGAGCACCAGACCATCCAGGTAGTGCTACTGGGACTTCCAGTCTCCTGCTCCTCTGCCACATGACCCTTGAAGGATTGGGGTTACACTTGGGATTGGTGGGGCATTTAGGGTCAACTCCCCTAAAAAAACTGCCTTCCACATCTCTCCAGTAGGCATCTCTCTCTTAAAAATGTTTAATAAAATGTCAGACACTGTGGTGGGTGAGAAACTGCAGCTCTTGCTGCTGTTAGGAGATGTGGCTGCAAAGGAATTTCCTGTCATACTGTTCAGGTTAGGATGAGAAGTTAATAAACCCTCCTCTATAGAGGAGGAAAGCACTCCTGTATATATTTGAACTCCTGAGGCTTGCTCTGACTCTCTATTCTCTTTGCATTATACACAATGGGATCATAAGCTTGGCAAATGAGAAATAAACTGAGAATACTGTGATTAAAAATGTACAATACATAATATAACCTTGCACAAAAAAATTAGTACTTTGCTAATTTAGTCCCAAAGCATATTGATTAAATGCATTTTACCACTTCAGTGTACACTAGAAAATCCAATTAATATAAAAAAAAAGAAAATGAAAACATTCAAGTCACTGAACTCTGGATCATAAATGTTAATCCATCCTGCAGTATCTTTTGAATAGAACACACACTAATTTTCTCTCATTGTTACAGAACAGATTTCACATAAAATAATGCTGTAATTGTTTGGGAAAAAAAAAAAGTATTTGCCATTTGGTGTTTCCATTTGCTCCTCCTTGATTGAATTCATTAAGAAAGGATTTTTTTTTTCTATCCATAACAGCTTTCAGCAAAGTCTCCTTAGTTGCAAACTTTTACTACAAAACAATTCTGCACATTTAGTGTACTAGAAAAAGAAGCCTTGCACAATATTCAAACATAGGTATAGAATTTGACCAAATGTAGGACTTTGTTTGGACTGTGTCCGTACTAGAGATTATGGCAAAAGAAGTGAGTCTTTCATAGCAGATAGATGCCAAAAATTCCACTTTTCTTAGCTAAATGGGAAGAACAAACTTCTGGCCGAAGGCTTTGTGCCAACAGTACCTACAGTCAGTAGAAATAATGGAGGTTTTTATTTGGTACCTAAATTGGGGCAGAATGTCAGTAATCCACTGGTCTATACATGCTGCTAGAACCAGCATAGAAATTCCTGTGTCCTCAGACCTCATTTATTTCCTGCTGGTTTTTATAAGGCTTAAATTCAGGATATTTGCTGAGGATAAAACAATTTTACAGCAAGTACCTGCATTTTCAGCAAGGCTTTGTACAAAAAGGGAAACTGGTCTCAGGAAGCTCTAGCAAGGGAAGAAGCCGATGGTGCTGTTGCATCAAAGACGGTGAAGTTTTTCCAGAAAAGTGATGCTACCAAGGGAATGCAATTGCAGCAAACAGCAGCTGAGTGGAATGATGAGGAATTTAAAATTTGCAGCACTCTTGAACTCTTATAATTAGTGATATTGTGAAAGGCTTTAGCTCTGTCTTGGTGTTGGGGGTTGTGATGGAATTGTATTTCGAGAAACATTTCCTCAGACAGCACTTTTATCATTTTAGCAGTGCAGAATTCGTGAGGGACCCATTAGAATATGCTGTTGTCAAAGGGAATCTTGGTGAGGAGGTATCCCTTTTGGAGCCATGTCTGCAGGGAAACACGTGCAGATGTCTTCATTAGTCTCGTGTCCCAGTGACTGCCCCGGAGGCTGTGCTGTGTTGGATATTGGCTGTTTCACAGAGAATCCATGGAGAACCCCATGTGCTCTTCACCCTGCTGGTTGTGGGTGGTCTCAAGGCATTTTCCTCACTGCCCCCCTCCCCACTTT
>VZRZ01008874.1:806782-891365 GCA_013398175.1 Climacteris rufus | reverse complement strand
TTTTTTTTTTTTTTTGGTGTAAAGAAGAGTAAATTAAATACTATAAAAATGAAATGTTGCTCTCAAATGGGCATTAATTCTGGTGCCTTTATAAATACTTCTCCTCCTCAGACAGGACAGCATTTACAAGGTTAACCCAGTGAAAGTCTTGTGAATATTATCCCATCATAACTTGTTTCTATGTAAGTATGTTCAGATAAATACTACTATATTATATATTTAATTATATCTAAGGCTTTTTCACTAGATTGATATTTATGTTTTTATATGGTCAAGATTTAATACCATTACAATAGTACTTTCTGCACCAAAAAGCCCATTTGATTTCCACTGCTTTAAAACATAGTAACAGAATGAGGACTGGGCATTTCAGACTCTTCTTTTTCAGTTTTAAGCATTTTATGTGCATTTTAGAAATGTCATATCCTTACCTTTCACCACATCACTCTACATGTCTGAATGAAAAGAAACAGCCTTAGTATCACAATAATTTATTCTGTGGAGCATAATCACGATATTTCATGTTTTCTATATTTGGACAGTTGTGGCTAGGAAATACACTCTTTCCCAGAATGATGCAATTCCCAATTCAAATCAAGTGGGCTAGAGACAGACTTTTCAGACTGTCCTTCCTTTCCAATGCTTTATAGAGAAGATGTAATATTGCTGTCCTATACACTACAAGAACAGCCCAGAAATGTAATACATCTGAGGACATAGCAACTGGGCTGATGGTGCAGAAAGAAGAGAGGAATAACCTAATTCCTTCTGTCTGTTCTGGGTAGGGGAGTTGTGCTGATCCTACAAACCTTAACTTCTGTATATCTTGATTTTTTTTGACAAATTGAAGAACACTTTCTTGGATAGCAAGTGTTTGATTAATTTCTTTCCTTTTAGTTTAGTCCTGCTCTGCACTTTGTAGCACTGTTCTATACTACTCTGCTAAAAGTCAGATAAATTGATATTCCCTCAGCCTCATCAATGACTTGGAAACAGGTTGTATTATGGTCTCATCCTAATATAATGTATTGCACTTATGAATTGGAATGACAGACCTTTGGCAGGTAAAAATTTGCATCATTCAGTGCACATTTACATAGAGTTAGTAAATAAATATCAGATTTCTGGCCCCATCAGTTCTAAGTATATATTTTTTTAATACTTTGCTTGCATTTAGAAAACATTAAACTCATAATATTTTTTCTTATTTTAAGAGAAATGTATATGTCAAATATGTGATATTAATTCTGAAGAAAATATTCATAAATATACTAACACTTTGGAAGTTAGATAGTGATAAAAATAAAAATTGAGATGATAATTAATCCATTCTTTATTTATGGGCTTGATTAGCTGTCATACAAAAAACTGTTGGTGAGGCCAAATCAGGTTATTCCAGCTTTCTTTCTTCCATCAGCATGTGCCCAAAGAGAGTTATTAGCTCATTTTGGTTGTTCATTAGCAGTCCCGATGCGGTTCGGGAAGTGTCTGCCAGCAAATGTCCTTAATATACACAGTTGGAAGGGGAAAAAGAACTACCAAAAACATGTATTCCCCATATCCTGCTGAACTGAAAATATCTTCATGTGCCACTAAGGAGCTTACATATTTTTTAAAATTGGCTGTGATGTTTGGATGTTATCTTTTCCTTTGCTACCAGAACTCACAGATGTCACCTAGATAGGCAGGAAATTCATGTTCATATATTAACTTTTGTCTTTTTGAATTTTTTTCTGTGGTGTTTGGAGTTATTTTAATACTCCAGGCTGAATAAATATCTGATAAATTTTTTTTTCTCAAATGTTAAGCACAGTGTATTAGATATTTTATATTTTGAAGTGCTTGTCTTTTGGAATATGTCTGTGTACGTGCACGATGTGCATCCTCTAGGACATTTCAACATTATATTTGCAAAACTAATCTGTCAGAACTAAAAGGCAAAGGGGTGATGGAGATTTCAATTAAAAAAAACCAAACAGAAAGAAAAAATTCTGCCAATACCTTTTCCTTGAAATCCCCTGCGTAAGAAAATAATGGCAATTCATAATACACTTTTTTTTTAGTAATTCCTTCCTTGTTATTGTACCTTGTTAAATACCTCTTGTTTAGCAGCCCAGGGTTTTCTGTATTCTGCAGAAGGATGGCAGGATTATTAACTGTATAGTTGTATTATGGGGTTTAACGAACAAATGTTTTTCAAGTCTAATTTATTCTTAACGAAAATAGTGTTAATTCATTTTGAGTTTTGCCTGGGAGGTGAGACCTCCAAAATTGTCCCAAAGGTGATAGCGTACTTTTATTTTAGTGCAATGACTTTTTAGCACGTTGCATCATTGCATATATTTATTCATCATCCTTACACCATCCCTGAAAAGCGAGATTAAGGCACAGGGATCAACCCAGCCCACCTCTTAGGAGCTCTGCTAGTGTTTAACCACAACCCTGCGCATCATCTCGGGACAAGAAGTGGAGAAAACAAAAACCATTTGAAACCATGGTAGAGATAAAGGATGGCAGAACTTTAATTGCATGATTAAATATTAGTCGGCTTTCCTATGGCAACAAAAAGTGGCATGGGACTTTTTTTAATTCCTAGAAATACTTAGTACTTGTTTCTTAGCTTATCAACAACATGTTGTGGCTGTGTCAGGCAGAAACATTAGCTTGTGAATTAGCCCTGAGGCACTGTCCTATATACCGCTATGGAAGCGCCTGGTGTGGGATCCACTGACTCAGAGGAAGAGTGCCTCCTGCTGATTCTGTCTTCAATCCAAACACTGACCTTGCTCCCTTGACGGGATTTGACAGGTTTACAACCCACGGGTGTGGCTGTCATAGCATCATTTTCCCCCCCTTTTAGCTTCTTCTCTAATAAACTTGTTAAACGTTTTGCATTAATAGAGAAACTTATGCAATGGGTGTCTCGCTGTCTTTGACAACTCATTCAATGTCAACCATCAACAATTTTCCTTTAATGGACACGTAACATCCCTGGTGTGATGATTTTTTTTTTTTTTAAACTTTTGGTGTCAGATTGATAAGCCTGTGAAATAGAATAGCTACACATAATGCCGCTTTATCCTCACAATTGACAGTGAGGCAGTGAAGCAGAACCTCAAGAAAAGCGACCCAGTTCTGCATGTGTAACCACACAAGAACCCAGACTGGTCCCCAGTCCCAACTAACGTCACAGCTTCATGACATCTGAGCAAATAATAGGCAGAGAGTGTGAGTTTGTGAAAGTAATTATATAAAGCTGATGGCAGGGGACAAAAAGAAGTGGGGTGGGGGGAGAAAGCGAGCGGTTTCACCACTTTGACAATGTCCACAGCTGTGATGTCATAGGCACAAAGATGATAATAAAATTTGGCCAATGTGGTGTCAACTACACCTTGCTCCTTTTGTCTTTTCCCTCGTATAATTTTGTATCCATGTGTGAATCGGCTCATTAGTGGAGGAGAGTGAAAATTGAGGTCAGGGTATTTAAACCTGACCTGTGCAAAGGCCATGCAATGCCTAAGCCCACCGGGGGTTTCACTTCAGAGCCCCGGACCACCCTTGAAGGTGACACCAATTCAAGCCTCATTTTATAAAGGCCTTATTAATTATTGTCTTTATAAGAAGGAGAAGCCATATAAAGAAATGTGTCATTCTTAGACTAGGAGTAGGCAGAAAAAAAAAAAAAGAGAGAGAAAGAGAGAAAGAAACAGAAGATCAAAAGAGAGCTTTTTTTTCCCTTTTGCTTTTCATGCCTCAGAACCTCAAAGGAGGTCGGGGAACAATCAGGCTTAGGGGTCTCGTGTGCTTTCTGGCAATTAGACTCAGCTGATGGGCTGAAAGGGATTGAATGGCAGGGTTCAAGGCCCTTCTCCAGAGCTTCAGACAACAGGCTTTTCCAAAGCAGCAGAGCAGCAGACACCACTGAAATAATTTCAAATGGAGACTTACAGCCAGGGATTCATTAATTCACCGGCCTAAACAATTACTGGAACATATAATGTCTCTATATACACTTTGATAAAGACTGTCATCCTAGACCTTCATTTTCCCCATTTTTATTAGAGATTTTTAATGTCAGGTTTGAAAAGAACCTTTTATTTCTTCAATTATCAAATTAAACCTTTTATTTTTTTTTCAGGGTGGGGGCGGGAATATAAATTCCAGAATTTTTGTTTTATGGCTGCAATTGATTTGAATTACAAGAGGAGACTGAGAAAGTTTTGTAAAGCATCCTTAAACACTCAGTCATAAATAGGATGGGAGCCTCAGTAGCAAGAGATCCCATCCTCCTCCTTCTTCTCTTTAAAGAGGGTGGTCTGGGACAAATAGATTTAAATGAGCTTGATGTGAGAGAATTAGCTAATAAGGGACATGCAGCAGAGCACTCTATAGGCTTCATTTGTTCCTGGAATGGTTTGAACTGAGACAACTGAATTAATGCACTTTTAGTATGGTTGAAATGTTTTTAAAATAAGAGAACAATATATTATTGTAATTTTTTTTCTAGTGTAAGATTAGATGCCCCCAGAGGTAAAAGGTTTGAGTGCAGATCTGTGGTTCACTTATAAAATGTACCTGAGTATCCCGATGAAGATTAGAGGAAGGTACAGGGATAGGTCCCGCTGGTGCACTTCTGGGAGGGACCAGGTGTGCTTGGTAGAGGAACCATGGACCTGGGAAATAACTGTCCTGTGCTGAGGCAGATATTAAGTCTAACTAGGCACAGTCAAAAGTGGGTTTTGAATGGAAAACTGGATTTGTGACTAAATTATGTTTTGTGTCTCTCTGTTATTCAAACACTTGTGTGGTGGGGTTGTTTGTTTTTATTGGGGGAGAAACTGCAAACTCAGCATGTTTTAACAGAAAAATATTTCAACTGAAAATATTTTGATTGGAAAGTAGCATTGTCATGGCACTTAGAAATACTGGTTCACGTAGCTCTGCTCAGACACCCATCACCTCCCCAGCACTGCAGTGTGGAACACAACAGGTAGCTCAGTTCCTAGAGCAATTTGAGTTTTTTTTGCATATGATTTTGAAAGAATTCACTGGCTTTTTTACCATGCTGTGTTAGAAGGATCCAGTATCCTCTAACCACACCACAAGGGTTTGCTTGATATTGATGTAGTCCTTGTCTCATTCCTGGGCCAAAATCCTGCTGATGTTTGCAAGTCCTAACCATAACATGAATATTTCCCATGCAGAAAAACAGTGTTGGGAAGGAAGCCTGCCTATTATTTGATTCCAGTTGTGACATGGTTTAACCTCAGTCGGCACCTCAGCCCCCCACAGCCACTTCCTCCCAGCAGGATGGGGGAGAGAAAGAAAGGTAAAAGGGAGAAATCTTGTTGGTTTGAGATAAAGACAATTTGACAGGTAAAGCAAAAGCTGCACGTGCAAAGAAAGCAAAACAAAGAATTCATTCCCCACTTGCCATGGGCAGGCAGGTGTTCAGCCATCTCCAGGAGAGCTGGGCTCCCATCACGCGTTAATGGCGAGGTGGGAAGAGAAACACCATCATTCCAAACGTTCCCCTTCCTTCTCCTTCCCCAGCTCTATATTCTGAGCATGACACACGCGTGTGAGGCACTGACATCCTCAGCATAGGCTTGTAGTAACTATAACTTATTTCATCTTGGTCTTGTTCTGGAATTTAAGAGACAAGCTAAATCAAAGCAGATAGACCCAAACGATGCATCTGGGAATTGGTGTAATTCCTGAAACTGTGGTACCAGTAGAGGGTATCCATAGGCCAAGATGATGATGGGAATCACTTGGATATTTACTGCACACCTAATACACCGGGGGATGCTAGCTTAAGTGGGCTATTTTGGATTCCTTGGAAGGGGAGGAGGGATACAGAAAGGTAGGGTATGTTAAAGTGAGCCACTGTGGGTTATTGTGAGTAAGAGCCCTTTCCATTACCACCAATAAGCGCTGTAATGAGATTCATTGAGGGAAGTTGTAGCTCTATTGTACTCCAGGCTTACTTAATAGATGAAGCTAACAAGACCAGAGATTAGAGTTGTGTGTTCTGTATGTCTGTGTGGTACCCAGGCCACAGAATTTCTTTCCACTGCACACCTTCATGTGTGACTCTTGGTATTAGTTATCTGGTTATCAGACTAAGATAGTTCTTTTTTATATTTGGAACTGGAGTCTTGGGTATTTATTTGGCACATTTTTTGTTTGTCATGGGTATAACAATACTGCACAGTATTAGCTGACATTAAATATATTTTGAGACTGTTAATTTATAATCTGTAAAACTCTTCCACCCAGGCTATACTATAATAATAGTTTCTTATGTCTTGGTGTCACTTACCTGTTGAACTTGTTTTTATGACCTCTGCTTACCTTCTTTGTACAGCCTTTCTCTCTGATGGTAGCCTTGTGTGAAACTCCACCACAGTCACTGTGTTGCTCTTTTCTGAGACATTAATGGTCTATGTTTGCAGCAAGGCTAGAGGAAGGACTCTTGCATAAGTGCATTTTTGTACTTTGCTATTCTCCCCTGTGGTTGAATTCTTGCATATTGCAACCTTCTGGGTTTAAATTGCATATTTAATACAAAATTGTATGGGTGCTGCCTCAAAACGTGGGGGAGATCTCGAAGGAGGTGCAAAATCCTATTTAGTTACCCCTGCTTAATCATGTCGGTCCAGTGGCTGTAGGTAACACAAATGTTATCAGTAGACACCTGTCATGACCATTCTGCTCAGCATTTGCTTCACAGTATGAGACATGACTGAAATAATCTCCCCCAGAGTGTCTCTCCCTATGGTTTTTGAGACCATCGTTTCAACTCAACACACCAGCCACCTTCAGCTGTAATCTGTCTCTTCCCCACCATCCTGCCTCATTCCCAAAACAAGCCTCTTTGTCCTTGCCCATTGCCCATTTATACCATTCTCAATCAATCTTCATTGAATGCAGCGGTACATCATTAACTTGTCTTCCGGCAAGGCACTTAACCCCCTACACCCTGGAGCAGATTCATTACCTTGCCATCTTCCCGTGAGCGCTCACACCCACACTTGACTTGGGCTATTACTCAGTCACTCGATTCATCATCCACATGGGTAGTTCTCTGCTTCCAGCCAAATTGGCCTGACAGTATCTGGAGCGTTTTACAAGGAGGTATCCCAAGAAAAAGGCCCTGCTCAGTAAGTTTGTCTACAGATAAAATTGACTGACCCTGGTCCTCTCCTCTGTCACCCAGGAGACACAGGAGTCATGATGCACCCCTTCCTCCTCTGTGGTCATCATTGCTTTTGTCATGCTCTAGACCAGGGCTGGGCTTTGTATAAGGCATGTGTTGCAGAATTCACCCAAATTTTATGTTATTTCTTGATTTTACATGTTTTCTACTATTTTCTGTATTACTATCCAGACAAATGTGTAAGACATGATTGTAATGCACAGTATTTTTATACTTGGATTGGTATCAGACCTGACATCCAGGAAACCCATCCTTCACTCTCATGAGTAGATAAATATTCAAACTATTCTTTTTTTGTTTTATCACTCTAGGAACCCTATTTTACTCATATTTTGCCTTTTTCTTTTCCTCCATGCCAGTTTGTAAGGGAATAGAGCACTTGAGGTAGTTCTTTTATTGCTGAAAACCCCTCAATAATTCTGAGTTTATAACCCACTGTACAATCACTGGTCCGACTTCGGTAATCACATGTCACATTATGATTACCAAGAAATAACTGAAGAGTGATTATGCAAATCCTGAAGTTCTAATTGGCTAATAATGACTTTAAGACAGAGTACAATGATTCATATGTTGTGTGTTTTTGAGGGGAAAAAATCCAAAGTAATTATGTAAATCAGTTGCCTGTAACAACTAGTCAGATGCAAAGCTTTGTTTAGATACGGAGAGCGCTCGGTAATGCATCACAACTGGAGCATCCCTGTGATGCACGGAGGCAATTCCACTTCATATGTGCTGTATTGTGGATAGGGACTGATTTCATTCCTTCTAGCCAAGTATTATTTCTTGCAGTATCCTCCAGGAAGCTAAAACAACCCTCCAAGCTCACATATATGTTTAAGGTGATTGTTTAGCCCAAGAGATAAATGGGAAAAGAAAAATTCCATTTTCTAGAGAAGGATTGTAAAGAGATAATATAGTCCTTCTTGTCTTTTTTTCTGTTTAGGAGTCTGTGTCACAGCCAGATTTATTCACTATGAAAGATACTCTTCATTAGTTACCTTAGACTAAACGTTTCTCTTTACCTTTTCTCCTGCCATGCTGTTATAGGACCTCTAGGCTTCCTTTGTAAATTCTACATGTTATTCTTACTAATGCTGATTTAAAAAAATAATTCTGATGTGGGATGTAGATTTATTTTTGAGATGCATTGAAGAAATGCTGCTCTGTCTTTCTCATGTTGAAGACCAATTATTGGCAGTTTGGTACAAATTCTGGTACAAAATATTAGGAGTTGTAAATAACTGTCCAATCCTTTATTATACTTAAGATAAGCATAGTTTGGGCAGTATAATGGGGAATGCAAAAATTTTACATCAGGTTTTTCTTGGGGAAACATGCCTGGAGTAGGGAGCTGGAGAAGGATAGTGGTTTCTCATAACCATGAAGAGACAGTTTAAGGAGATTTTCAGCCAAGGCTCTGGCTGAAGGCACTGCTGCCCAGTCTTTGTGTGGTTCACTGCTTGGATGCCCATTATATATATGTAATAGAAAACCTAGCTTTAATACAGGTTTATTCTCTATACTAGGCCTTTGAAGGAGTTTGTTTCTGCTGACTTTATTGTTCCGCTGTGAGCTTGACTCAGGGTAATGCATTGGCTTTGTTGACCTGTCAGTCCTCTGTCTCTCTAGAATGGGGGAAGTTCAGACCCATACACAAGATGCGTAAGACAAGAGTGAGGCAACAGTCAGACACAGACTTTGCTTTTGTATTTCTCCTAGATCACAGTTGGGGCTTCTCTGTGGAACAGGAGGGATTTTACCACCTCTGTCTACACCTTCCAACAAGCAGTTTTCACTTATTCTAATAAATCAGACACACGGATGTGAATCCTTAGAGAAGCAGCTTATACATAGGAATCTGGCACCCTTTTAATGCCACTGATAGAGGGAAATGGATGTGAGAAGCAAAGGAGGAAGGAAGAGAGAAAGGGAACATGTTCCCCATGAAGGGCATTTGGGGAAAACAGTGATTTTTAAATGCCTGAAAATAATGTTACAAGAGAATACAAGAAATTAAAAAAAAAAAAAAGGTAGCTGAGGAAAAGGTGGAGACCCAGACCATTGCTGAGCCCCTGCAGGTCAGTGAAGAAGTTTCTAGTGATTTAGTGCACTTTTGGTCTGGCACACTGTGAGCAGTTGAGCAACACCCTGAAGCTGAAGCATTTGTCTGCACAAATGCAGACCTGGCAATGCCAAAACGTTTTGCAGGTAGGTCTCTGCTTTGCTGAATTTATTGTGTAGGTGGGGTATTTGGATGTCAAAAGGAATTATTTCAGTCTAAAATTTCCTCATGTTTTTATGTTTAAAAAAAAGAAATACAACTAATCCCATGTGGTGTTTGTAAGAGGAGTTGAGAATTTATCCACATTTTTGGGCTTCTCTGTACAAAAGTAATTCAGCATATGGGAATTAAATGTCCATGAAAATTTTAATAGCTTTCTCTTTTATTTTTTTTTTTACTGAAATGACATGTGTCATTTCACAGTTTAGTGGTAATGAAGAAGAGCAGGAATTTAAGAGTTTGTTGCGCAGACAGCGTACAAGCAACTTTATGCCTGTTGTATCATGAGGGGGGCAAGACAGGATGTGCATGTCCCATGATCTTCCTGTAAGGACACCTGATGCCATGAAATCCATAGATTCTGTGGGATTATAGCCCTGTTCTTTGTGCCTTGGCCTCAAAAAGATAGCTTTACCCCCTTTTTTGCCATTTTGAGACTTCTAAGTGAACAAACTTCCTTACAACAATTCGGGCACTGACTCCTGCTCTCCTCTGGCTTGGCATTTGTAAGTAAAGGTGGATGTGGATGTTCCAGCTGGTATTGGCAGGGCATTCTGTTCCCCTGGTGTTTGCTTTGCATAGGTATGAATAAATATGCCAAATTTCAGATGTAAGTGATATGCCTGGGGACTGTACTTCCCTCCTATAGGTGAAGATATTCAAAAATATAGAAGCCATCAGTTTTCTGGATATTTTAAAGCAGGAGGAGGATGAAATGTCAGGACCCTGAAGCAATTGCAAACAGGGCTGCCAACATATTTCTAGACCATCCCACTCTGTAATCAAAGTGTGCTCTTTTGATTGATCCACTCAGCCATGCCCAAGCAACTGTCTGCTGAATCAAATTCAATGCTGTGTGTGGCTCAGTCATGTGAAAATAGTGCCCTAAAAATAATAAAGTTTAAAAAGATAATTAATGTCTTAAAAGCTGAGAAACCAAAGAAGAGTTTTAAAAAAATGTTTTTAAGAAAATTGATGGTGGTATTTCTTTCTTTTATTATTTGTTGACCAGAATTTTGTCTGACCTAAGACTACACTTGATATAAAAAAGGCTCGTTTTTCAAAGCAGCAGCAAAGGTATTTGAATATAGAAGAAGTTTTGGGACCATTAGTTTAAGACATAAACAAAGGAAAAAGAGATGGAAATGAGAGAAGAGGTGAGTATTTCATTGTTGCAAAAAGGATGAAGAGAAGATGACAGGGCTCATGTGGAACTTCTCTGCACTAGTATTTTTGCACTGGCATGTTCCCCAAATTGGCCAGATCCCCTTCCCACGCCCTGCTTCCCAAATCTCACCCCATTCAGGCTGTGCTGCTGTGTGCCTGTGTATTGTGTTTAGCAGCGGTTATGTTTCAGTAATGCTTTATTTATGTCTCTGGCTTGAAAAAGTCTTTGGCTGAAAGTCACAATTTCAATGACAATTTTTTTCAGCTTGCCACTTAAAATATGATCAAGCATACGGGTGAGCTACACAAAATTTTTTTCAGTGAACATTTGAAATCAGAGCAAAACCTGATTGTTCCATCTTATTAGCCACGTCTTGTTTGATGTAGCATGTTTTTCTAACCCAGTATCACTTCCATCTGAAGCTGCACCACAGAGAACACAAAGGTTTCAGTATTGAAGTTGAAGGAGCACTGAAGGGCATCTTACAAATGCTACTTTGTCACCTAGCAGGAGTTCTTGGAAATTTTTCAATGTTTTTCTTTTCTTTTGTGAACGGACATAAAGTGCCTCTTTCAAACCCAGCTAGGGTTTCATTCCTGCTTCTGTGATTCTCTGAGGTGCATTAGTTGAGGCTGGCAAACTTTTAGACTCCAGGGAATACAAAGCAAGATAATCAGTGCAAACTCAGTCCTTGCGGCAACTCTGTTTGGGTGGCTGAGTTTCCCAACAGGGGCTGGGGTAGGGGGAGAAAACTGTTGCCCTAAAGATGTACAGGAGTAACAAAATTAAATCAGGAAGAAATCCTTGATTTTTTAAAATCAGAATAAAGATGGAAAAGGATCCAGAGCCATTCAGAGACTGGCAGGAGCTGAGAAAGACACTTATGCAGGTTTGCCTCCTAGATTTTTGCTTCACTCTAAACTTTTATTTATGTGCCTTTTCCTGTGCCACTTTTACCAATGTTTCTCGACAACACATTAACTTCCCTCCCGGTACAATAATCGACTCCAATCTGCTATTATCACGGAAATAGAAGAGGTAAAGTGCCTGTAATAGGATCCAAATCAAATCACTTTCACTTCAGCCGGCTTTTGCTGTGAAGCCGAAGATTCCCCAGGGAGATTCAATACAGAGAAACACCTGCAGACACAGGCTGAGGCCCGGAGATGATATAGAACACGACAGGCCGAGCTCTGCACTAGCATTCCCTTCGTTACAAGCCGGTCACATTGGCAGTAATAACCAGAGGCAGGACCTGATAAAGTTGTGACTCATTGGCAAAGCCAGGATCTGACTTTCAGCTGATTTGACCCATCCTGGAGCAACGCATCACTTGACAATTTACTGTAGAAACAGTGATAGTTAATTTTTTTCTCCTCCCCCCGAAGCACTTGCTTAGTCTTGAATGGTTTTGCATGAATCCCTGGTTGTGTTTAAGTGCAGTCCTGCCTGAAGAGAAAAAATATATCATCCTCTCCCAGCGGCTAGGAAAGGCCAGACTAAATTGAATTTAATAAATTTCAGGTTTAGGGGAAAATAAACCTAGAATCTTTCCTGTGGCATAGGAAACAACTTCAACAAGCGTTGAAGATGGAAATACACATTTGCAGCCATGTACTGTAGGTTAGAGTTTTGATGCCTTGTTCCCTGTGAATATTAGTTTATTAATTCAAATGCTTTCCCCCCACATTTATATTTTTATGTAAGTACTTTCTAGGGATGCTAAGAGACCCTATGCCAGTTACATATTATTTTGTGTTTATCTCAGGAAAACACTAATATCATCTTAGCAGGATGAAAGCAAATGTAAGTCCTCTCCATAATTGTCACTTAAGATTTGACAGGTTTGGCCTTATCAGAGAAATAACAATAGTGGTAAAAACAGCAAGAAAAACAAAGAAAAGCAATTATTCCTTCATTTAAAAACCTGTGGGGAAATTTTTGTGGCATGGAGTTCAGCTGCCATTTTCATTTTGAAATATCACCCAGTGACCCAAGTTGCTGCTGCAAATATTATTTAGTAGCTGACAGTACCAGAGGTTCCTCATGTAGTGGCTGTGGTGAGCACACACCCAGTCAACAGATGCATAAAACACAGCCTTAGCTCCCACCCCAATATAATTAGCAGTTGAAGGACAAGAATTTTTTTTTAAATTAAATTTAAACAGCCTGGTATAAAACTCAAAAGCAATAGGCCAAGGAAAAAAAGTTGTGATAATTGTCAATATTTTTGCAACTGGCTTCTTCTGATAAGTGTTGTATGGTCTTTGATTGTGTCCTCATCTCTGCAGTGTTTGAGCACCTTTAGTGTATTAGGGAAAGAGGGTGAGAGACATCATGTAGAGTTTGCTCTTCGACTACTTTTTCCTCATGAAGAGAATTGATTTTTCACTAAAAGTACCGTTGATAAGGTTTAGTTAAAGTATTTGCTGTAAGGCCAGGATTTTTCATGGAGTGACAAATTAAAATAACCATCTTACTCCTCTCCCAGAAGGTTTTATTGTAATATGAAAACTATTATTTTTGTTTTTGTTTTAGAAAAATCTTCTGAAAGAAAGGAGTTCTGTTTGGAATGAGTTTTGACTCCATATTACAGGCACATTAATGTAATGTATAAAAAACCCATATGTTAAACACTAACATGGGATCAAAACTCCTGCTGTGAGAGATACGGAAGTCACATTATCTTGTCAGCTCAAATGCACATTCTTAATTGCTAAATATGAGCCAGAATCCCATGTCCAAACATTTGCTCACTGGAAACCAAACCTTAATTTTACAGTTCAATTGCAGCTGCAACTCTAAGGGAGTTTGGGAAGCTCTAATGGAAAGGAGCAAAGTGTTTAAATTACGGGGCATCAGAATTTGAGATGATAGTTTGCAAATTCAAACCTGGAAATACGGTGCTGATGTACAGTGAGAACATGCCAAACAGCATCGTCCAGCCTCTCTAATTAGATCTGGGAGCAAGTAGGGCATTTAAAAGCAAAATACAGGAAAGACTGAAAGTATCTGTTTGTGGATGGAGTATTAAATAGTGAACGATTTCTGTTCTAAACAATTGGGTTTTTTTAGTTCTCTGTGCAAATCAAAGCTGTATACGGAGGAGAGCAGATGCAAGGAGAAGAGGGGGAGGAAGGGATGAATTAGGTCACTATGTCAAAACATCTTTAGCTTTGCATGGTGAAGAAAAAGTTATATTCATTACAAGAGTAACAATTTTTAAAAATAAAACTGTATGAATTGTATGATCTGAAATTAAACATTTCCTGTAATTTTCGGGGCTTTTTTATATTGAAAAAAAAAATAAAAAGGAAATAATTCAACTTTCAACTGAAAGCATCTGCCTAATTCAATGGGATTTTGTGAGTGTTTTGGTCGATCCAAACATGCTTTATTTGGCATTAAAAAAAATATTCTATCTGACTTCATCAGCTTCTTATGGTCATTTTTTTCAGAGAGGACCTTTGGCTTGCAACTCCTTTGTATCAGTTGCAGTTTAATATTTCATACCTCTGAGAGCAGGGAGCCGGGGCCGAGCCGTGCAGCCGAACACTCCCGGGAATGCTCCGGGTGCCACGCTCTGTCCGTGGCACAGCACATCTTTTTTCCTCCCTCAAGTCTCACTTTGCTGACCAAGAAAAAACAATGGCTGGGAAAACTACCAGAGATATTTTTAGTAGTTGTCATCTGGTTTTTAAAAAGCAGCCAGAGCAGTGATAGTATTACTTTTGGTCTTTTTTTAGGGGTTTAGAGGCTAAAGCCTGTAGGATTTGAAGGTGTGATCTCTTGACATTGCCTTCAAGAAATGCAGAGGCTTTTCTCTTGTGTTTCCAGGTGTAGCTGTGTCTCAGGTGTTAGTTCATCAGCTTCATTTATAGGAAGCTTCAGGGTTGAGTGTGAGGAGAATGAAAATGCCTCTTGCAGCTTGACAAAAAGTTCCTCTGCCTTTTTCTTGGACCTGTCATTCAGTGTAACACTGAGAAATTTGCTTAAACTTTGAGAGGAGAAAGTGATTTTTCTGTACTTATGTGCCGAGGCAGTAGATTTCACAAAACCCTAATTCACTGATACAAGTAAGAAAACTGTAATTCCTTATACTGTACCTTACATCTAAAATAAGATTTTTGAATTTCTTGTTGAAACTTCTTTTTGGACAAACAGCCAACTTTTCCTTACAGTGCATTACCCAACACAGCATTTATATTATTAGAAAATTAAACCAGTGACTGAGAGATTTTGACTAATTAGGTTTCTTGGATAATAAGAGCTTTTTAATAAGGTACATATCACTTACAATATTGCTAATGAAATGTGAAAGCGATTCAGTACTCTGTAAGATAATGGCTAACTTGTTTTAATTGTTAACATTTTTTCTTGCCTGCAATGACACAGTCATTATTTCGCAGTCACCGCTTATCGTGAAATCCAAGAGGATTAATGGTTTCACTTATACTGGCGAAAATGTTTAAGCTGTCCCGATTATCAGTGCAGTTGGAAAGAATAATGGTTATTTGTCATTGCGTTTAGCCCTAGAATGAATTGTCCTCCAGCCAAGAGAATCATTAACCCTTTGAGCAACAGTAATAGAGTTTTACAATTAAAAATAAAGAAGCAAAGATTTATGGCTGGATGTATTTTTTTTCTGTGGGTAGTTTATTAGCTTATGAGTCCCACTAAAACTAAATATATTTCTCCTGGAAAATAAACCACACTATATGTCTTATTATCCTGAATAGCACTTCTGCTAGTTGGAGTTAGATTGCACTGAACATTCTTTTGGTGAAGGAACAAATCTCCCAACTAGCTAAAAAAAGTAAAAAGATTGAACATACATTCTGGAGGGGGGGAAAAAAAAAGATTCACATTGCTTTTTTTCTTACTAGATTGCTATATATGTTTAAGTACTGCATTTAAAGGAGAATTTTGTCTGTAAATCCCTACAATTCAAAACCATTTACTACATATAAGCAACTTAAAACCCCTAACATTTCTTCACAATATAATTAATATTGTAAATTTGGTTCATCTGGGAAGAGTTTAAAATTGCATTGGGAGTGAATGAGTATTCTTAAAATTCTGTGCATGGCACTGTGCTAGATGCCAAAACTATAAAAGGCATCATAAAACAAACAATTGAGTGTTTAAAGTTTTGAGTATAAAAGGGTAATATAAAAAAGAAAAGAGAGAGAAATAAAACCATTACTTGGGAAGTTATTTTAAATCAGGGGGAAATACATCCTCAGCATGGCTGTCGTTGGGCTGGTTTGTGCACTGTGGGTCCTTCCTTGTGGGTTTATCTTGGCTTGGGGTAACTTCCAGGGGATGGTTGTGTGTGGTTTGGTTTGACCCTGCAGCAGCATTTTGGAGTTGCTTCTGCTCTGGAGCAATGCTGATTTCCAGCAGCCCAGATTCCAGCTCAGAGCATGGATCTGAGGATAAGCAATGTCTGTGAAATACTCCTCCTTGCACCAATACTGGAAGGAGTGAAAGCCTTTTTTTCTTCATGATTTAGTGGGAATGGAAGGCGATTGGCATTTAAGTGGAAATGTTCAGCTCCTTACAAGATTAGATCCTGTCAGGGTTTTTTCACCTAAGAAATACATGGAAGTGAATCTTGCACAATTTAAAAAAGTACAGAGTTTTTTGCTCCTCTGCAGGTCATTCTTGTCCAACTGGCTGAGGAGGCAACAGCTAGGGACGATAAAATTTACTTGTAGAAGACATAGGTTTGTTACTTTACCTTCCTTCAGAGAAAGATAAAACACAAATAGAATAAATACTGGTATTAAAGGGTAGCTCAGGGCCTGATCCTCAGCCTGAGGAAGGTGATAGATGTTCTACCCAGGCTCGTAGCAGTTGGATGGGACATACAATGTCACTTGTTTTTCTGGGATGGAATCTTCTCAAATATTTTTATGGAGTGCTTTTCTAAAGAGGAAAGGACAGCTGCTCCCTTCAGCTGTAATAATAAATATAAATGGGCTTGAGTATGAAAAGAAAACTTGCTCATCACTAGAGAGACCACATTAATGAAGTCTGGGGAGGAGCACCTCCACATAAGTAGTCAAGATGGAAATGATATTATTCCACAATTATTAAAAAAAAACAAAACAAAACGTTTCTTCAGGTGCTTCTTCAGCCTATATCATGAAGATCAGTGCATATGAGCTCAGAGCGTGATCATTATCATTATTATGTCTGATCTATGCACAAAAAGCCATCTTCTATGAGATGGTAAACAACAGTTTCTGCCGAAGCCTGCTGAGGTCCTCTGGAACTGCACACCCAGCAGTTTTAGATGGGAAAGGTCAGAAGAAACAGCTGCCACCAGACAAAAAGACATAGCAAATCCATGCAAAAAAGAAAAAAAAAAGGTAGACAAACCCCACCACCATCCACTCCAAAACACATGCACACAAACCCACACACACATGAATTCCCAGTGCTCCATATTGCAACATTTATAGATGCAGGAATGTAGAGCTATAGAAGTGGATGGTGGAATTTAGCTCTAGTTTGGAATTTATGATTGACACTTTTGAGAAACCACTATTAACCATGGCTTTAATGAAAATTGGCTTTGTTCCCTTTGGTTGTCTTTTGCAGCAGTGCCTGGGTGTATGGCATACATGAGTCCATCCCCCAGCTCAAAAATGTTGATAATGGTGGCTATTTTGGGGAAAACAATTACTGATGAAAAGAACTGAATGGATTTTCCCTCCTCACTGGATGGGGGTTCAAATGCTTTTCACAAAGTGTGAAGTAAAAATGCTGCTGCACCTCTGTGCTGGTCAGCTGCGTTTGTCGTCCTTGGGCTCCAGCTGGAACTAGCTTGGAATGTCAACTCTATCCCTGCATTTTGCATTTTAATTACAATTGAAGTAGCCTACAAAAAAAATACAGCATACAACTTGTGAATGGACCATTTCTTAAACGTTAGCTGGAGTTCAGAGGCTGAAGATGCAAGAGGTGGGAAGCAGCTGACATCTGGCAGTGAAACCGTTGGAGAAAAAAAAAAAACAGATGTCCAAAATTGGGAAGAATTCTTAATTAATTTTAAAATAATCTCTGTTGGTTCTGCTGGGAATATAGTTAGAAGAGACAGACACATTTAATGGTAATATTGTGTTCTTAGTACAGGGAAGCTAGCGTCTCTGATCCTTCTGTCCATGTGAACAACTGCCTTACAGGAAAAACTTCTGGACTCTTTGGGATTAATGGTAAAACTCTTACTGAGTCCTTGGGCCTGGATCTAAACAGCACTGATTATTTCTGTACTTATAATTACCTTTAAGGGACTCTGCTCAAATGCTCTCCTGTCCCCATACACAAGTTGTTCTGTCACAGGCAGGCTTTGGGAGGGGAAGGTTCTCCTGTCTGGGACTTCCTTGTAGTTTTTAACAAATTTTAGCACTTTAAAATATTAAAAGTCTTGTGTTTCTTTTGTTTTATTTTCAATTTTTTTAGTGCAAATGCTGTTTAAACATTGCAAACAAAGAAGACACAAAACTTTGAAATAGAAACTGGCTGGAGTCAGTCACATTTTCTCAGCTGGGTAATACAGGAAGAAAACAAAGTACACAAGAGAAAAGCATGGATTGGATTTAATTTTGTTGCATAGAAATATTTTGAACCGTAACTGTTGAAAGATTTCTCTGTATTATAGAAAATATGCTGTTGTATACAGAAATCGATTGTGCCATTTTCAAAATAACTTTTTTCTCTCCTATTTAACTACAATGTGGGGGGAAGGTGGCCCTAAATCAAAGGTATATTATATACACATTTTATATATATATATATATATCCTAAAGGGTTGAAGGGATTGCAGTGCTGTTTTGCCTCCTATAATCTCCCTTTGTTGGAAGAAACAAGAATATCAGAAAATTGAGACTGAAATGTCTGAGAGTGGGGCAGCAGCGAGTAGTGCCTAATTCTGTGAGTTTGGGGAGGGTTTGTTTTGTTTCCTATTTATTTAAATTTTTTTTTGCTTGGCTTCTTCTCTAAAATTTTAGCCTCTCTTACTGTGCCAGCTGGAAACCGATATTCTGATTTTATTCCCAGTATTTAATAGCTTTGATTTCATAGTCTTTCTCCCCCTCTTCCAAAAGGCTAAAATTTTAATTGACACATTCCTGGAAATGTATTAGGTCAATTTAGAGTAAAGCATGTCATTTACGCAGTGTGTGGAGTCTTGGTTTTCTTGTAAAATACTGCTCTTAATTGATTATCATGTACATGAATTTTCTGCATCATTTACACTTACAAATGTGCATTGCACAAAAAACTAATAAATCTCGAAGGTTTGAATATTAACAACATTTTCTCCCCCTTGTGTTATTAGCAGAGAAATCAGCACTAGCAACTGGCAAACTGTTGCTGCCATGAGTAGCCTTTCCCAACACTAGGAGCCCTTTGTCACGTAAATGGTTCAGTTGGAAAAAATGACTGTATTTGACCAGTGTCAGCAGCAGGATTCAGGAGGAGAGCTGCTTGTGCAGGCTTGGAGGTCCAGGTCAGTGTCCTGCTCTTTAGTTTGCTTCCCAGGAGTGCCAGAAAAGTCCCTCAGTGTGAAGTGGGAGGGAGGAATTGCCCAAACCATCCAAATATTCCCACCATAAGATAAGGCTGCAGTGCACAAACAGAAGAGCAGGAGACTGTCCAAAAAGGGCATTGCTGCCCCAAAAATTGTTACCGTGTGCTCAAGGGAAGGGTAGTTTTGTTCCCATTCCTAAATCAGCTCAAACCTGTGCTGCCAGTTGATTTGAGGATCTTCAAGGCTGTGAAGTTGTACTATCACTGCTTCCTGGATTTTAGCTGGAGCAGGAGGCTTTTTGGCTCTCTGAGACTCTTGGTGGTTTGGGTTGGAAGGGACCTTAATGATCATCTCGTTCCAATCCCCAAAGGATGGGGGAATGTCATCTTAAGGGAAATGACAGATCGTGTGATGTAGAGGTGATATTTTGTGGGCTCTGTTAAGGTCTAGCTGGGAATACCAAGAATATCTTTTAATATCAGGTCCTTGTTGGTCATATTCCAGCCCTGAGCAGATTCTGTCCATGCTGTTGTGCTCCTCCTGCAAGATTTGGTCACACAATCACAGTGTCTGAAAGCCTGGGGCTTTGCTTTGCTACTTGATGTTGCTGTAATTGTGGCTGAGCACAATTCTGTGCTGTCCTACTCCATGGATAGCTGCATTTTATCACTGGGAATAATGATTTGTTTTGCATATACCTACCTTTTTTTCCCCTTTTTTTTTTAATTAGGCAGTGTAGGAGTGTAATTTACTACAAATTTTTCAGTGAACCGAATTGCTGAAAAATGGTTGCCCTTAATAACATGTGAAATAAAGGGAAACAAGCCTTATCTCTTAGTTTTTCACACAAAGAAATGGGGATGTTGCTTTGCTTGTGTGTCTGACCATCAGTCAGAGAACTCTAAGTAACCCTAATGGAAGCCGAGGATTAGACATGTTTATTGAGGGAGTAGAATTATGCCCCTTAGAACGGATGCTTGCTTGGGATCACTGCAGTATGAATCACTGGGACTGTGGCCAAAGGTGGGAAAGAACACGGCTGACATTCGCAACCCTCCCAGCTATCAGTAAGTACAGCCAAAATAATTACCCCAAGGCATCTGGATAACCCAGCCTAATTAGCGGTGCCTGAAAACGAGTGGGTTGCATGTTTATACCTGAAGAAATCAAATTACCCTCATACATTTCACCAGGGGCTCTTCCAATTCATTGCTCTGTTGATGAAAGAGGTAGCTATTTACCATAAAGTCACAACCCCGCAGCCTGTGGCTATTCGCCACGTTGAAGAGTGTTACTGCCCTGCAGGGAAATTATTCCTTTTACTGGAGTTGAAGGCAATATTCTTTGCACTGATGAGCTCTAATACTTTTATGGTAGGTGGCATGGACTGTGGAATATACACAAACATAGTAATATGCAGTTAATTAGATTACTTGTTAATATCATTCATTCATTTAATTTGGTCAAAACTGCTGTAGCCAAATGTTCACCCTGAGCTGCAGATCTCAGTTCCCAGATCTGAGAACAAGATTTAGAGAGAGTTTTAACATCCTTACGGATAATAATATCCATAATTAAAACGTTTGAGGCTAACCCATTTGGAAGGGAATTTAAAGCCTCACATTTTAGCCAACTGAGTAAAGAGTAAAATCAAATCTTCGAGGTGGTAAGGTTACCCCAAACCATAATAATTTCTTACATCTCCTTTTGAAATGTCTCAAGCTGACAATTTGAAGAGAGCACGCAATACCTTTAGCAACTCTGAACCAGATCAAGTCTGCCAAATTCTTAGTTCATTAATATAGGACGGTTTCTCTCTGTTGCACTCAAATATGAAAAATCACAGCAGCACTACTGAACAATCCAAATATCAATGTTAGGAAGTTGCCATTAGGAAACAGTGACAAAAAAAAAGGACCCAGATCTAAATTGTACATGAAACATAGAAAAAGAAGGCTTAGCTAGAACATTCATATATTTAAGAATGGCTTTATTCATTCTTTAATGATTATTGTAAGTACTGCCATGTACTTGTATGGGTAACAAATGTAGTGCTTGCCACATTTAAAGTGCTTTGAGTGGATTTTGAGTAAAATTAAAGGAAGACACAGTGATACACAAATTTACTTTTGTCAATATTATAGTTTTCCCAGAACAAATGTAGCAGGTCTTGCCACCCCGTCATGGAACTCAATCCTGAGGGATCTTGGCATGGCAAACTGGCTTGTATGGAAAGGTTCCTCCCTGGGCAGTCTGCACCAGAGTTTACAACCAGAAATTCACAGGGTCAGAGAAAGTTCTGAAAGGAGGAGACACAAAGCCTCATCATCCCTTGTTCTGAATCGACTTTAAATGCAGATTTGTTCTGCTTACTTTTTTTGAGTGAGTGAAGTATGAAGGAGATGGGGCTTTGAAAATGGTGCCTGGTATATTAAACAAGCTCTTCACCTCCAGAAGGCAAGGTTCAGATTGGAGTTTAGTGCCCTCAGGCTAGTCACTAGTGGGCAGTTGCCCACACTGCTAAGCATAACACAATTTAGCAGAAATCAGAACAATTGACAGTTCCTTCTCAAGAGATGCTGTAGACTCATTACTGGAATTGAAGGGGTGTTGGAGGTCAGAGCTGAAGTGCATTGGCAGATCTGTGTGGAGGAAGTTTGTGGCGCTCTGTGTGGTAGGACAGATGGTGCTGTTACTGTCTAACTTTCATGAGCACTAAAATTCACCAAATATCCCTCTTGCCCCAAAACAAACAAACATGCGCACTCACAGACATGCACAAGTAGTCCCACACAGTTGAGAGCAGTCAGTGTCCCTGGCATCCTTACCAAATTTCCTACTCATTTAACACCAGCACAGATTAGAGGACACAGGAACGCAACACTCTGGGCTATTTGCTGAATGTAGCTCATAATGATTGACACTTTTGCCTGCGTCCCCACTTTGAACTACATGTTGTATATTATTATTTTTTGTTATTGTCCTTTAAAATGCTCTGAGATATAACATATGGCAAGTGCCAATGCACCACGGTGCAATGTAATTTAGTCAAATATCAGAAGCATAGAGAGTGCAAATGGAAAGCAAGAGAAATATCTGATCCAAGTGCCTACTGGTGTAATTGACTCAGTCGAGCCAGCCTGTGTCATTAGTCCTATAAAGAGTTGCATTTACAACAATAAAACTGAAAAGCATGGAAATTAAAAGCTGTTAGAATTTCCTCTTGTGTGTATTTATCTGCACGAGTGCTGTATACTCCCTGCACAATTTTGTAATCTGTTTGGTAAAGTGGCATTACAGTAACCTGTGTCAGCCCTGCACTGTATATCAAACAATATCACACTCCAAAGGAGGATTAATCAAAGTAACGGATGCGCTGGTTTAGTGCTCCATGTCTGCTGTCAATTACACACGCAGTAAGCTCACAAATTTAAGCTGCTGAACAGAATAAAATCAAGGATCTCTCTTGCTTCCTACCCTTGTGTGCTAAAACACCCCCAACTGACCAAGCTGTAAATTTTGCAAAGGATTCCTGGGCAGGTGAAGTGAGTCCAGAGCCAGGCAAGGCGACAGGGACTGTTTGTGTTTGGCTGTGTCGGTGCTGAGTGGCAAAGGCAGTTGACGGACAAGTGTACCCCAACAAGGTTTCACTTATTAAAGAAGCCTTGTCAAACAAGCTGAAAGCCCTGCATATAAGTGACCTTTCTGTTCACCTCCCATTACAATGAAGATTTGAGCATTCCTTGCGAGCCTTCCAGTGTCGACATTAAAGAATCAGAGTGTCTTTCCATCTCTGCTGATGTGCCACTAGACCACTTAACAGAAAATTGAGAGAGTATATTACAGGGTGAAAGAGCAGAGTTCAGAGGTCACTATCATTCTCATTAAGAGATGTTTCTATGCAGTGCCCATAGGTGGATAAATCAATACTTTCTGTCTGAAAATGATCACGCTTGGTAAAGAGTGCTTTAATTGGGCTGTTACTGTTTATGGAGAGTGAGTATTTATGGGGTTTCATGACAATAAACAGCAGAGTGGATGATGGCTTCCATGTTCCTTTGTGGGATGTGATGTGACAAGTGGGATGACAGAAGATTTTGACATTTCAGACCTCCCTTGAGTGAGGGGAGCGCAAACTCATAGCAATTGGCCAGGAGCTCCCAAGGTCCCAAATTGTTTGATGCACACATTGTTTGCATAGAGAGGCCTTTGTTTCAGATATCTTTCTAAATGTTACACATTAAGGAAACTAAACATTAAGGGTCTGATAGACAACCTTTTTCCCCCCCTCTTTTCTTTCTCACCCACTTTTAGTGGCACTGGGTGGGTCTGTTTAATGCACAGCATTTTCACTGTCAGAACAGAGGCAGCGAGAGACAAAGGTTACAGAGAAAAGGGAAGGCTAAGATCTCTGGATCTCACAGCTAAACAGTCAAACAAAAATAGGAGAACTGAAAACCAAAAGCTTTCCTGGCTGTGGAGGACAGGGACACTACACTCAAGCAGAATCAGTCTTCAAACAAAACTCCTGAAATCCTGCATAGCATCATCATCTGGTGCAACCCAAGGGAAAGTGTGTGGCCGTGCACATGCAAAACTGGGGGAACATGGCAGACTGGGATCCCCAGCCAACCTCATTTCTTCAGACAGAAAATTGTTAAACTAATCTTCAATAAATCTCCCCGATGTGGATGTAGTGTACACATCCTGACAAGTTATTTATTTTGAACATGTTTTAGTTAAGATTCCTGGGTTTGATGGTCCCACTGCATTGTATCTCTTCTTTCCTATTTTGAAATGTGTATATTTTTCAACTTTTTTGAAGGAAGTCCAGGCATTTGAGGTAAGCTGTATGTGGGGAAAAATACAGGAAAGTTTCAGAGAATCCAGACATGAATTAAAACAGCTGTCCGAATTTTAACTGAGACATGAAATAGTAATTGTAATCACTAAAACTAAAATCAGCATGGTGTATTTCCAGAATTCCCCATACTTTGAAAAGTATTCTGATGAAAGTGTGTTGTCCCCATTATTTGCTCCAGCCTGGCATGGTATGAAAGGGAATTGGACCTTGAGGATGTGACCACACACTGATCTGTGCAGTACTGGGCAGTTTGAAGAGCTGAGGATCTGTAGTTTAAGATACACACAGATTGAACCACATCATTTCTGATTATTGTTTTGCTGTTTATTTAATATGGTGAACTTTTTATCGAGGTGATGGTTGGCCTTTTACCTTACAGCTGACATATCAAATGGCTGTTAGAGAAAATTCCACTTAAACATGGGAAAATTTTTCCTGTGAAACAGGATAGACACTAGAATATGATGCCTAAAAAAGCTGTGGGGCCTCCAGCCTTGGCAAGAATCAAAACTCAGCTGGACACAACCTTGAGCAACCTGCTCGGCTTGAGCTGAACTGGGAAGCACCAGAGGTGCCTTTCCCCAGCCTCGGGTATTTTGGGATTCTGTGATTCCACTGTATTACCCAGTTTTTCAGGTGAATGGGTAAAGGAGCATAGGAAAGGAAATTCAGAGACTGGTGCTATTTGAAGTACTTCTGTGGTGCTTGTTGTCACTGAAGTACTGACATTTTTCTTTGCAAGTCCCCCCTGAGTTGCAAGGAACATCTGAGTTTTATTTTATATATTATATATAATTATATATGTATTGCATGTGTTTTGCTGGTGGGAAACTAAGACATAGAGATTACCTTTCAGAGCCACTGAAACATCTGGGTGACCAATTCTTCCTGGTTTCAGGAGTTAAGCACTGCTATGTCTTCATGCATTTGTGTACTGATAAGTTACTGCTACATGGAGCATTTTGACCAGTCCTCTGTGGACTGCACCATCTTCTCTCATGTCACTGATAAGCAGTCAAAACAAGATTCCAACTGCTCAATCTTTTCTCTTTTTGTCTTTTCATTTTTTTCATTATATTTTAAATACATGTTGTGCATCAGTCTCTTCAAAAGCCCAAGATTTCTGCAGCATAGAAGCTGCAGTAGAAGTTGTCTACTAAATACATTCAGCCTCAGATGATTTTCTTTAGCAACCAGAAATGCTAAATTTTCCAAATTCAAAGACTGACGGTTCTGCACTTTCAACAGAAGTGAATTACAGACTTTTGCTTAAAAAAAAGTCCATTATGAATTTAATTATATTTTCAGGGGTTGTGTATATAGGATTGCAAATTACATATAAATGAAGGCAAAGTCTTTTTGAAAGCATGTGTTGTTAGGAGAAAAACAACAACAACAACAACAAAAACCCCAGGCTTCAGTTTTGATGGGAAAATATTACTTCTGGTTATTGTTTCATCAGTAATCCATAATACCTCCAAGGGAACTGCTACAGTCTGTCATCTCATGGACAGCTTAAAAAAAAATGGCATGCTATAGAACTGGTAGGCCCTCAGGGAACTTTTGAATAGCTGATACCCTATTTGTGCAATAGATATTTTCCTTGATAACTGGAAATTAAGCTTGCCTGGAAGAAATGTAAATATCATCTCTAATTTGCACTCTGAATTACCATTAAAAATTATGTGTGCACATAATCATATCAAACATTTCAGAGCTTAGAAACCATGATAACACTTGGCACTCTCAGCATCTTCAAAGCACTTTACAAATATTACCACTGCATCCTTCCTCCACCCCATATTGTTATCCCCGCTTCACAGATGAGGCAAGGGGGTCAGCGAGGTTCCTTAGTGCCTTGGGATCAGGCTGACTGTAAGTAACACTAGTGGGATAGGGACTCAAGAATTTGTCTCTGATTAAGCCACTCTAGGTAGACTGCTAGTGGTGCTAATTTACTTACAAGTTGGCAAAAATAATATATGCAGTGACCGAAGTGCACATGATACCATTACATCGCTGTTTGTGCCTCCTAACCTAGTTAAGATATAGCTGCAGGACAAAGATTTTGTTTACATCAAAAGAATGACTGGAAATAAATGTAGTTTTCCTACATAGGTGCCAGTAAAGACCTTGAATTAGAACCAGACTGATACATAATTTAAATGTAAACAGGCTAAATCAAAACAAATTCATTCAGATTAGACTCTGTTCTTAACATGCAGAATTATTGGTATTGCAATTGGAAGGGGAAAAAATGTAAAGGTATTTGTAAATTGTAAGAATCGTAGAAACTCAGCCTAAATTAACCTTGACCATAGTTAAAGCCATGAAAAAGCAATGCAAGCTGCTAAATCCTTTACTGCCTTTGGTTTTGGTTCTCACTGTGCAAATTCCCAGGTGTTGCATTAAATATCTGATCACACATTTGCAATTTGTAGGGGGGTTTATGATAGGTGATGTTCTTGCATTTTGGGTCTGATTCTGGCCTGTGGAAGCCAATAAGAAGTTTTCTGATCTCATGGTGACAAACCAGATTTGGAAGAGAGTTGTCAGCAGAATTCCCTGTTGCTTGATTTCAGTGTGCAAATCAGACCTACAAGTTCTTGTAAGTCTTCTGGAAAAGTTAATTCTCAAGAGAAGTTCCTTTCCAGGTGGCTATGAGACAGACAAGCTAAAAAGGTAGTTTTTGCACCATGCCCTGTTTTCTTGAACTTTTCAGTAGAACCCTGGAAATTACAGATTACACCCTTGGAATAGGCCAAAGGAAATAGACCTTCCATTTGTTAAGATGTTGGGAGTCAGGGCAGGAGCTCTCAGCCAGCACCTCTCTGAGCTGGTCTGCTGCTAAACTGTTGTAAATGACCTGTCTCTTGGTCAAACACAAGCCTTAACTAGGACACAAGTTGAACCTGTCTTCAAACCAGACAGAAGGATCTCAGGTAACTTCTGAAATGTGGTGAAGTAGCCCCGTCTTCCCTCATTTGCTGGATCCAGATGTGACCAGCTGGCACTGCACTGCTGCTGGGGAAACAGTGAGATGTAGGTTTCCTGATGGGTCCTGCCTTCCTTTGTGTCCTAAAGATGTCTGTGGCTGAGCTGTGACTCCATAAACTCCATGAAGTTTGATTTTGCATTGCTTTGGAAGGGCCCCAGTGCTTCCTGAAGGTTGTCACTGCTGTTTTATAGCCATACCCAGCCTTTGATGGAAATTCCGCCTCTTGCCACCTTTCAGCACCGCGGGGTTGTTTGGGCTGCTGTACAGGACTGAGTTCCGAGCAAAGTTTGCACAGATTGTGGTCAGACATATGGTACAGATTCCGTGCAGATTCTAAATCTTGGGATCATAAACTGGTAGAAGGGAGCCATAATTTCCTCCCCTTCCTAAATCATAAGATAAAAGGCAGCTTTGCCTTGGCAGACATGTCTGAATGTTTTAGGATAGACATTCCTGACATGGGATGTTTGACATCTTAGCAGATAGAATTAGCAGCAGTAAGAGACCCTAACACTAGCATAAAATGTGAGAAGTGATAAAGCCATCTTAAAAGATCTTGTGTGAGGAAGTTAATGCACGAGCATAACACTCAACTGTGAGCTGCTCAGATGCAGTCGGCGGGGATTGATGGACTCTCAGGATTCATCCTGGCTTATCCTTCTTCCTGAGGAGATGATAGCCATAATGTCACTTCCGCAGTTCAAAATACATTGTAATTACTGTTGGAAATCCCAGATGTCCTCTCCACATAACCCAGCTTCCAAAGATTTGGCGGAAAAGCTACAGCTGCAGAGAAGTGACACTTATGGTAACTTCCAAAGTCTTAGTGATGCTACAAAAAAAAAATTTATTTCTTCTTTGAGCCTTTCATATTCCATAATTTTGAGGCTTCTATCAGATAAATGTTTTTGAAGGACTGTCAGAGACATAATAGCATGGCTTTACAATTCCATGTTTTCATGGCAAAATTTGCAGTGATTGCGAAGGGGCGAGGATTTTCTTTCTGTTAAATGGAAAAACAATGTTGATAATTATGTAAAGTGTAGAAACATTCTATTTACAGTAGACAAACAGTACAGTGATTGAATTTGAAAGGAAAAAAAATACCAGCCAAGGATGCGAGCTTGGATTTGGTAGTTGCAATTCACTAATCACAAAATAATTCAGTAGCGCTGAACAAAAAAGGCATTTTTATCTCCATCTCCTCTCAGTTCGCAGGCAGCATTGTCTGTTCTACCGTTTCATGTCAGAGAAGAAGGAATTTTACCAAATGTTTGATTTATTAGAAAGTGAATGATTCTTTGCAGCCATGTGGGGCTAGCCCATGTTTCAATAAGACAAATTGCATTGTAGCATTCCACTGGCAGCCAATGATAACTCATGATCCAGACAGAGTCGGTTATACCAGAATGGATGAAAAGCAGGAGCAAAAGGACACATAGTAGAAGAAAAGAAAATGCTTCAAGAACTGTTATTTAAAAAAAAAAAAAAAACCAAAAAAAACCCCCAAAACAAAACAACAAAACCTAAACAATGTTTTAGCTATTATTTAAAAATCTTTCAATTAAGATTCTGCACAGCGTTGCAAGCAGAGTATGGCAGAATAAAGAGGATCATGTTATGTCTTTCCCAGTGGTAAATTATCATATTTATACTCAAAAAACGTGCCACTGTCAACTTCAGTCATTTGTGTAATTGGAAAAAGGTAAATGATGTAGTAAATGAGACCCTACAGTCAGGTTTTGTTCCAAAAATGGAAAAAAAAAAAAAAAAAAAAAAAAAAAAAAACACACGGCAAATCACACACTGCTGTGTTCCCTGGTACTNAAAAAAAAAAAAGAAAATAAAAGAACCACTGGCAAATGGTGCAGGTTTAAAATGAATGAATGTCAACTGTGAAAAGCAATGTCTAAGACAAACAAAATCTGACTGTTCTTGACCTTTAGTTAATATTGATAGTTTATCACTGGAGAACTCATTGATTTATTTTTCACTTCATATCTAATTATCACTTCAAAATAGGACTGAATATTTTAAAACAGCTCAGTCACCTATCTTTCAGTTCCCACTATTCCGGATTCCATCTAAATGTTTCTTTATTTCCAAATGCTGCTTTTAAAATAGGTGACCCCTCGGCAGCAAGCCCCAAGGTGATGGGTTGTTTCCTGCTTGCAGAGATGCGTGTCATGAAGTGCTGCCTCTGCCCGTCGGCTTTGTTCTTGGGGAACCGCCGAGCAGGAGGGTATTGAAATATACAGGAATCTTGTTCCCAGGGAGCTGACAGGCAGACCTGAGGGACAGTGCGAAGTGCATACCTGGTATGTCTAATTTTAGGCCTGCCAGCCTTGACAGTGGTCCTAGAAAAAAAAATCTATACTAATTTCTTGGTGACATACAGAGCTGTAAACTGCAGCATTTTTCATTCCACTACCAAAATGTTCTTGTGCATTTTTTTCCCAGTATTATTTAAAGGAACTGTCAAGCCTTCAGCATTTAACAAGTATTTTTAAACCGTGTTTTTCAGTGTAAACCTGCCATGTATTCAAGGTATTGTTGCATGAAAAAGCATAAACTAAAGTATTATATCAGAAAAGAAATCAACATTAGACATAAAACCAACTTCATTTTATTGCTTAACACTAATATCGTTCCCCATGGGAGAAGGAAGCATTGCAGTTTGATGGGTTCTGGGGGCCCTGTGTGTGCTGGTGTAAGTCAGGAATCCCCTATGAATTTTGATGAGGCTCTGCAATTTTACATCAGCTCAGGATTTTCGACCGCAGGTTCAGCATGTACACTGTGTTGAAATAAAGGTGCAGTCATTTTAAATATAATTGAGTAGGCTCATAAGAGGTTCCACTTAGAAGGTAAATTATGGTAACAAGTCAAGAGTGTACTCTGTGTAGTTTTCATTTCAAGTGTATGGTCTTCTGTATTCACTTAACTAGACACACAAATCTAAGCAGACAGATGAGATAGAGGCAATCAAAGAGAAAAGCTTTATTTGGAGCTTATGGGAGTATTGAAGTTTTATTTTGTAGCGTTTCCCCATGAGGCAATTTCAGAAAAAGACTGAAGTGATGGATCACAAACAATTTAATATCTGAATTGCTGGCTGTTGATCAACAGAATTTTGGACTCCTCCCTGTATAATTCTGAAAATCTTTCCCCAAATTTGAATATTTAGCAAAAGTGCTGGGGAAGGAATCACTCTGAAGATTTTGTAGCATGCTCTCTGTCTCAGTCAGGAGGAACTGAATGGTGTCAGTGCCTTTCATGCCTGCGGATGAACAAATAATGCCATACAGTGCTTTGGGTCTTGTTCTTTCCAGACAGCAGTTTTTGCTTTAGGGAATGATGAAGGTCTAGAAAACATTCTCTTAATATGAGCGAAGTGGCAAAGGAAACGTTGCAGGGCATCAGTGTAATGGTTTGTGTTAACAACATGGAAGCATTTAATGCTTGTATTGTGTTACACTTTTTTAGTTTCAAGTGCTGCTACACATTTTTGAGTCCACAAGAAACACGTTTAGTACCCACTTTTGTGTCAATTAATGTTCACACACTTAAGGTGACTTTGAGGTCAGTTGTACCAACGTGTGCATATAAAGGTAACTTTGAAAATTTCAACATGAGTTACCCGCAACTACAAGCATTTGAAGGGACAGGCCCTTACACAAAATCAGTATCCCCAACCTTCTCTAGAAATGTCCTTTTTATACCATCCACTATTTCTATTTACATTAGCCCATATCAAGTAGCTCCTTCTCACAATGAATAAAAGCTATGAACAATTCTATTTTTTCTTACATTTCCTTCTGCAGATTGACTAATGTCCTGATATTTTTTCTTTTTAAAAATTCTGCTTAAATTGTTTTCTAGCTTTAGAAACGGAAACCACATAGCAATTGAATATGGCATATCTGGCTGATTTATCCCATAACATTTTAGCACCGGTGATTTGGAAACAAACTGAACTGATAATGCTGTGTAGCAACACAAACAGGAATCAGCTTGTGTTTAGAACCACAGAATTGTTAAGGTTGGAAAAGACCTCTAAAATCATCAGTTCCAACAACTGACCAAGCTTCTCCATGTTCACTGCTAAACCACGTCCCCACGTGCCACATCCTGTTGTCCCATGCATAGTGATTAATTTCTGGCACTTGGTACAGAGATTAAAAAGTGAGTGGAGGAAATGAGGGAGAATTTTTACTGAAGAAACAAACTTCTAAAGGAACAGTGTAATCAATAGATTCTTATACTCCCCAAAGAAATTCAGGGAGCATCATCCTTCTTCACTTGCAGCTGAGTGCCTGTTAAGGTGATGTATCATCTTATTTTTGATCAAGGAAGTAACTAGAAATAAGGCAGGCAGCAGCAGAAAGTTGGTTCAGGAAGCACTAGACTTTCGTGTGTGTATATATATATATATATATATATGCACATATGTTGCTTCTCTCTTCCTTGGTCACCTGTTGATACCACCTTTTTTCTACCACCTAGAGAGAAGATATGTCAAGGACACATCAGTCAATGCTGCAGGCCTGCTCTGGTGTATGTGATGATGCTTTCCAGTTGGCCCTGGGTGTTTCTTTTCACTCTGGAACATCTGAGCTAATTTCTGGCTCCATGAGGCTGGAAGACGTTTTGCAAGGGGTACTGGAAAGGTTATTTTGCTCTGCCAATAAGGGTGTCATTTGGTTTGCAGAGATTTGTGAACAAAACCCGAACCAAATCACAACTCTTCGCTTAAATTTGTAACTGGTCACATTTCTAAAGCTGGGGATTTTACAGCATTCAAAAGCTCCAGTACAAAAGACAAGTGGAAAGGTTTGTGTCACTTGAAGTCACAGCTATTCAAGTGCAGAAAATCTGTGTGAAAATATGTACATTAGTTTACAGCTCTACAAACCAGTCCTTGCTTTAAATGCTCCATAGACTGCAGTTTCTTTATTTTTTATTTTTTAGCTTTGAGCTCTGTTGAATTGGAAGCTTCTAAAAAAGCAGGCAAGTTAGGTGCAATTTGTTTGGAAATATTTCACATTGCTCTGTGTCTGATTTTTAATAGTGCTTCACTTAATAAGGAGGAGACTGATCAGCATCTAGAACTTATCACAGAAATTAGCAGGCAAACAGCTAAAGTGTGGATTTACACACTGAAAAGACTGTATATTCTTGATTACAGCCTCTGTTGCAGGTGTTTGTTCTAGCTGAAGGGGTTATCACCAATTTCATCTATAGCTGCTGGACATTGCCCCATAGCAGAGCCAACCATGCCTGGAAAGGCTGGGAATACTCCCACTAGCAATTCAGCAGGCATTAAATCATCAGAGGAGTTACTTCAGAGAAAAAAATGCTGAAAGTAGGATCAGAATGAGCAGCTGTTACCTATATAAATAAATAAACCTGTACCCCCTGCACAAATATAACAGAGCTAAAAAAATCCCTTCCATCTACAGCTCCCGTACAATCGCGTTTGTCAGTGTTTGCGTACCTCAGTCGTTCTCAGAGATCCTTATGTGAGTCCTTGGCTGCACTAAAATCTACTTTCTTGGAAAATGTAGAACAAATACTCAGGCTGTGATCTCATTCCTACTACTGCTGGAGACAGGAGTCCCAGGGGCTTCACTGCAAATTAGATCCCCTGGAAAGAGACAGAGAGCCAGAACGGATCCGACCTCTGCCGTTCCTGGGAGCGAACTCGTATTCTTCTGTGCCCTCCCTGCCTTGCCTCTGACAACTTTCCCAGTAAGATCTCCCCTCCGGCGTGTGCTGTCTCTTGACTTTCCCTCCCACCCCCAAAAAGGAGTTCAGGACAGGTATTGAACGAGCTGCCAGGTTGCTCCTGAGATACAGCCTCTGTGAGCTCCCTGGCAGTGGCTATTCCCATTCCCTGGGTCCTGTAGGTTATTTTCCAAAGAAGTATGTTTTGTTTTAATTCCGTTTTTCTCAGTCTCTTGTTCTCATAACTCCATCCTGTTGCTCTTTTGATCAGTTACACATCAGCTGTAACATAACTCTGTGATTTCATTTTGGTGCCGCTTACTTCATCCAAAAAGGAACTCACTCTTCAAAGAAAACTTTTATTTCATTGTCTGCCACATATGCAAGTATTCCCTAAGGTTCGGGGTTATTTATTATTTCGCTCCCCCTCTTTGCTTTCCCTTGTTCCTCTCCAAAAGACTAACAGACTCTAATCTCCTTTCATCAGGTTCCCTTCTTCCTAATTTTTTTTTCTTTTTGCACAAAATGCTCGCCACTACCTTTAACACCTTATTGTGTCTGGAGTGATAATTACTTTCAGTTGCCGCAGCTGGTGCATGGAGAGGCGTGTGGGCCCTGTAAATTGGGAATGGGCAACCTGGGTGGGATTGCAGGAAAACACAGAGTTCTGCAAAATCAGAGACCACGACTGTAACAGGGATTGTTTTCTTTTTCTAACATTTTTTCAAATATTTTTTTAATCCAACTCATCTTTGAGGTGTATTTCTAGCGAGTCACCTCCGTGACAATTTGTGGCTCTTTTGTTAGAGAAAAGGACCAGCTGATGCACATGACAGAAAATAAGAAAAATATGAGTTGGTACCTGACACACTCAGTTAAATCTCACATTTGGAAACAACACACATAGACATATCTGGATAGGGGGACACATGGGTCTGTCAACAGGTTTTAAGATCCTCTGAGGCATTATTAATTCTTATTTTAATGTATACAGTATTTATCTGCACTCACAGAGTTTTGATTCAATCTTTTACTTCTGTCTTGTTTTAAGTGTAGAATTGAGAAGGAAATTTGGGCTTATCATAAAAGTGAACAGGAAGGCTGGGTTATAACCTTTCAAAAATAAGATTTTCCAACATATATTTCCCCTTTCTTTCTTTAGTTCTCATATAAGCAGTAAGCAGAAATTATTAACAGTTTTATTAGTGTATTTTTGTATGTATTTTGCCTATTGCAGTCCCTCACAGTGTATTGAGATATTTTATACTCCTACTAACCATAAGGAAACTGGTATAGGCTGTTCACTGTGTAAAATTAGGGTTTTATGATACTAGTTTATACATGTTTTCTTAGATTTCCTAAGTAAGGGGTACTAAATTATTTAAAATACAATTTGAGATGCTTTTAATAAAATGTTTGCCATAATCAGCCCTGCTTTGGGCACGCTGGCTTGTCTGCATGTTTTGTCTGCTGTTTGCTCTCCCATTCTGTGCTGGAGGCTGGCAGATGTTTCCCATGCCTACCTAAGGTTAGGAATAAGGTCCAGGTTTGGAAAAGTGGGGTCTGTAGTGCAGGAGGGGCCGTGGTCTTTTGCAACTTTCAGACAGGTGAACAAAAAGCGTGACTAATCTCTGAGTCTCTCTTCAGTTCCCATGCTCAGCTAGGCTAGAGTTGGGGCTGGGGTCAGGAGAAGTGCTCACTGTGAAACACTGGGGAGTGTTCCAGTTTCTGGGGGGTAAACCTGGTGTCGTTGTCTGCTTTAAGCTGGAGTGAGGTCATGCAGTAGGAAAAAACAGGGATACTGCAGCCAAGATGAGTGTGGGACCTTGCAAATTCCTGGAGATAAAACAAGCGCAAAGTGTCATGAGCTTTGAAGGAATTATTCTTTTTGATTTTCAGGGAGTGCTGGGTTCCCAGGCCTCTTTGAGCCAGGGTCTGGGGCTGGACTAAGGTTATGGTTAGGATTAGGAAGAGTTACAGCTTTTAACTTTGATGAACTGTAGTACTTTGCTAATTTCAGAAAAGTAAATCAAGGGAAAGTATCAATATCTTCAAATTCCTTGTTCATTATTTGTGGGCACTGTGAGTACCTGGGCATATTTTGACTAAGAGTTACTGTCCCACTTGGGTTAAGTAAACAGGGGATAGTACAGTCAGAACAAGGGGGTACCCACATTCCAGAGGATAAACTGAATCAGTGTCTTCAAATCATTCCTTACTTATGGGCCATTTGCACTAGGAGCTGAAAATGTGTTGTTTTGATATCATGGCATGCTAAACTCCTTAGGGGTATTGGGATGAGGCTGTAAGAAATTATGTTTATTCCAGAACTCAGTTATGACTGCCCAAGACAATGAATGGAGGCAATTCCTATTTCATGTCAGGAATTTTGAAAAATATAAATAGGGTTTCTTAGTGTAGTTGGAGAACCTGCCTCTTCCAACACTGGCACCTTCATGAGCTGTCGGGTCTCTGCTGGCTTTCTACCTGTATTTGAGAAAAAAATTCCTTTTTCTAGGTGATAGCTTTACACAGAGTGCCATCTTTTCTGATTTGGCCCCTTGTGAAGAGTAATCTAGCTGATAAATTCTTAGAGTGTTTCCAGATTTCATCATGACATTTACACAAATCCCAAGTTCAAGTGTAATTTTCAGGGTAGCAATGACATAGACTTTTTCTTTCTTTTGGGGGTAAAAGAATCCACGTTTCTCCTTGTAGAAAGTTGTTCTATTATAATTTCCAAATAGGCATTACAATTCTGAGTTGCAGTCAAAATCTTTGCAGGAGTCGAACAAGAATCCCAGGCACTTGACCAAAGCAGTATTTCAAGAATATATTGTATTTATTTGAAAGATGATAATGCAATGCGGTCATCGTTTGCTTCACTACAGGTATAAATCCTCTAAAACCATTGCAGATGTGGCAGGCATATTGCAACCCATTAACCTAACAGAATGTAACTGTTTTTCTCTTGCAAGGCTTGTCTGACTCGGTATTTTTCTTTTTTTGCTGCGAGCGTGGTTGTATCTCTTGGCTCTGTGTGTACATTGTGGCATTGAGTTCCGTTGTCTAGACCACCTCCCTGTGAATTAATACTGTGATGGAGTGGCTCAAATCCCCACACCTTCCCTCCTTGTCCTTCCGTGTGCACATTAAACTCAGCTGGCTGAGATCTTACTCAGGGTCTGGCACTTTTGCGCTGCCACCCGCTTGAATGGCTCTTTTTCAAGTGTTTGTATATAACTCAGTGTGTGTATGAATGAGTTTGTACCTAAAAAAAAAAAAAAATTAAATCACTATTTATTATGGCAATTAAGTATGTGTTTAAGATTCCTCCTTGTTGCTGGGTTTGTGTCCAAAGTGGAATTGCCAGTCTGCATCTTTGCTGATTGTGAATATGTCCACGAGGCTGAATTTCAGATGTACCCATTTATGAATCTGGCGTATATGCTGAATGCAGCATTTTGTGCAGGTCACGTGTTGTATACAAAACATCTGATAAAATGCTGCTCACAGTCTTACAGATCTTAGAAATCCTTTCCATATGTCTAATCTTAAATCCTTTCCATATGTCTCCATCTATACATGAGCACCAATTAGTCAATTAATCTGCCACCTTTATTTAATTAGATAATAAAGAAGAACTTTTTGAAGTTAAATCTTATTTCATTTTTCTAGGAATCAAAAATGACAACTAGTAGCAGCAACAAATTACAAGATAAATTTCCTAATCCACTCAGTGAATACATTAATATTACAGTATTTGCTGAGTTAAAACAAGTCCAACATTCAATATTCCTCTTCGCAAACAAAATACATTTGCATGAATCCAAATAATTATTCTTTTTTTTTTTTTTTTACAAAAATGGCTCGGCAATGTAGCAGTCCTGGAACAACCGCAAGACATTTTGACTCTGTGGTGTCCTTAGAAATTAACCCTGTGTTAATGAAAGTTCATAAGCAAGAGTCCCTGTGCAATGGAAGTCCTCCCATGCCCCCCTTAGGGCACCTCTGCAGCCGCTGTGCCGTGGCTCTGCATGCAGGGCAGCCAGAGCAGGGGCCAAGGTGCTGCCTCAGTGTGTCCATCTCCATTGAACCTGTCTCATTAGCATGCCTCTGGCTTCCCCAAAGACATTCCATTTCATCTGAAAGCAAAATATAACAGAAACTGTATGTTTCTGGTTTTGCTGCTGGCAGCTGTTACCTTTCTGGGGGAAAGAAAAAAAATTAAAAACATTCCTCTGCCAGGTCCAGACCTAGAATAAATGAAAATAGCTACACTGAAGCCCACAGAGCAATATCACTTTGCACCTAGGGAAGGTTTGTCCCGTGTATTTCTTACTTCAACTGCAAATAAACTCAATATAGAGGCATTAGTATTTTTAAAAGGTGAAAAGGATGTTATTTGCCTTTTTCTTGTAGCAGTACAAGAAAATGACATTTTTTTTTCCTTTTTCCACAAGAAAAGAGTTTTCTAATAATAACCCAGTATTAAGTGTCAGGTAGTTGCTTTATGATTTGCCGTGCTTTATTGCAGTCAGCTATTGGGAATGGGGTCAGATTTCCAACTCACTGCAGAAGAGCTGCTTTTATTGGGTTGAGCATTGTTGTTTTCTGTCCATGAATTATCAGTTCCTTTGAAGACTGATCACTTCCTTTTGTGGGAATACTTGAGGAACACACAATTTTTTTTGGTACCTGAAGCCTTGTTAGCACAGAGCTTATTGAATATAACCCCCTTTGTTTGTGAGTGCAGAGATGTCAGAATTTGGAAAGCGACTCAGTTGCATTTGGATTTTTCTCTGAATTCAGAATGAACCAAACATAAAAACCATTACGAATTCTGATGCTTTCACCTCATATCAGAAAAGAAATTACAACATGAACTATTTTATGTATATGTGTGTATATATATATGTATATATAAAAACCATTTGCAAGTTATCTGTCCCTGGACAGGTTTTTATATAGGGACCTGAATATGGAGGAAATCCCTTTAACTCTGCAACAACTAATATGGAAGGAAAGCTGTTCGTCTGGCAAGTTTTTCAAAGTGAAAAGTAGAATTTAATTGATTCGTATCCGAACGTTTAGATCATGCTTTGATGCAGCAGTGGAAGTAGTTTATCTGAATCCCTCTATTTAGACAGATGAAATCATAACAGAAAAGAAGGAACAGGAAGGGGAAAATGCAACCAGTATTCCCAACTACAAAATGTACTTTAGGTCTTATCACAGAGGATTTTCACGCATGTACTCTATTAGTCTCACTAACTTGAGGAGGGCTCCTTGTGATCATAAAATAAAGCACCAAGGTTTTTTTAGGATGTGGGCCTTGGAGATTTCAAAGTTGAGCAAAAGAGATTACGATTCTATTTTTTTTTATCCTGCTCCTAGTTTTTCGTATTTATGTATTAAGCTGCTTGTATTAAGCTCTCTGCTAAGTAGTATTTCTGATCTATTCTGCAATTTGTCATGACATTTCTCTAGGCAGCTATTATAAAGATGTCTGCTTCCTTTTCTTGTTAAACAAGAAAGTAGACTGCAAATAAGTCACTTGATTTTTAAATTACTATCAATTAAGAAAATGGAGTGTCAGGGTCCAGAAAATTGATAGCTGAATTCTGATCTTGGATCTGGAAAATACTGAGCCATAAAATATTCATACACAGACACGCAGGAAAAAAAAGCTGATGTTATGTTCATCTGACCAACATATGTTGTTTGTGAGTGTCACTGGAGTTCCAGTTTTTAGAATATGGGAAAAAAGATATTTGAGTGAAACAGGCAAGCGAGTGCATGATCTGATGATCACCTAAACAGGTTTTAATTTAGAAACTGTTGATACTGAAGCCGCTTTCCAAGTCTATTCAGTACAAGTCAGTGAAACTCACACTGACTTCGGCAGATCTCGTGTTTTTGTGCCAGTCTTTTCTCGCAGCTTGTCTGTTCTGCGTCCAGCCCGGGGAGAAGCAGCACCTGCCTGCCTGGGTCCTTCCGCCGCCTCTCTAGCCACGGAATCCGAGTGCTTTGCGGAGAGCGATGCCTTTATGTGCGCTGCCCTCCAGCAGGGTGGTGAATTGTCCCCGCGTTGGGCGGGAGGAGCCGGGGCCGCTGACCCCGGGCCGGGCGCTGGCAGCGCCGGGCAGCGCTCGGGGCTGGGGCTGCGCAGCTGCCGCTCCTCACCCCGCGCCTTCTGTGCGCCGGTAACTCAGCGTGCTTGACACCTGCCTTTCAAGGTGTCTAAGTACGGTCTGACCCGCAGCTGAACTCCTTTTGCAGCACCCTCTGAAAATGAGCGTTTTCTGAACCCTCTCCCGCCAGCAAACGCTGCGAGCTCGCTCCTGTCCCCCAAAGCAGCAGCCCCGAGGAGAGGGACCGCTTGCCAGTCCCTGTTGGCAGGGTTGACAGTGGGGAGAGGAAGAGGAGTGTTTAATTCACAGGTAATTGTGAATCGTAAAAAATCGTGCAAATCATCAGAAGAAGATGACAAACATTTCTGCGATTTAATTAAAAGTCTAATTGTACCTTTCAGGTTCTTGCAAAAGGGAAAATGAAACAGAGAGAAATTGCAATCCTGTCATAATAGTGTTTGTTATGAGTTTGATCAAGTCTACTGAATTTCCAGAACTTCACTGTGGATTTCAACAGCCTTTGGGCTGGGACCTCTCATCTTTATTTTCTCTACCTAAGCTCTTTTATCTTTTCCTTTATTTTGCCTTTTTTTTTTTTTTTTTTTAAATTGGAAGTCTAGCCTTTGAATATATTTTCTCTGTGGAATGTGTGTATATTTCACGACTTCTTTAATGACTCAGTTCTTAAGAGTAAGATAGAAAGAGGGTAATTTCCATACATGCATTTCATTTACAATTAAACCAAAACGAGGTTTATTGGTTCCTACCCTGATTTCAGCTGTAGTTTGAACATTTTCCTATATAGCAATATTTTTCCTGTGAAGGCTGCAACCCCCCTTTCAGTTATTTGAACTTAATGTGATGTCCAGAGAGTGAATTTCCAGAAAAATAAAAGGGGGGGGGGGGGTGTAGGTTTTGCAAAATTTACTTTTTCACCTTTAGACGTCATAAAATTTTTTTCAAAGCATTGAACTGCATTGTTTCATTAAGAAAAAGTCCAGTAGCTGGATTTATGATTAAGACCTGCTGATTGACATTACATTTAGCAGTGTGCTGGTCAGAAAACAGGCTTTACCCAGCCCTACTGGATCTGGGGTTGAGCCTTGGGAATTAAGCCGGTCAGGGCTGCAACAACACAAAACTCTGTAATCTGCAACAGTTATCATTAACAAACTTTCCTTGTTTTCTCTCCTGTCTCAGTAGCTAGTCCACAGTTTTCTTTCTTCACAAGTGAATTTGTGCATTTGTACTACAGTCCTGCACTAAATACGAGGTGGGGGATCTTTACTCACTGAAATATTAATGGAGCAGAATTTTTTTTTCTGTGAGACAGACTGGATTTTTCAGTGGGTTTTTTTTTTCCCCCCTCCATCTAACAAAGGTCCCTTCTTGTCAGTCAGCTTTGTAAAAGCAGAGGAAGCACCGAACACATTAGAAACCAAGATATGAGAGAACCCAACAAAAAACCTTCTTTAAAAAAAGTACTTTTGAACTTCAGAGAGGATGCAGCGCTTGCTTTGCTGTGAACACAGGGTTGGAGAGTTTTTTCTTTTTAACAGACATGTGTAGCACATTTGTTTCAGTTTTATATCCACTGTCATAATATGATGGTTTTATTCGGGTTTTAAACATGCTTTGGCTGGAAACCCTACATCTTTAAATTAGGCAACCCTAGTGCCTTTGCGATTTCCCTAGCTGCACTCTCTCACCTTACCCAGGTGCATGTTAAATCAGTATTAATGACAATATCATCCTTCTGCAGTCATCTCCTGCCTGCAATTTGGTTTTAATTACCCACCACGTTGTCTTTCCCCCTCACTGACAGCCATTAAATAGGGAATGACACCAGAGCTGTGCTGGTGTCGAATAGACACTTCACCAGGGTGGTTGGTTCTTTTTTTTTTTTTTCTTTTTCCCCTCCCTCTCCTCTTCTCTTCTCTTCTCTTTTCTGACTTTTTTTTTTTTTTTTGCTTTTTTTTTAATAATTAAAAAAATCCTTCCATAAAGCAGGCTGCAGTGCCTCCTCGTGGTAGTCATCAGGAAAAAAAGGGATTCTTTTGCTCTGGCTTGTTTTGATGGCTTAGCGAAGCTTGCTTTGGCTCAGTTAGAGCTCTTGGGGAGAGGGAAAAACCAGCAGGATCCTTAAGAGAGAGAGAGAGAAAAACAGCACTTAAAGATTAAGGCCTGATTGGGACACGTTGAAGTGTCTCTTCATTGAAATCTAACAGCAACTTTGATGTAGTATTTAAGGCTTGTCTGACAGTCTGGAAGAGCTGCTCGGAGGCAGGAGCCCGGTCAGTCCCGGGTGTCAGGGAATAAAGTGCTGGAGGCAAAGCTGCTGGCAGGGGTGACCCTGCCTGCATCCCTGCCTGCATCTCTGTCTGCTCCCCTGTGCTCCTGCCTGCTCCCCTGTGCTCAGGGATTTGACAGCCTCCTTTGGTCTCTCATTCTGAATTGTATATAAACACGAGCAATAGGAATTTCTCATGCCAGATATTTTTAAATGTTTCTAAAAAGCCTCTAAATTCCTTTCACTTTGGCCAGTGATTTGAATTACCCTTGCTCTGCACCCCCCTCCCCAACATTGATATTAACCCCCATGGGAGAATTTCTCTGTATGAACTAGGTTCTTGCTGGAGAGATTTAATTCTAGACCCATTACACTAAGTTTTGTGGTATTAATCTCGATTTATAATGCGATAACTGGTGGTAGAACCTGATCCAAGTTTTTCTCTGTCAGTCTCATCCTGTCCTGGTCTCTGTGCAAGTTCAGTTCTCAGCAAGGTCAGTTGAAAGGACACTGAGAAAGAGAATTGGGCAGTGAACTTACATTTGGGAAAATATCTAAATATCTGTCCACTAGAAAACATGAAAAAAAATTTAAACATTTTTGAGGAGTGAAAAGAACTTTTTCCACTGAGAAATTTCTTATTCCTGCTTTCCCATCAGAGTGTTAGATTAAAAAAGAGGAAAAATAAAAGAAAAAAGCTTACTGGAAGGAAAATTAAAAAAAAAAAAAAAAAGCTGATAAAGATGGTTTGTGAAAGACAATCACTGTCTATTCACATTTTGTTTCAGACATGGGCAATATTTGATCTTGTTAAATGTCAGCTGCATTGATTTGATTTGAGGGGCCTGAATTGTGAATCACTAAATACTTGCCCTGTAAATTTGTTGGCCCTTTCAAGAAGATTTCTGACCAAAACTTGAGGCTTATTACAGAGTCTGCCAGGAGAGTTTATGCTCTGATAGAGCTTCCATATATTGGTTTACAGCTGTACTGAATCCCCTTAGAATGATTTTTTTTTCTCCTTTCCTAATATGAAACTTGATGCTTGGAAAATCTGATAAGTGAGTTTCATTTCCCTGGAAATTTATTGCTTCTATTTCCAAGTGCAAGGAAATAAAACAAGTAAAAACAATAAGCAGTCTGTAAGGAGGGTATTAATGAGGGGTCACTCTTTTCTCATGTAGGCTCAAGCTCAGGAGAAAAGGAGAAAGGAGTTGCTTTGGGGGAAGTCTAAATGGCTGGTGCAGTATATTTTGCTTTATTTATTTGGTAGTATCAGCTCTGTTCTATTTCCCTCTTTAAAACGTGCTCTCCAATTCCGAGCAGGATATTTATGAGAAGAAATACAGAGTCTTTTCTTCAGGTGGTGGAAACCCCTTTGACTTAGGCTCAGGGACTGGCTGATTTTTAGTTGACAAAAGACTATTTATGCTGCTTTGAGCATCTCTGAAATTCAGAAGAGCCCATTTGTATATGTAAAAAAGGTGCCATAGAATTCCAGTGTCCCATCCTTATTCCAATGGAGAACTACATTATGCTCATCTAATTCCCTATTCTTTCATTTGGAAATGATGGTGTTCTTCACTTCTTCCTGGTAATTGCTGTACAATGCTAAGAAGCTGCCAAGTTCCACTGCAGGACTCATTATATTTAGTAACGGTGGGAAAAAATTGCCATCTATAGAGCATTTTATATGGGGAAAGAACTGGGCTTCACAACACTGCAGATGTGCATCCTTGTAGATCCAGTTGCCAAATCAACTCCTAAGTGAGACAGACTACATTTTGGATGCAGGAAAGACAGTCTGGAGGATAGGCATGAAGAGAAGATAACAGTAAGAGACTTCAATGGAGGAAAATTTTAATGCTAACAATGTCACTTTGATTTTTAGATTTCTTTTGCACCAATTCTCTGTTACTACCCTTGTTTGCTTAGGAAAGTTGTACTCGTTTGAGCTGACTTAATTTTTTGTATTGTACAGCAGTGACTTAGTTGTGTGTTGCAAATGTGATGCCTTTTTATAGACTCTATAACAGGTTTATTTTTAAATATATTTTCTCTAGGGAAGGGCACACAGTTTACTCAAAATTTACCATATGCTTTGCATCTCCAGTAAAACAGTTGTAGAAAATACCATATTTTTAAATCTGGTGAGTTGTGAAGAATCAGAGAGAGGCTGGGTGAGGAACACAAGTTAAAATGATAGATACTCAGAAACCCCTTCCCTTCCCAGAGCAAACTGCTTCCATGAAGTAGCTCAAGAGGGACTGTTGAAAACATTATTGTGCTTTTCAGGTTATAGGCCTTTAACCTGCAAACACTTCTGCATGTAAATAACTTTATATAGGTAAAGTAAATCCTTTGAACTCAAAAGGGCTGCTTGCATATAGGAAGTTTTTTATGTGTGTGAGTGCCTGTAAGATTAAAACTGCAGTTAGTGTTTGATTAACATTTAATCCTCGGTGGTTGTGCTGCCTATGGACAATCCAGAGGGAGTTTCAGATGAGGTAACTCAGGAGCTGAATGTGCAAATAAGCTTTTGGTCCATTAGTTAGGCTGGGTTTAGATTTTTAATTTCAAGATGATATAAATATGTTTTGGTTTGGTTTGTTGGGGTTTTTTAAGTTTAAAAATAAAAGTCAAAGCTACCTCCTTCTAAACTGGAAGTCTTGGTTTGTGATACATGTTGCTGTTTTGGCTTCTTTTTCCTCAAGTAAAAAAAGTCTTGCATTTTACATTTTCTATTCTGCCTTTTTCATCTTCAATATTGAAGTAAAAGTGAAAGAAATGTAGAAATACAGTAGTGCCTTTTAGAAACTAATACTGCCTTTTCAAAAATAACCTTCATCTTTGCTCTTCTCATTCAGCATTTTACCAAAATCAGCATTAATTTGCACAGGTTCTTGATTAACTTAACATTGCTGTTTGTTGTACAAGGCCAGAGAGCCCAACACTCACAAGCTACTAAGAGTTTTTCACTAGCTCTATTAAAAGCTCATTTAAATCCCATACAAGTTAGAGGACTCCTAACTACAGGAAATACAGGAATTCTTCCTATGAAATCCTTTGGTTGTAACTGTGCCTGTAGGACCACACAATCTACAGTTGCTGTAAGATTTTTCTGCAGATTATTAGTCAGCCCTTGAGCAGAGTTTGTGACAATGCTGACAAACAATGGATTTAAGGAATGTTTTGAGGAAGTGTCTGTGTTTATATGGGAAGTAGTAAATGGGCATGGCTGAGACAGTATGAAGAATTGGGATGTGAAAATGTATCGTGCAGGAATGGTGAAGCACATGGAGAATGGATACAACTGAGCTGTTGCACTTAGGGATCAGTCAGTCATTTTTGTCTGGAGAAGTCAGCTTTTATGGTGGCTGTTAGGAAAAAGCTGCTTTTTAGTGACTGGGGAAAGTCTTCCCAGAGCTTCATACTTCATCCAGGTGATGTTGTGCAGAGGCAAGGACATTCCTGCTGCTTTTCTGATTTTATTTGATTCCAAACCACTTTCTCCCTTTTCTGTTTTATACACACATCTGGCTATTGACATCCTTAAAGCAATTTTTGTTATTTAGTACATCTTTGACACTGATTTTCTTTGTGCATAAAGTAAAAACAGTGTTGTGTTAACCTGCTAGTCTGAGAGCCTTATCCTGGGCTGTGGTGCTGTTCTGCTCAGTTGTGTGTGTGCACACTTGGAGGACAGACAAGGAACCAGGGGTGAAATCCACCTCTGCACTGAGTAAACATTTAAACTTTATGATCCTTGTCCTGGCTCTGTACATAAGGGCGATTTTCATCCTCCATAAATGTAAAGTCTTCCTGTGTTATTACAGTTGCCTCTCCCCATTTCCCATTATCTTTGAACCCCCTCTCCATCATTAAGCTTTCTTTTAGGATCCAGGAAAATGTCATTCTCTTCTCCTCTTTCTCCGACTGGCCTCTGGTTATATTAGAAAATAAAATTAATCTCAAGGGGAAAATAGCACTTAAAATTATTACTACTGTTTAGCTTACTAAAGTGATTTGCTCTCCATGACCTGTCTCAGGCTGATCCTTGTACAAATCAAATCAGCACACAAAACAGCACTGGGAAACGTTTTCCAGACTCAGAAATTCACAGCTACTGAACCTTTAGAATGTCACAAGCAAATCAAAAATGAACATATTGGTTTATCTGTCTCTTTAGATCCCAGACAGCGCTTTTTTTTTTAAAGGCACATATTCTCCCATGCTCCTTATAAAGTAGATGAATAAACCAGCTTCTAGGTGATCCCATGCTTAAATATTTTGTTGAATGGGGGCTGGAGAAAGTTTCTATCCACTTCCAAGTCTATCCCTGTGTTGTGAGGGATTAATGTCACTCTGACCTCCAACAGTTTCTCATTAAGCTGTCTAAAATTATGAACTCTTACCAAGTGCCAGCTCTTCATTTTAATTTGATGGGTATATCAGTGGGCTGGAGGAGACAGCTTGTGAATAGACCAGACTTCCATGTTATTTCCCTGAGGCTCAGCTAGTTCTCTGCCAGGGACACTGGGATGGCACAGCCCTGGGAGAGCCATGTGCCCCCACAGCACGGCCAGTGGCAACAGCTCAGCATGGCTGCAGCAGCAGTCCATTAGTTCTGCCTCTTGGCTGCAAATGAGTGGAGGTGTTGGAGCTCTCTGCCTGCTGTACTTTTTCACTCCCAGAAGTAGCCCAAACCATACCAACTTGGGCATCTCTGGCACACTCTGTTGCACAGTGCAGGTGCATCCTCAAAGCCCCAGCTCCACAAGGAATACAAGGCCAATCCTGTGGCACAGGCTCAGACCCCATTGCCTTTCTGACGTTGTTGAGGTGCAGGATGCCACAAGGATGACTCATCATCCCTTTTTCCCTTGAAGTCCTTCCCGTCCAATTCAGCAGATAGATACCAGTGTCTGTGAAATTTAAGGAATGACATTACGAAATCCATGACAACAATTTGTTCATCTTGTGGTGACCTCTTGTGGAGTCATTTAGAAATTAGGTTGGATCCTGTACAGTACATCCCAGGGAAAGGAAGACAGGAGTCATAATCCAAAATGTTCTCAGGCTTGAAGGGACAGTCAGCTCATGCTTAAGGACACACAGTCTCCCATGGGCTCTCTTCATCTGCGTTTGATGGCAGGGTCATTTACTTGCCTCTCTGTACTCACTTTCTATCTTTGTGCGTAAAACCCAACTTGTCCATGACTCTCAAGCATAGGCTTGGCTTTAAAGAGTTGGCATTAAAACCCAAAGTACATTACAGCAATAGATCTGCACCTTATGAGAAAGATCCGAGCTTTTGTGTCACCCCATTTTTTAAATTGTCGTTCTGCACATATGGTAGACATCAGAGTGATTGCGGAGCTTGCAAGGTGCAACTAGGTGTGAATTGTTTAAAACAGGACTGCCACCAAGTTCATATCCGTATTTGGAAAATCTAGAAGTGATTGTTCTTCACCCCCTGCCCATGTCTAATGCATAAAATCAAAACCTTTCATGCCATTCACATTATTTTTTGTGCGGATCCTGCTCAAAGCCAACTTTTATTTTTCATTAATTCTTGCAAGGCTTGAAGCTGTTCCCAATGAAACCAATTGCCAAACTGATTGTGGAAGCCAGATCAAATCTGTAGTGTAATTTCCCCCCTGCTTTTTTATTGTCCTTGCTCCAAGTCATTCCTGTCTCATGCAAACTACAATAACTACGGCAAGCGTTTACTTGTGGGAAAAATTATCTCAACTTCCTCTCTGTGCATATAATATCTAACAATGTACTGTACTGAATAGCATATTGAGAAATGTCATTGATTATTCAGAGTTTAACATGATGAGCCATTCACTTCTTCTCTTTATTGAGACCAATTTATTCTTATGCTCAGATAAAATTACAATACTCTGAATAAATAAATAAACAAATCCCGTGACCTACTATGAGAAGTATCCCCTTTGCAATGATAGTTCTAAAAACACCCACTTGGGTCAAGGGTTTCTTTTCTTTTTTGTCCCGCATTTGTTTTGTTTTTCATTTTTTGGCTTTATTATTTGGTCACTAAGCAGGAGGTTTGCTGGGTGGCTTATTTTTAAGCTTGAGGGAGAATATGAATGTCATAAATATTTCATTTTCCTAGCACATCTTGCATTGTTCCTCACTTTCAGACCTTGCCAGCAGTCAACACAGTAGTAAATTTCAGCACCTGTGGACCTTTTTTGGTAATTTATGATTTCCATTAGATTTCCATTAGAGATAGACTAAAACAGTTTAGAAAAGTGCTAGCACCTTCAGCCATACGGATCCTGCCTGTCTCTGAGGAGGAGGGTTGGATTTTGCTGTCTGTGTCCATGGCTGCTGCCAAAGGTTCAGGGCTTCAGTTGGAGCTATTGGTTCTCAATGCCAGCCAAAATGCCTCCTTGGAGAGGAGCTACCCTATCTGAGAAAGGAAGGGCAGGTTGAAAATAGGAAACCAGGCTTCTCATTAAAAATGTTGCCATTTCTCCCTTTCTGCCCCTGCGAGCTTGAGTGCAAATTCAGCCCACAGTGACCGGCTTTGCTGGGTCACTACAAATGTCTGGATTTCCTACAAATCTATAGCCACACGTTTTTATTGGCAGCACTCCATCCTGAGCTTTGTGGGGTGGCTTTCCCCTCCTGCCAGCTCTCCTCCTCACACACCTGTGGTCTGGTACAGGGCTTTGGTGGTAGTTGGTTTTTTTCACTAGGAGATGTATTGGAGGGAGGCCTTAAGGTAAGAACTTTGGGGTTAGTTCGATTAAGAGATTGCCTTAATATTCCTTCCAGCTCTAATGCGAGCTTACAGGCAGCCTGTGTTTGTTCCAGGATTAGTTGTGAACCTGGAAAATCTCCCACATGCCTGCCACAAAGCGAGATATGGTGGCAAATAAATCACAGTGAATAATTTAGTCATGAATTGTCCATTGGCATTGTATCATAGCTTGAATACATTTCCCATAATAGCTCACGATAGTCCCATTGACATCCACTTGACTTTTATGAAGTTTTGCAGATTTCTCTCTCACATGAATGGCTCTGACTGGCGCAGGATTGTAGCAGCTGATTCAAGGATTGAACATTAGTCCGGATATTAGATGAAGTATTGTACCCATGGTATTTTCTGGAAGCTGTTCTTTGGGTAGGATTGGAATTTTGGGGGTTCTGTCAGTTTGGTATTTATTAATTATTTTAACCGGCTGTACTACATTGAGCCACCATCCCTATGTAAAACTTTTCCTTTGTTTCCATCCTCCCATCACCTTTCAGCACTGTCATTCCGGCAGTTGGGCACTCTGGGGGGCACAGCTCATGCTGGGATAACGTCACACTCAGAGCGCCCTTCACAATGGATTTCAGCAAGCTGAGGAGTGACATTATCTCAGCAGGACACCTGCCCTTCACCTTCCATATAGGGACCCACCTCAGAAAGGTCAACACTTGCAGTTTAAAATAATATTTTAGCCATTGCTGTTCAGAATTCAAAGGAAGAAGGGAGTGAATGTCAGATAGCCATGAAATTTATGAAACTCATTACTCCCAACAAATGACAACTGGCCCCAGACATACACTTTGAACATTGTTTCGCACTGGTTTTAAGCCCTTTTTTTTAAAAAAAAAAAAAAAAAAAGAAAGAACATTCTGCGGGATATTCCAAGGTGTATCCCAAGTGCCAACAGAGTAGCAATTTGCATTCTAAAAAAGTTATGTGTTTAAAAAATGCATTGGTGAATTAATACACCAAGGACTTTGGCTACTTTTATCTCTTTGCTTTCTCTCTGTTCCTTCTTTGTGTACAGCTTATTTTGGAATAGCAATAAATCTTCTTAAAAGATGGTGAAATGGTGTCCTGGGTGGAGCTGAGCACACTGCTTGAACCAGGGAGTTTGTCTCATCAATGGAGCATGTCTTCCCTCCGGTGGCACATCCACTACATACTTTTGGGGTAGAGGTGTTTAAAAAATTCTCTTCTCGATTCATATTTACTTCCTAACCTGAAACATGAAAGTGAGAAGGTGCTTTTGTGAAGTTAGAAATGGTAAATAGCACACAATTTCTTTCCTGTTGCATTTTGCCTTTGTATGAAGAACGTAATTCCTGGAGCCCAGTTCATTAAAAAAATGTTGTTTTGTGGAAAATGGAACACATCCTCCCCATATGTGTGATAGTATTACATTGGCACCGTTTTTTAAAATCATTTATGCCACTAAAGCACAGTAGCAGAGATGGCAAAAGAAAAAAAAATCTGATCTATTGCTGTTTTCTTTGATTTTACTGCTGATGCAATAACAGCGAAATTAGTGGAGTCCCACCAGCACAAGTCAGCCAGTGCTGAGCCTCGCTGAGGCATTTTGCTTTGAGAGTCTGGCTGAGTATTTCTGGGAAATGTTTCTCAATATCAGCTCAGCATGACGAGGGCCTCAACCAGCTTGTGGATAGAGTTTATCTTCAGGGGTTAGACACACCTTTGATTTGCTGAATAATGCCTCCTATATTGTTTGATGAAACAGCAAATGGAAGGCAATAATTCTGGCAGACAGCTTTAAGTGGCTGGGGGAGCAGATGAGCCTCACATTTACAGATCCCATTTCGACCTCTGTTCTGTCATCCTGCCCATCACGGCACATTCTGAAGATTTTGAGATACTGAAAGATGACACAAGGATTTTTATTTCAGTATTATTATAACATTTCTAGAATTGGCTGAAGAAGTGAATCTGATTTTGCGAGATTTCTGGCTCAGTTTTTAAGCCAACTTGGCTACGCTTTTATAAGTGCCCTCTCTTAAAATTCCCAAAGGAACTGAAACCACAGAGTTCATGGAAGTTTTCCATTAGTCATCACAATAAAAGGTTGTTAATCATAAATGCCTTTATGTTCAGAATTAATCTTTTACTAATTTTGTTCTAAAAGTATATATTGTGTTCAAACCTGCTGAATAGAAATGAAATTAGAGTAACAATTATTGAAAAGACATTTTAATAATAGTTGTCAAAAGAATATTGTCTTAGAAATGGATTAAAAGAAGCAGCCCTGTTTTCTTCTAAAGCAGAGTTATTTTCATTGAGTTTCTTTTATTGATAAATTTCCAGAGACCTTGAGTTGTGGATTATTTTCTAGCAATCGGTGGTCATACTTCATGTATTGTCTTTCCTACCATGTTTTGAAACATTATGGAACATGTCAGCAGAAATCCGTAAAAATTCAGTTGATAGTTGAAAAGTGTAGAAATAGTCAAAGAGGGTTGCTTTGGGGGACAAAATACTCTTGGGGAGGGGGTTGTGTGATTTTTATGCATGTGTGTGTCTAAGGTAAGCCGTGCTCTCACCTCCACTCCAGTGTGCCAGTTCAGCCTAGGACTGATACCCAAACACCCAATGTGGCCTGGGAGGGAGGTGGGCCACATTGCATCACTGCAGAGTCTTACTTCAGGCAAGTTTTCTTCCTCTATTTTCCATGAAGCTGTTTAATTCATAGAGCTTTGATGTTTAAACTGATCCTGACCTTCTGTGAGTACTTCAAAAAGGGAAAATTAGCTGCTTGGAAAAATAGAACGACTTAAATCTAGCAATTTGGGACACACATGTTAAAGTCCCACTGAACTTGTGTTGACTTCTTCAACTCTTTTGGGTATTATTTCCTGATTGACTTATAACTAGAGAAAGGTGTTAATTTTCAAAACTTCAGGAATCTCTGTTTATTGATCTGTCTTTGAAACATTGTCCCTGGTACAAGAAGAATCCATCAAGACACGGGGAGCTGCTCTAAACACAGGGTATAAAAGACTTTGATTAACTTTATTTTGGCTTTTACTTACCTCTAATGAGTAAAATGATTAATTGAATAACACTCCCCAGCTTCACTATAGTTGATGGTCCATAACAACTCCCCTGGTTCTCATAGTTTATAATTTAGCTGTCAAAATATTCTCTAGGTTAGATCTTGGGAAGAAAGGTCATGACTTTGCCTTTTTTTTTTTTTTTTTAAACAAAGCAAATCTACTTCAACTATTTGTAAGTTACTGAAGTCAGTTGAAAACATCCCACTTTAAAATATGTGCCTGGTCAGTGTTAGGTAGTTATTATTTTGGGAGGATAAAAATTTAATACATCATTTCAAAGTATTTTAAATGTGCAACTGATCTTTGCTATGATTTATTATAGACTAGGATATACATATATTGTCAGAGATTTTCAGATGGGGGAATGTCTCTATTGTGTATGAATGGTACTTTTTGAAATACCTGAATTGCTCACATTTTTTTGGCAATCAACACCTGCTTAATATTTTGGAACTTTTAAAGTGCTGTTTAAAAGTCCTATCTTTTTAAATTACTTTTGCTCTTCAAGATCTAGTTCACTGAGATATGTTTGGGCCCTGTTGGTATGAAGTTAAGTTTCCTTCAAGGTAGGCTTCATTTTTAATGCTGCAAGACTCAGCTTTGGATCCTAGGAGGAGTTTACCCCTCATATCCCTGAAGTTTTGAATTTTCCTGCAGAGAACGCATCTTTCACATGTGTCCTGTTTTATCCCACCAGTTTTGAGGGCTTTCTGGTGATTACATTCAGGCGTCTGTTCCTGGCAATCCTGTTTTCAAGTGGGTCTTTCCCATTCAAAGTCCATTGATGCCCTTTGGTTGATTGCAGTTACTAATGGGCAGATCCAGGTGTTGGAGCACTGGCTGTGACTCACAGGCCCTTCAGAGAGAGACCTTCTCTCACCTTTAAAAGCTTCCTGGAGGTTCAGGATAACACCTGAGCCCTACAGTAAGGGCAGCTTAGGAAAAGGTCCTGCCTCAGCTGTTTGCCCTCAGCAGATGGCTGGGTGGGGTTGGATGCGTTTCACTGCTCAGAAAATCAGACCCTGTGCAAAGATGCAAATCTCTCTCTTCTTCCCTTTTAGCAATTTTTGATGCTCCTTAGTGCTGTTAATACTAAAGCAAATTTTGCCCACATAGTTATTTTTTGACTTAATGTGGTTATTCTCTTTTTGTAATGAAAAAGATTTGATGAATTATGCTGTGAGTATTCCCTTCCATTACTATACCCCTCTTCTACCCCTCTTCCAGCTTGTTTTGGTTTTGGTTTTGTTTTGTTTTAGTTAATATTAAGTTCTCTTTCTTTATCTTTTCCACCAGTTTTCAAGGAAAAAAACCCCCAGTGTTGCCTACATTGTTAATTTTGCATGTAAGTATCTAAATTCTGTTTTGACATATTAAGTGTGTGTGTATGTTTAAAACTTCTTACTTAATTCTTATTTCTGGTGGAATTTTGCCATAAATTCTGTTTGTCAAAGGGAATTTGCAGTTAAATATGAAGTCTCTGCTGCTTTTATTAAGCCAAATCCTTGAAGATGCTAACTCCTCTCAAAATCTGTAATTTCACTGATAACAGAAGGTGGTTATTTTAGTGTAGAATACTTTATCTTCCTGTCTTTTTATTCACTCAGTTTACTAAGATAGTAGGCAAAGGATATCCCAACAGTAAAGCTGAATGGAGGGAAAGTTCCTTCATCAATTTAAAAAATTCTCCCAAATTTCCTACCCAAACCTTCCATATAAAATCCTACATATAAATTTCTACACATGGGCCAAATTCGTATCCAGCTAAAATTAACATCTATGGCACTATGTTTTATTAAAGTAGTGAACACTTTTGCACAGATATTGCACACTGCAGAAATCCTTTTTAGCGCAATAATAAAACATGAAATAAAACTGTCTGTACTTCTCTATGTTAGACCCACACATTTTGTGCAACACCACATCTTAAAAAAAAACCAATCTGATTCTCTCCCTGTAAAACTATTTTGTGGGAAGATAATCACAAACTATTTTATGCAAAGATAATCTAAAACTGTTTTCTGAGAAGATAATGTAAAAGTCTGTCCAGAGACTGTCAGTGCATCAGATCACTGACAAAAAGACCCTGCAGCGAGACACAAAGCCATTTCTTGACTCACGTTGGCAAATACTTGGTATAAACCTGGACGCATTAAACTTTTATAACAAAACTGAACAAAGAAGTGTTGTCTTGAGTTGCAAGGAGCAACTTAAAACTTCATCTGGATTACCAGTGGGTTTTATCTGTAGAGAAGAAAAATTTCCTTGAGCATGGCTTTCACAGAACCCTCAGGTTTGAAGTGAGCTGATGAGAGCAGGTTGTAATGTGAATTCAGACACATGTTCCTTAGGCTTATTCACAGGGATGATAGATTTCACTCCTCACCAGCAGCATTTCCAAAGCAGTTCATGGTTCCTCTTGAGGACTTGTCTTTTTAACTGTGCCAAATTATGTCAGATGAAGGAATTCTGGGATCTAAAGTGATGCAAACTGGGAAGCATGAATTTCCCAAAATTAATTTCTTTAATGAATATGAATACTTGAATGTGTCTTAAGCTGTAACATATTCAACTCTCAGTTTACAATATCTAAATATTCAAGAACTGCCAAGTGGGTTTCCCATCTGGTTATTTGAAGCAGTCCACACAGAGTTGGTGTGATTAGTACTACTGTTGAGATGAAACATGAAAAGTCTATGAGTAACATCTCATGCCAAAGTGAACTTTACGGTTAATAAATTCGGCAGTTCAGAGGTTATTTAGTCAGTAATTAAATGTAAGAGTCAATATTTAAGTCCAAGAAGAAATCTTGAGAATCTTGATCTTGTTAAACTCCTATCTCAATTACATGATCAAAGCCAGCAGAAGTATTTTTCTTTGTAAGTATCACTTTCAAAGTCACTGACTCTTCTTCCACAGGGAGTTTGGTTGTTGACTTCGGTTGAAGTAAGTTTAGATCAACACAGAGCTATTTTGAAAAATCCTCCCTGATACTTTCTCTGACTAAAGACATCTGAACCTTCTGAGGTTAACCCATCCTTGTTTTGGAGTCACCATCATGTTTTGTAATTCCCCTTCTCCCTGTTCTCCACCAAAGTTGTTTCAAATGGGAGAGAAAAAAAGAATCAAAGCAATTTAATCTTCTTGTCTTTCTTTTAACGACTAGAGTAAGCAGCAGATTTATGGACGTTCCAATCAGATTTGTATAGCAATATTTATTGTCTCTGTGTTATCAATTGTATAACTTTTTTTCTTTGATTACCAGTTTGGTTTTGATAGGGAGAGATGGTGTGGGAGAGGGGCTTCCCTGAGCTTTTGTTTTGGTTGGATGGCATTTTTCATTACAAACATGTCTGTTTTGCCCATGACAGCACCTGATACTGTGAGAAAACTCTGAAGAATACTTTCCTCTTGTTAAGAGGGACCTTGTGGCTAAAGACAAATCATCTTGCCTTATTTTAGTGACTGAATTGAAAAATTGACTGGATTAAATTTGAAAGCATTGTCTCAGACACTTTTTTCTTTTTCTGAATGGAATTTTATTGTTATATATACAAAATTCAGAAAGACTTCCAGCAGTCTAAGTAGTGGGCAGAAATGTAGAAACTTCAGGAAGTATAGGAAAAACATGTGCTGCACTCACTGACATACCTGGTAGATATTAATTTATTTGGAAACAAATCTTGCTTTTAGAAACGTTGAGGAGGGTAGAACTGGGGCTACATCTGTGGCTGGGATAAACCAGTATACTGCTTTTAATTCCAAATATTTAAATTGTCAGTGCTGAGCATATTGTGAAATGACATCTGTCATATGGAATCTGAAAAAACCACCACCTAAACACACAAACTGTTTCATTCTCATCTGATGTAGCAGACAAACCTGAAATGCTTATATCAACCAAGAAATTAGATCAATAATGTGCCCTCAGTATGGCTTATCTCTGTTCATTTTACAGTAAAGCCCATTTCACATCCTTCCCTCTGGTACATGCAAACACTGAATATAGAACTTTTTTCCCCCAGTGGTTTTCCTATAACTTCACATAGCCAAACTCTTACTTGTGTTTTTCTTTTTTTATCATGTTATTTCTTTTTTTTTTGTTATTTAAAGCAGTTAAATAATAACATGCACCTGTCTCCTATACTATTAATCAGATTCCTGGTAAAACAGTTGTACAAACACTAAGAATCTGCATCCTTGCACATGTTTACCTTGGAATAAGTTCACATTGATGTTTCCATAAGGGTTCACGTTCTGTTTTTTCCTTTTTTTTTAAAGGAATTCTTGCCATGAAAATGGATATTTGTACTTAGTTTATGTTTTTATGAATGATAAACAACTGCATGAAAATGGTGCACTGCCTGGATATGCCAAGCATTTTATTAGAGGGGTTTTCTAAGTGACAAATACCTGATTTATGGCAACTGGTGTCCTTGAAAATTAAGGATATTATTTCAAGTTTCATAATAGATTTAGAGAAGCTATAATCTACTGTGCACTATGCAAATTGTCAGCATCCTCTTATCTTCTCCCCCATTTGTAGCACCCTTCATGGGTGCTTCTTGGCTGCACATGGGTGAAGGATAATTTGAGTGCCCTCTAGCACTTCAGTGCCTGGTGTTGCACAATCAGGGAATCTGGTGTCACATTAAGGCAATTCTTATAATATAATCAAAGTTCTGATGTTGTGCTGTCCTTTAGATGAAACAAACTAATGAAATGTATTGACCCTCCTTGCGCGCTTCTGAAGCGAAATGACGAAGCGGTATTGAAACTACATGAAATACATTGACATTGATTGTGGAGTCTGCGTTCCCAGAGTCACTTTGGTGGCTGATTAAAGTGTCACATTGACAATATAGCCCCTTTTGAACAGGAAATTAATACTAGCCTGGTGGCAAGGAATGTTCTTCCAGGCTGTAGCATGCACTATCACCAGTCCTCAGAAATGAATCGGAGGCTCAGCTATTCCAGTGTGGCGCACTGTTTTTCCTGATTATAACAAATAGATTGAAATTGCAGCCACCACGAGGTAAAAAAAAGAACTTGTGGCATTTTATGGTTATTCTTATGATTCAGTATGCGTATTACTGATAGGAATTTCAACAAAGACTTAACATGAACTATGTGTTTTCAGTCAGTTAAAGCTCCATTGAAAGTAGGAGCCACATTAGCTATGTCTTTCTAATCCATCTATCATCTGTTTGAATACATAAAAGCCTTTGTTTTACTGGGTGGCTGATGTATGCACAAGTTGGGGGAATTTCTATAGATTGGGATATATAAGCACAGAAAAAACTGTGTGCTTGACAGGCAGAGGGAGAGAAAATTATGTATTCAATGCATGGTGCAATGCTAAAAAGGAAGGAATGAAGCAGGTGGAGTAGAAGTGAAAGCTTAAAAACAGGATCATCTCTGAGATCTCAAGGCCTGTTTCTCCATCCCAGGAGCATCCTTTATAAACAACCTAATGTAGGAGAAATTGAAGGAATGGAAAAGGAGCTGTGACATGGGAAACAAATATTTATTCATTACTGAGTGAGAATCTAAAAGGGGAAATTATACAGATGTAGAAAACAGACAGCACTTCTGTCCTGGAAAGATGAAATTCTAGGCCTGTCACCATCTCACAGCACAGTTCATTCCTTTTTAAATTAAAGGAAGATGCATTTTTGAGCACTGTGTTATCCAGACATCATTTTCTTTCTTGAAATGAATTTTTCACTGAAGTTCTAGAGAACAGAGCTTTGCTTATACCAGCTGAGATATGACTCCACAGGCTCTGTCCCCTTACACCTATTCCCAGTCCTCAGCTGCCTCAGACAGCTGCCTCTCCTGCAGCTCCACAATCTTCCACAGCACTTTCCCTTATAAAACTCTCACTCTGAGTGCCCCAGGTCACAGTTTCCTCTTCTGGGTCTTAGACTGGCTATTCAATTCTCATCATGTTTCTCTCCTGTCCCTGGGCAGAGTTATGCAGGTGAACATGGAATGGGGAGGAACACGTCCCTTATAAGATGTTTAAGTGTGATGCTGGAGAATAAGCTGGCCAAAGAAAACTGATCAAGGGTGGAGGAGTTAGGAGAGAAAAGGAGGCAGTAAAAATTTGTGCCCTGCAGTCCAGTATGGAAGTTTTTTTGGCTCATTAACTTGTGAAATGGTTTGGGGATTTTCTAGAAGGTATCACAGGAGTCCAAAGCAACAATATGGCCGTTAATAATACTTTTATTACCGGTTAGCTGTACAGATAATTCCTGTGCATTTCTTTCCACATCCAGAGTTCAGCATTTGCTCTCTGTGCACAGCTGCTCTGAGCTAGGGCTGGCCAGAGAGCATCCCAGGAAAAGATTTCTGTCAGAAAATGCCTGGCTGGGCAAAAAGGTAGTGTTTTATGGAGATGCTCTGACCACAGAAACTAATCAGGTCTCTTCTGGAACCAGCCACCCAGCAGGGAGCCAAATCCTGGTGCCCCAATAACCTGTGTGCCAGGCTCTCAAAGCCAGTGGTGTGTCCAGGGGACCAACAGCCTTGGACTCCCCAGGTCCTGGGTGCAAACTCCCCCAGAGTCCTGGACTTCTGTGCCATCAGCCTAGCCCTGTGGGTTCTCCAGATGCAGGAGTATCCAGCTGTTTGTCAGGCTCCCTCAAGGTTTGCTCAGCTGGGAGCCTGGCAGTGCTGCCCTCTCCCGCCTCAGCCCCAGAGGACCTTGCTGAGCAGGATCCCACCCAGGGAGCTTTGATCTCTGCTTTGAGAGCTTTGGGTCACCTGAGAGCTGATACCTGAAGGGCCCATAATCCCTCAGCCATCCCCAGATCCATCCCAGGATGCTGCAGCATCCCACTGCCCTGATGCAGAGTGATCCATCCAGCCTGTGCTCAGTCTGGGTGATTTGTTGGAGGGATGGAGAGGGTGGGAAGCCCCTTTCTAACTCTCCTCGAGTCTGTGGCTCCTTGTTCAGGAACATTGTTGTTACTTTCAGTGCTGCTCCTGCTGTTGATCTTGGCCTTTGCTTCTGTGATTTCTGTTCCCCGCTGCACTACTTAGGTGAACAATAAGTTCCATTTCCAGCAGTGGTCGGCCTCCTCTCTTACCCCTTGCCTGCAGGAATTTCTTTTGTTTGGTTTGATATTTTTAGTCACGCTGTGTTGTAATAATAAGAACAAGACCATGGGCACGCGAGATTCCAGCCTGCCTTCAGTTGCCATGGCTTGCCTTTGCGCGTTGTTATTGCTTTGGATGAGCTGCTGCTGCAGCCCCACTCCTTGATTTCTACTTCTTTAATACTGTTCCCTGCCTTACTACAAAGTGAACAGCAGTGCTTGTTCTCTCTCTCTCTGACGTCTTGAATCCACCCACGAACCCATTATTTTCTGTAACGGCCAAAACTGGTGTAGGAGTGGGGGGGGAAAAGAAATGAAAAGAGAAAAAATAAATAAGGATTAAATCCTGTGTGCTTTGGGGCTGTTCCCTGCACTGCAGAAAGTGCTTGTGCAGCCCATTGGACACGCAGATCAGGATGTGACCCTGAGCTCTGTGTTTACATTGTACCCAGAACGTGGTGTGCTGAGAACGAGGACACTGTGGGGTCAGACAGAGCTGAAATTCCTAGTGTATAAGAAATCATGTCCTGCTGTTGTTTTAAAAGCTGCAGAAGCTGTGGTGAGGGGACCAGATCATGGATATGCTTAGGAGAACCATGTGCATGTGGAGACAAAGTCTGAGGGAGAAATGAACCAACATCAGCCACTCTGCTTGTCACCCTGTGGCCACTGGAGTGCCAAAGGGGCACAGACTTGGCAGAGGTGCCAAGGGTTAAGACAGGCTTTGCTGACAGCTTTCATGAACTTCTGGTATCTGATGGGAGTTTCAAGCTGCTATGAACCCTCAGTGCTTTTCATTACTGCTCATTTTATGCCAGTGATAAAACTGATTTAGTAACTTTTATAACATACCCTTTCATTCCTACTTTTTTCCTTTTTCTCTACAGTTTTCCATCCTTGTGTCAATTTGATATAAAGGATTGAGTAACAAAAATCTGAACACTTAATACCTAAGAAAGTTCCCCCAAACTACTCCTTTTCAAAATTTACCTCTCTGTGATTTTGTCTAACAAAAATTAAGACCATCGGGTTCCTGGTACAAAGTAGTGAAGCTGCAATATATACTTTGTCTTCTTAAATTTTAGGTTGAGAATAGTTCATTTTATCAGATGAGTAGTTTATCCTGTTAAAATATATTTTCTGAGCTGATGAAGCACTTTGAATAATTGAATAGAAGGAAACCTGTAAACAAAATTTGTCTGAGCAACTGCTGTGATCCCTTACCTGGCACTTACTGTGTGCAATCTATATTGTGTCCTTCTATCCTTTTCCACAAGCTGGTCTTTCATACATTATTCTAGAAATAGAGTATTGGATATTCTCTTATTTCACAAGCAAGTAAACCAATCCATATGTAGATACATATATAAAATATCTGTATATCTATCTCTTTGTGTATATATATGTATATATAAAATCAGGAACTGATATTTCCAGCTGTGGTTAGTCATTCAGCTTACAGCACAAAGCCTTTCCCTCTATATGTAGGTGCTGTAAGTCTTTTGGCTCTGTTTTTATGATGGTTAGCACAAAAGGGTACCTATTTCATCTATGTAATTCTTCACCTTTTGCACTAAGGGAGCTTCCTTGGAAAAGACTCTAACATTTTCCTGATTGCTCTTGTAAGCAATCCAAAAATCAAGGAATCTTATGTAGTTTTCTTTAATGCAGTCTGGATGATGAATTTACATCTATATATCTGAAACACTGTCTTCGGCCCTACATTACTAATGTCAGAAAATTGCCACTATATAATTCATCAAAGTATTTCTATAGACTCCCCCTTTATTATCTCTTCTCTTGCAAACGGTATAATTTGCCTTCATTCTATGTCAATGAGAGGAACTTTAATCTTGGCTACTGCTCTATAAGGTGCTGTACACATTAAAAGAATGGCAAGGTAAGAAGGGAATGGGCCTGAATAAAAATATAGGTTAGGAGTTATTTATTAGCAACTGCAAACATGGCAACAGAAGTCTTTTTAAAAGCAGCTTGAAATTTTTGCTTAAAATGGTCATGTAATGAAGGTCTTTTTGCACTGTATGTGTTTTAATTAAAATTATTTTCCTAGAATTTCTTTTACACTAAAGAGTAGATGCTGAATTCTAAGTTATACTACTTTAGAAATGTGTGGAGCCATAAAGTGGATTTAACTGTGACAAAGGCTCAATATCTCATAGTCATATTGTACCTTTCACCCTAGAATATCCTAAAGTACTTTTCACACGTAAAAACCTGATATGTAATTGCACCTGCTTCAGATATGAAATGCAGCAGTTGTTTAATGGTGCACAGAAACACTAGACAAGGGTATGAGGCCAGAAATTGAAGAATACAATATCCAGCTGAAAATCCAGGTGGGATTTAGGATGGGAGGATGTAATTGCTTCAATTAGAATTTTGTGAGAATAATATATTTAATAGGTGCAGTTCTTGGCCCTATTGGAGTCAATGAGAACATTGCTGCTGATTACAAATGAGGTTGGAATTCCTCTCATACCCCTACCTGTATGAAAAGTTTAATGAAATACTGTAGTCAGAATTGTTTGCAGGATTTTGATTTTCTCATCTCCACCAAAAGAATTGGCTTGATCCTCATCCCAGCTTTATAGCTATGAAATCTTGTTAAGCACCTGCTTTACACCCGTAAAAGTGAGAGGAGAATTGGATCCAGCATCTCCTGTGGCCTTTCCCACCAGCATGGGATATTGGTTCATTCCAGCTCAGATAGAAATGTCAGCTGCAGAATCAGCCTGACGCACACAGCTGCTCCATGGAGGTTTCCAGTAAAAAAGTAATTTCCCATACAAGTACCCTGGCCGATAGCTCCTGTGCTGTGCTGATCCTGTCAGCTCTCACGTGGTCAGGTTTTATGACTGTAGGCCATGTTTTAAAATATCAAATGTTTCTGTTCAGTCACTGTAGAATGTTAATAGGTAATGTGAAGGATAGGACTGATGGTGTAGATGCACAGGAAATATAAGCTGTGAAGCCTAATATATTTCTGTGGTGAATAAGGAAAATATTTTATTCTATCCATTTATCTCCCCTTTCCCCTTCACTCCTTCCTGTTTTCCCCTCAGTTCTTTCAGGATCCAAAGGGTTTGATGCTAATCTTAATGAAAATCTTCTATTGATTTGGTTTAGATACTGAGCTATGTAATGCAAATACCAACCTGTCAGCTGTTTGCTTCCCCTTAAATATTCATCCTAAAGTTAAAAAAAAAAAAAAAGAAAAAGTGTAAAAGTATATACCTAGGTCTCTCACTTCACCATATCTACAGGCACATGCTCCCACTACCTTACATCTGGACTTTGGAATGGCCTTGCCCTGTTGCAGCTACGTGGTTTTTGGGGCCAAACCTTCTGAACCTGGAGTCCCATCCAGGCCAGAGAGAGTCTATAGGTGTCTGTGCCTGTAGACATGGCCCAAGGATGACCTCAGCACAGCTGGGATGGTGCAATGGATGCTTGAGCCTCCTTGGATAAGCAGCTATGGATCCCCTTGCTCTGGGGGATTTGCTTGCCCCACATCGAGTGGGAATGGTGGCCCAGTGTCACCTCCAGACCCTGCTGTGCAGGAGTACCTCTGAGTGGAGCAGTGTATGCGAAGTTTATTTTTCTTACGTGCTCTCTGCCCTGGGAATGAGATTTCCATGCAGAAAATAGACTGAAAAATTCTGTGGGGAGGCTGCAGTTAGAGAAAGCCCAAATTCCTTGCATCGTATTCTGCCTCTGCATCACTGCAGGGGAGCGTGGTGGCACCAGAGAAGCTGCTCTGACTGTCCAGGCATGTGTGCAAGTGCTCCAAACAATATCCCACTCATATACTCTGGGAAGGGTTCATACCCTTATGGTACATGAGCAGAGCTGGAGAATTTCAGAACTTCCACTCAGAGAAGAAACCAAATTAAGCAGGAGCTGGTAATGATGGAGAAGAGCCCAGAGGTCTCCCCAGATCTGACTGGATGCCTTGTGCTCAGGTCTTACCCCTCCAAAGCCCTGCCACACTAGCAGGGAAAAGACATTTCCTTTCTTTCCCTAAAAGATAACCACCAAATTTTTAAAGTGATTTACTTGAAAGCTACTACCAATTTTTTCTCATTTCATGCCCCAGCTTGCTTCTAGGTTGTTGCTGTGATTTTTTTTCCTTCTTTTTTTTTTTTTTTTTTTTTTTTTACTCTTAANTTTTTTTTTTTTTTTAACTCATAACACATGGACTCTTTCAAAAACACCAAGTATCTGAGATAAAACTGCTTTCAGCCTACGGCATAAAATGTAGGGCTACATGAAAGTAAAAAAGGATGAGAGCTTTTCAATCAATTTGATGAAAAATTTAAGTTAATTAAAAGAATGCTCAATTTTTCCCTAGAAGGCGACACTGATCTTTATTATTAATGCATACCAGTGTTTCATAACTGTGCATAATAATGGCCTGTAACATCAGGCACAGCTTCATCCCCAGCTTAATTTGTTACAAAATCTTTTTTGGTATTCTTAAAGCTTGCCCTTTGCCACTGTATCTCTGATGCTCTTGGGCTAATTCCCAACTCCTAAAGGACGTTTTATGTTATGCTCACACCTGAGAATTAATTTATCAGATTGTTTTTTCAGTTTAAAGCTTTTTAAAAAATAATAAAAAAATAAGAGGCATATAGAGACTCTTCACTGATTGGCTTTCATATCACTTTTTAGTATTCAGATTCAATTAGTGGAAATAGAAGTAGAGGAAAATCATTCTTAGAGGCTAGAGATGTGGAGTAGGAGAAAAAAACCAGAAACTGGTCTATGAGTGATAGGCACAAGGTTTCATTTTCTTCCATGTACATAAGTGGAGGAAGTGTTTTTCCAAGAAGATGGGGGGCATGTATTAAAGCACGATCCTGGAAAAGCCACAGCTAAATATGCCTCCCTTGCAGTTGTTTTCCACAGTTAGTGCAGCTAATTGTTAACTCAAGTTGGTAAAGATTTATATTTTAGAGTTGGCAGCTAGGGCCCAGTTCCTGCTCTCCATTTACACCTTTGCTTATGAGGAATAAGAGTCCTCCCACTTTGTGTGAGCTCCATCCCTTTTTCCATTAAACCCCAGGCACTGCTCTAAAGGACCTAACTACAGAGCCACAGGGCAGCCCAGCGCTTTCCAGGTTGATTGAGGTAGATGGTTCTGCAGGGTGCAGTTTGGATTTTCCAAGAGCTGAATAGCCCTTGTGTTTAGGGAGTTTAAGGTGATGAAAATTCCCAGTTAGGGACTTTGCTTAATTCCCTGCAGTAGGAGGAATGAAACTATGCCAAGGTATAGGTCTGGACTGATGCAGGCATGACGTGCAGGTATCCCTTTGTATGGGGGGAATAAGATGAGAGGTAGATTGACCAGGCAGGTAGAAAGAAGCAGATGAACAGTCTATAACTGTTACTGGACATCCAGCTCATCATGTAACAGAGAAGAATTGGCACCACTTTGAAGGTCCCTAATTTTCATGGATGCATCTGTCTCCATGGATGTATAGGGTTATCTTGGTCTGGGAAGCCACTTTAATAAATATGAAATAGATGCACAGGTACTTCTTGAGGAAGAGAACCAAAGGAAGGAGAGTGGGAATAAAAGTAAATTCTAGGTTGCATGGCATTTATTAAGGAGATGGAAAAAAGCTGGGATGTGAAAGCAAGATTTCATTATAGGAAATGGTGACAAAAGCCGAGTTCTATGGTAAGCTTTGTAATCAAGAGTGCCTTGGCCAACTGGTTGTTACTGGCTACACAGGAACACAGCCAGGGCCCTGAACCAACCTTTGCTGTTTCAGCAGAACCCAGGAGCTCTGGTATAGCCATGGCTGAGTGGGGAGGGATTTGCACCCTTTGGAAGCTTCATCCACAGCTTGGGCTGTCTCCTCCTTCTCCCCAGAGAGTATGAGGGCACAGCAGGGATGAGTAGGACAGGCTTATCTGCAGAGCGGGTTTAAATTCCCATTCACTTCAACTGAGAATTGGGTTGGAAACTTGCCACTTTACAAAAAAAAATAGAAAGAGCTCTGTGTTGCAGGGGGGACTTTCTGGTTTGGCCAGGGCCTCGAGTTTAACAGCCTTCTCCATCCCTAATGACTGTTCCACCCCCCAAGTGGGTAGTTTTGCTGGGATAGACTTCCTCAATCTGTTCTGCCAGAGCTTTCTACTTTGCATAAATAATTGAGCATTCATTAGAGCAGGGTCTTGAGCCTGGGTTTCCCACAGCTGAGGTGAGTGCCCTGACCACCACTCTATTGATTTTCCTACCCTGATTGATCAATATTCCATTGATCTCATTGGTGCTAATTGGCAAAGGGGGTGCCCACAGGAAGTCTGGTGAGATCAGGAGACACATGTAATCCCTATGAAAATAATACCATGTATTACCCAGTGGCAATAACAAACACTACTCTGTGAGAACTGAGTGTCTGGCGTAGCTTCAGGAATCCCATCTTGCATGTGATCAAACAACCTCCCTCGAATGATTCCAGTGGAAATGGCATCACCATTCGACATAATGAGCAATAATTGTGTGTCTTCAGTAAAAACAACATCTCTGCCTAATCATGAAAAGCACAGTTGAGCTACAGTCTGAACTGACTCAATTTATGTAACAAGATTCCGCTGTGTTTGCCCAAATTGGCATAGTTCCTCTCCAAGGGACTGAAAAATGACGGCAAATCCAGCATGAAGCCTGTTGTTATAGGAAGTGTAGGGAGTAGCACAAGTTTATTGTCAGCCTTCAAGTGTGCCTTTAGGTGGTCACCACATCCTGAGATGCTGCTGATAGAACAAGATGACATATTTCTGAAGGCCTGCCAAGAGATTCAAACAGACAATATTGAAGACTCTTGCTCTGCTTTTCTTAGCAGTTTACTATTTCCCTTCAGAATGAATATGAAATTATGCTGCTGTGAAGAAACCCACAGTGTAATGAGGGACACTGGGAAGATTAGCCAAGGCAGATAATGTCTTGTAGAGACTCTCTCTTTGGCACCTTTGATACCAATTATACCATGACATCTCAAAAGGAAGTCACCTGTCTTAGCTGAGGCAAGATATCCAAGAAAATCTAACAAGCATTTTTTTTTTAGTTTGTTGTGCAACGAACATACACAATGATATAATAATCATTCCCCCTGGTATAGCAGGAAAAAAAATTAAGTAAAATTAGTTCTCAACATGAAACCATTATGAGCTGTAATTTATTTCAGAAAGTGGAAAGTGTTAGGGAGAAAAGGAAAAAAAAGAAACCAAACCCTTTGCTGATAATTTGTTATGTTCTGGACCCAGTAAATGACCTTATACATATGGACTTAAGTATACTCAGCGGGTACAATATATCTAAAATGACACAGAGGATTGAGCCTAATTGATATCATTAGAGCCCTGGTCCTTTTACACTTGGCCTTTGAGATGTTGGTGTTACCAAGAAAGCTGCTTTTGATTTATTTTGCTTTTCTTCTTCATCCTTTTGCTCTTTCTCTCGTTCTCTCTCTCATTTTGCCCCCTCCTTCTCTCAAGTTCTGCTCAAAGGCCAGACCCGGGGAGGTTAGGAACTCATGATCCCATCCAAGGGCTGCAGTGCTACAGATTGGAAATTCCTTTCTGAAGTGATAACTTCTAACAAGAGGCACTTGGTACGTTTGACCAGTGTGCTTCTTAGGGGAGGGGAAAAAAAAAAAAAACAAACGAAAAAGAGTGCAATTGTATGGATAAAATACCAGCAACATTTATTCTAGGTGACTCTCCTAGGGGTTAACATGTGCTTTATCTTTAAAGGGGACATTCTCTGGCAACTTGTGGCAGAAACCTCAAAGCTCCCAAATAAACTTATGAAGTAGCCCTTGCATCAGGTTTCAGACAAAATATTCTCTGCTGTTGTAATGAATCTCAGTATGGTTGTACCTTGCAAATAACTTGCAGTAGGTAATTTTACAGAATGAAGCCAATCCTAACAATCTGAGTTTGATAGTAAGTTGGGCTCCTAGCTGAAAAGATCTAGTTCATAGTTGACTCTTAAGTATACTCACAGGTTTGACGTTGATATAAAAATTCTCCATGTGTCATAAAAAGTCCAAATATCAGGTATTCAGGACAGTCCCAGCAGTACCCAAAGAAGTAAAGTATACTCAGCATAGTGTAAATTGGTGTGGCTTACAAATTTTAAAATTATTTTCATTTTTAACTGGTGAATTATGTTAAAAACAAGCTCATATGCTCTTCCCTTAAAAGGTCTACAGTGAATATGTTACAATTAATTCAATATTTCATTAGTGCTTTATAGAAGAACTCTGAAAGCTGTCACTTTGTTCAACATCTTTATACACAAATGAAAGCTAGGTCTGTGCATTCAGCATTTTCCAGGAATGTTTATGTGCAACAAATAATAACACACTATAGGTGAGAAGAATGATATATGGTCTTGTACCTAGAAATATGGGAAGTTGCAGAATTTTGAAAATTAGAAGATATTCTTCATTAACTTACTCTTGTATTTCAATAGCCTTCTACTCTGTTTATTTTTCAGAAAATCTATGTTTTAGGGAAAAAAAAAAGCCTGTTTAGCTGTAGCATATTTTTTTCTCCATACTGATCAAATGCAGGTTTGGCTGAGACCCATTTAAAATCATTTATCAGACATTCATTGAAAAGGAATGTGATTTAACCATTTGAATGAATCGTTAGTAAACAAGAGAAAAAGAAAACACAACTTGGAATTGATAAAAAGAAACTTTTTCTACTTAGAAGTAATTTCTACCTGCATTTAGCTAAGTTAGCTTGGACCTGATCCAGTGGATCCTGAGTTAAACCATTACTTCAGCTCAAAAGGGAAAAAACAGTTTCCAGATTACTCTAGGAGAGAAGTTTCCTTTCTTTGCTGATTGGGCTGGAAATCACAATCAAAGGAAAGTTGGTGTTTTGTGATCTCATGATGAGATTATGGTAACTGGCTCTCCTTGAACAGCAGTTGCTTCAGGATAATGGGGATTGGTGTTCCAGTGTCCTTGCATACTTGAGCCAGCATCCACACTTGCTGATAACAATCAGAGGCATAAATGCCTGTAATGAAATTGTTCCACCAAGTTCAGCAGGTATTGCTGCTGCTGAGCTGGAAGGACTCTGTAATCATCTGAGTGAGGGTTTGGTAGAGGGGAGACTTATTAGAGAGAGGGGAGAAGGAAGAGAGAGAAAGAAAATATCTTAATTGAAAACATGCAATCAAAAAGAACCCCCTGTCCTACATCCTTTATGCATCTGCTAATTGAAAATGGGAGACTTGTGAACCCAGAGTTCACATGAACACATCCATGGCCTCTCGCAGCTGCCCTTGGAGAGGCAGAGTGCTATGGCACACACTGTGCACAGGGAGCAAAAGGGCAGAACAATTAAAAGGAAAATGCAAAGTACAGTTCTTGAAATGTCATGCATGTTAGCAGCACAAAATGCCAGTTGGGCTCCTCATCGTATTCCCTGCATCCTTCTTTTCCTTTTCCCTGTATTTCTTATTTTTGTCTTTTCTTAATATTTTTATCCATACACATTGGAAGGCATCTGTGGAAGCAGGGCACACACAAGTCATAAGCACAACATCACCACCTCCATTCTTTTGATTCATTTACCCCTCTAACATCTCACTTCCCAAATGTCCACTCCCCCTCTACAAGCACCCCCCAGTGCCAGACTCCATAAACCCCCTCTACCATTAACACCCATCAGCAGCCGGCGCGTTTTTACGGTCAGGGAGCATCGTTGCTCAGGCCTCCCCCTGGGCTCAGATCACATAACTATAAATTTACTCTGGAGCCTCTCATTCCTTTTGGTTTCTTACATCCTCAGGCCTTCCTCTCTCCTGCACTTTATCCCTGCTTTTCTCTCATTGGCATATGCACCTTGACCCGTGCACACTTGCACATATGCAAGATACAAAAAGTTCACCAGCTGTGATCAACAGTAAATAAATCTTGATGCCAGTATTGAGTTACCGCAATTTTATCCTCTGTCTCTTCCCTTCCCCACCCCTTCATCGATGGGAGAAGAATATGAACTTGACATTTGCTCACTGAAAGCAGATGGATGAGGTAGGTCAGCATTAGGTGTAACCCTAGCACTGTTTCTTTGGGTTTCCTGAAGGATGGAGCTAAAAGAATTCTCCTGTTGGGTCAAAGGCCACATTAGTCATTTGCTTAAAGAAGAACTGTGCAGAATTAATCAAAATGAAACACAGGTTTTCATGTCTCTCTCTTATTCAGAATCTCTCAGTCCTTTTTTCCATTCCTCTTAGAGGAAGCAATATATTTTATCCTTTTACACCTTGTCCTGCAGAGGTTTTGTTCGGAGTGGTGTCACAGGCCTTCCCCTTCTGTGTAGAAAACCATTTTAATCAGGATAAAGCCTCCATGTGATACTTGTAAAGGTCATCTGAAGCTGGTGTGTTAGTACCAGTGCAACCACAAAAAAAAAAGACTCAACCCTTCATGAAGAAGTTTTGAGTTGAAAAGAATGATTCTATTCACTGCATTTTTCCAACTTAAAAGGAAAGTTAAAAGAGCAGCTCTAACACTCAGAAGCAAAAAACTTTACATATTTTGTTTCACTATAACCTGAGGAGAGCAAACTATTCAGGGAGAAAGTCTTTCATTCTCGTTTCAAGAGCTATACCCCGAAACTGATTAAGAGCCTGACCTTACCATAAAACAGGTCACAGTAATATTTTTAGGGGTTTCTTTTTTTTTCCTTTTTTTTTTTTTTTTTTTGAGGTTGTTATCTTGGTCAGGGAGGTACCAGAGTATTTATGGTTTACACTTTAAATCATCTTACAAAGGAAAAAGTTTCTTTGGACTGAAAGCTTTCGGCAGCAAACTTTCACCTGCTATGTGAACTGTTCCCACTATTTGGCACACTTGCCTATAAAAGCTTAAAATAGTGCACCAAGATTTTGGTTTCTCTTGATAATTTTCCCCCCCTCTTCTTTTCTTCTCCTGTTTTTCAAATGCTGGAAGTTCCTATTTGGAGTTCCTGGAAACATGTTAATCATTTAGTTGGCATTTGTGAGATGGGCATTCAGAGCAGGACAAAATGTCATTAGTCTTCAAGAACCTTTATGTTGCTCAGCTGCTTCCCAGCCATGCCTAGCAGTCTGAAATACTCTCCTTCCTCCAGCACTGCAGCAAAGTCATCACAAACATTCTAGAAACTGGGTTCTCCTTGTTAACTCAGCTGTAAACCAGTTGAATTTCCAGTGCCCTGACAAATAATCCAGTTTATTCAGATGCATTTATAAAGCAAGCAGCAAAACCACCCACTGTCAGTTGCTCACACATTGGCATATGCACACACAGACACCTTCAGCAGCCCATATAGCACTGACAGTATGCACAGCTGTTATATTTTACGCTATTTGATGCTCAATAATTAGCGCCTGTTAAAGAAAAAAGGAGAGATGCCACACTACCTTGCAACAAATAGCAGGAATCAGTATGTCCAATTTATCAAGACCTACTGCTGAAAGGAAGATTCCTGTTATAATTTCACATGATGTTGCTGTCACTATTACACTTGTCAGCACTATGATATCAACAAAAGACTTCTGGTGTATCTCGCAGGCAATGACTCTTCTTCAGATTCGCTGAAGTGAGACAAGAAAACCACACAGATGCTTGGTATTGTCTTAATTTAATTGGGGTTTTGGGGTTTTTTTTTGCTGTATTTGGCACTTTTATTGATATTTTTTGGTAAGAGAAATGGATTGAGGATTGAACTCTAATCTCTTTCTCAACTGCAAATATTTTGTGATGAGAAAACCATTTAAAATTGAGGAACATGATGTATTCAGTCATGTTCTTAATGATGTCCAAGGAGCAACTAGCCTGGCTGGAGCCTGGTTCTGCAGGTGGTGTAAACTGGCTTGTAACTCTCTTGTGATTAGGAGATTTCTGTCAACAAATAGGGCTGTTGCATGGAAACCGTGCAGGTTCATGTGCCAGGCTTCAAGACAACCCAACAGTACAGAATCACAGAATCACACACTGGTTTGGGAAGGGACCTTAAAGATCATCTAGTTCCAAAAACCACCTCCCCATGGGCAGGGATACTTTCCCCTAGACCAGGTTGTTCCATGCCCCGTCCAAGCTGGCCTGGAACACTTCCAGGGATGGGGAATGTGTCAGAGGAATCTTCAGTCTTTCCTAATGTGTTTTAATTGCCCATAGCTCAGCAAGGAGACCATGGTAGGCAAAGCATGCTGGAGGTTACTCATGGCTATTGTGGGTCCCCAGCCAGGTTCTAAGAACTCAAAGAGACATGAGGATGTCCCCAGCAAGAGCTGGTGGTTCCTCAGCCTCAGAGAGACCTACACGAGGCAGGTGAGCTACACATGAGGCAGCCTCTCACCAACAGATCCACGTGCAGCTTCTAGAGCAGAGGAAAGGATCCAATCTGAGATGTATCCAGAGACCAATAAATAAATATGCACACACTGGCTTATGAAAACCAGAAATGAGACCCTGACCATGTGTCTGAGAATGTAATCTGCAGACAGGCCAGATTTTCTGTCTGCGCATTCCTTGCAGACAAATGAGACTCTTGTATGCGTGAATTCTTCTGGATGAGTTTGACGGAATACAGATATGTCTTAATTTGCATACACTGTATTTAAACCTCATGGATGCAGTATCAATTAGATGTGTTGAGGTCTCTCTAGCAGCAAAATCTCTCTGATTATCTACAGCAGTGTTTTGTTTTCCTGGGCTTCTCTTGCTGCTTTGATTCCCTTGTTGTTTTATTACTCACCCTGGCCCATTGTACTTCCATGTGCAGAGATGCTCTAGGTTACTTCAGCAGGATTAATTTTTCATTGTAATCTAAAGGTTTAGTGCTCTGATTCTGCAACTTTTGCTTGCATTGGAGCAGTACTGTTCAGCTTGATATTTGCAAATTGCTTTGAGTCTCATTGCCAATAGGAAACTTCCAAAAAATATGAGATTGGCTTTGAAATAATGAATCTTTTTTTAAAGCAATTAGTTTCATAAGTTCTGGCACAAAAAACCCCACTTAGTTCATTCTCATTTGTTTTTCGTAATTTACTGCCAGTTTCAACAGATTTTCCTGTAGCTGCAGTTTCTTTGGTGGATGCTCTTGTGCCTAATCCTATGTGTCCCCATGCTTGTGCTTTTCCCTCAGGCCACTGATGGAACAGACACAGTCACTTCTACACAGCCACCTGTTTTCACAAGGCTTGTTTGAGCATCATTATTTCTCTTGAGTATGTCCTTCCCTTTCCCCAGCATAAACACCTTCTGATTGCATACAGTTTCTCTTCAGAAAGTAGGCTATAAGAATTAACAGATGTCATAGTCATGGGGTTTTTTGCTCTGTGGATTCTGAATCTCACGTTTAAATGTGATTGATGTTTTCAGATCTGATCTTTTCAGTTACTCCTATACCTGTGAGGACTAGAAAAATATGTTTTGGTCTTTCAAAACCAACCTGAAAATCCTATGATTCTCTGCCTTGAGAATCTGAAGAACACTTCAGTACTTTCAAGAAAATCACTACTAGAGTGGTAACATTTGTTATCAGCAATTCTGAGCTCCATGTAGGCATATGATTCACCATCCAGAATCAATGTAATTCCCTGGTAGTGCCAGTTAACCCAAGGATGTTTTGCTGCCAGGGGACAAGCCCTATTTCCATGTGTGTTGTCTCTCTCAATATGCACACCATTGCAGGTTAGTTGTATGCTGTTGAGCAGCACTGTTTCTTCCCCTTACATAGGAATAATTTTATCCCTATGTTTAGGAGGTGGAGCAGGATACTGGTCACTCCATGGACTTCCAAACTGCCCTTTTAGCAGGCCCATCGATACCTAGTGGTTAACTTAGGCTTTATATTTGTGAGCTATGATTCATGTATGTTTTGTGGTGGCAGCAGCTCGCATGTTCCTCAAGCAAATGTTGCAGATGGTAGTTTTTAAGCTTGGAGTGGAGTAAGAGGTGCAGTCAGGCCCTTGGCTGGCACTCGGTGTTCCCCTGGTGCTGCGGAGTGTCAGGCAGTGTGAGTGGAGAGGAGCTCAGATCATCTTGTGTATCTCATGTGAAGTGGCGCTTCCTCTAGTCTTGCACTAGAGGAAGTGGTCAGGGGAGGAGTTTGTCTCTCTCACTGCAAATGTATTGCATATTTAATATGTCAAATTCATACCTAAATTGACACTGGATACAAGCATCACTGGGTCAGTAGTGTTATGAGTTACCTGGCAAACCTCCCATCCAGCTTTCCTAGGGACCTTTCTGGCCTCTGGACTCTCATTTTCCCTTCTGACATAAGCATTAAGAGACTTTGATACTTTTGAGATCTGTTGTTTTGTACCTTCTTACAGAAAAAATTACCTTCACAGCATGTTCCTTAATATCTTCACATAGTTTAAAATCTCATTGCAAATTCAGCAGAGCAGATACACCTCTTGTTTTCCTTTCAGAATGAAATTGGCCTTGAACCTGTTAAATGTGCTAACGCTTAGGTAGTCTGTAAATCCCCTCACCAAAAGGAAACAAAAGGCCTTGGAGTTTCCATTAAGTTCTTCCTCCACTCACCTCAGAAAGCAGCTACATTAAGGATCAGGTTATTCTGTCTTAATTCATCATATATGTTTTTCCATCTACACATCACAACTGAAGATATATATATATATATATATATATATATATATATATATATATATATATAGAGAGAGAGTAACAAAATTCATCTGATAATTATAATTGCGTCCAAGATGTTAGCAGTCAATGGTTAATAATTATATATCTAAGCAACCATCCGTCACTCCAGTGATTTCAGCATTTAAAAAAATAATCAATGAATGCTAAACATCTAAGTAGTGTTGCTGAACATATGACTGTGCAATGACCAATTTGCAAAGCCACATTAAAAGAAATATATGAGCAGTGCTCTCCTTAGGGAATGGCCATACAATAGAGTATGGGTATTTGTATAAAAGCTAATCCTCCCACAGAGTTATATCAATTAAGTGGAGTTCAGAGTAATAAAGAAAATACAATGTTATCTGGGCTGTATATTAGTATCCCCTGATTTAAAAAATTGCAGCAAGGTCAGTGGTTTTGGTACTTGTCACTTACAACTAAAGTGCTGCCTGAGTTTTGCTGTCTGTATGTGAATGTGTGTCTCTTTTTCTTTCTCAATGGCCTGTAGTGGCCTTGGAATGGAGGGAAAAAGTGAAAAGAATCAATAATGCCACTTCTTTAAATAGCAAAGTGGATTTAGTGTGTGAGACCAGTGGCAGATTGACAGCCTGGAGAGCTAAAGCCCCCCTGTGCCCACCATGTGCAGCCAGAGCTGTGCAAGCCCCTCCTGGAGTGCCTTGCAGTGTTACCACAGCTTTGACCTGGCTGTGGACACCCTTTCCTCCTTGCAACTGAACCTTTTGCTTTGTTTCTGAGGCTACCACCAAATTAGTTCCAGTTGCAATGGCACACTATTTTATTGAGGAAGAAAGGCATGGTTTGGTTTTCATTTTAAGGTGGACAATTTCCAATAGGAAATGGGTATTTTAATCTGCTTTTCTGTGTTGTAGTAATGAATTGCTTACTTTTAATAGCATAGCAGAAAGAAAAACCACACAAATAAGAGGGACTAGTTTCTCATGGTTCAAACTACACATCTTTTTTCTGGGAATAAGCAAAGGCTGAATGTTTCTTACTGCACAGATTATTCATTGTCCTCTGATAAATGACTAGACAATATTAGTGCCACTTGAAATTTTTTTTTTCTTTATGAGGCGGCCCTCTGAAGACAATGCTCAGATAAAAGTGAATCTTAGAGTTCTCTGTGATGTAACAGAGCAGTTCTTCATATCTCTCTCTACAGACCCAAGGTCTTCCTCACAAGTCTTTCTGCTCTTGGTGTCCCAGTCCCCCTGTTGCCCAGTGTCACATCTCGGACTGCCAGGGAAGTCACAGACTCACAGAATCATTTAGTTTGGATGAACACCAGCAGTTCAAACACTGCTGTTTGAGAGGTGGCAAAAGGCACGAGTACTTTATTTAGGGTGGATTTTATCATTACATTGAGATGTTCAGAAATTACACAAGGGCTTTTCATTCTAAATATCTGGAAATCTGTAAAGCACAAGAAAACCCCCAACAATCAGCTCAAAATCTTGGTTCTGCCAGTGCATACCTACCTCTTTACCTCTAGTCTTACATATTGAATAGTACCCAGTGTTTGGAAAGACCTTAATTTTGGACTTTGAACCTGATTGTGATGATACAATAGATATTTTACCTATGCTGAGCCCCACATCAGGAAAAGCACAGAGGTTAATTCCAAGCACATGCTTAAAAACTATTGAAGTCAAACATATATTTAAATACAGATGTGGGAAATGTGTTTATGGGTGTTGTTGAATAAGGGCCTTAAATGCATTAACAGGTTGCCACTTGATGTTGCTAGCCAATAATACGTTGCACTTTGGCTCTGTTAAAAATAACAATGAAATAGTTGTTCTGTAGTTTTCCTGCCATATTTGAATGATCCTGGGTTGTGATTTTGCCCAATTCCGTGAGCCAGGTAACAGCACATACATCTTGGAAGTTTCCCCCTGGTTTCCTGGTGTTCTTAAATCATTGAGTCTAAAAGCATTGAGAGATGCGAGTTTTTGTAAAAATTAATCTTTTGGGAGCTGCAACTAGACCAAAAATACTCCAGTCATTTTCTAGAGATTGTCCATAGGAAGGTAAATCCTGGAAAATTTCTTGAAAGAACTAGAGCACCTCTAAAATCATGGAACTGATCTGCTTTTTGAAGTTGCTTGTTTAGGGATGGACCCTAGGCTCCCCATTTACTGCAACTCCAGTGGGCTTGCACGAGGACCCTAGAAGCCAACTTGGCATCTGGAGATCTATTTCATGGATCTAATACTGCAAAAAAATAAAAGGAAAAAAAAATTAAAAATGTGGGAGTGAAACCAAACTAAGCCAAATAGAATGAAAATTAAAATGCAGTGACAGTTTAATAGTTTCTTACCCATTCTGGCCTTCTTAATCATATTTGTGTCCTAATGTGAAGACTGGCCTCTTACATTAAAATAGGGTAGTGCTAGGGAATCCACTGAAAGCCAAGACTGGGATTCATTGAGCTGCCCTGGAAGTTCTGACAGCACTGGTGGCTGGTTGGAAACACATGAATTGTTTGAGCAAATTCCATCTCTCATCAGTTTCAAAGCAGAAAACCTGATAAAATAGGTTTGAGTATTAATGTAATTAATCATATTTTAATTACTATTTATGTCTTTGTAAAAATGGTTGGAAAATCTGCCCTTCTGATTTTTACTGGGTTTTACCCCCTTTTTACTCAGGAATAGATGACAAAATGTTCGCTGCAAGGGTCATTAGATTCTATTTGTATGAAGCATTAAAAATGTCTTACTAAAATCGTTTTAGAGAGACAGCATTAAAAATCACTTTCTGGAGCAACCCAGATGTTTTGTTGCAAGAGTCACTCTTACAAGGTGAAGTCAATGATTTACAGCATTGTCCTAGACAGGGACTAGACAGGGACTTGACAGGGACTAGACAGCATTGTCCTAGACAGGGACTTCCCTTCCAGTTGCTTGTGTAGGGCAGATCCACTTCTTGGGGCAGAGTTTGCCTGCAGCATCAGCTACTTCTTTGATAGGTAAATATCTAGAAGCCAAAAATAGAAGAGTTTGTCAAAATCCAGCAGGGCACAAGTATCACAAAGTCACTGTATTGAGTTGTTGACATTATTGCAAAGGGACTTCCAACCACTCCTGGCTTGTTGTCAACAGTAAAGGCCCACATACCATCAAAGAGAGAACACTGCATGAGCACTTTAAGCGGAAATGTTGTTCACACTCAGTGAATTCTGAACTACTGTAAGGGAATAAAACAAAACCAAGACAAACAATAAAATTTAGGGGAAAAAAAAGGCCAAAAAACAGGAGGTAGAAAATCCTGAAAAGAGAACGAGAGGGAAAAGGTAGTTTCTGTCTGTTTTGTCCTACAGACAGAAGTGCCAGGGCAAATCAGCAGGTCTTCAGGTGAATTTTCTAGTTACAGTAGATGAAGCATTTCATTGGCCACTTTGACAGATTGTTAACGTTAGTTGGGCTGAGTGTGATTAATTCTGCTGCTCTGTCAGTGACAGGAGGAAAAGGTTCTGCTAAAACCGAGCAAAGGTGACTCTGCTAGAATTCGTTAGAGGGGCTCAGAGCAGGGGAAGCATGAGGCAGAGTCATGTCAGCTTCCCAGCTGTGGTCTTCTGGATCAAAGGAAAGATGCTGCTGATTTGAAATGAAAAGTTGGGAGTTTCCCTAATGTGATCTGGCGTGGGGAGCAATTGATACGGGGTTGTCCTTCCCCTGCTTCAGGCAAGGGAAAAAATGGATCCGGATGTGAGCAAATAGTACAAAGAGAAGGCAGAGCTGCTAAGCTACATATTTTTATGCAATTTTCAAACGTGTGAGCTGTCAGGTTTAAAAAATAATAATAACACAGGGTCATTCCTTAGCCTGATAACAGATGTGTCCAACATTTGGATTCTAGTGCAAGGATTTTGCCTTAACCAAAATGAATACATCTAATACATTGACAGTAAATCTCTCAGCACTGTTAAAATATAACTCAACTAATAAATGAGAAAGAGAAGACATCTGAGAAACTGCAAGTGTCTGCTTAAAATATATAGACTTAATATCTGCAACTGGCGAGTGAAGTCAGAGCAACCACAGCATTCCTGCTCACCATTCCAGCCTGCAGAATCCAGATCCAAAGACAGAGTCACACCTTGTGTTTACACAGCATACAGCAGTAAAGCTCCATTGATTTCAGTCTGATTATCACTGATTTTCAGTCATTTAAGGGAGGAAAACAGATCTCTGTGTGATTCTGTGGCAAAGGCAGCGAAGCGCACTCCCCATGGCCCCAGTCACTCCAGAGCTGGAGACAACATAGCCTGTGATGCTTTGCCCCTGAGCAGTTGCATCTAACACCAGTGTGCATGCTTAAAGGGAGGGTCATCTAATGTTTCCAGGCAGGAGTAAAGCAGAGAGATGCAAAATTAGCCATGAGGGTCTGGGAATAGCTGTGCAGAGGATAAAGCTCTAGAGTCACAGCGGAAATATTATTCTTATATTACAAAGGGTGCACACCTCAAAGCATAGAAACAAAAATATAAGGTATAGTGGTATTTACTAAAGGAAATCTCATGACAGGATTTATTTGCAATCTTTTCTGGCTAGCTGAATTGTTTGAGAAACTAAATCATTATTCTATATATCATTCTGGATATATAGTTCCATATTACAAACATCTGTAGCTTGCAATGTTTTTTTTTATTCTGAGTGTAAGAGTGGAACATAAGCAAACAGAGCAATAATGTTGTGTTAAAAGTTAAGAAAATTATCTGAAAATCATAAGGTTTTAAGCTGTGGGAGTTGTTTTGCCTGCTTTTCCATGATCTTCCATTTTCTTTTGAAACTGGTTCTCCTTCTACATCCTATTGGATTTGGACTGGGACATGGAGCACAGGTTTTGGAAATACATTTTTTTCTAGGACTTGAGAGGGATTCATCATGTTTACACTTTCCCATCCTTAGGATCAACCAGATATGTTTAATTCCCATTCCTTGCCAGGTTTATCTGCAGTGACTGAAGAAAGAACTTCCAACAGAGTAACCTTGAAGATAAGGAGGGGCAGACAGCTGGGGCAGTAACCTTTTGCAGCCCCATGATTAATCCAATATGGTTGTGAATCAGAGCTCTTGGTCATCAGAGCTTGGATGTTCGGCACCTTTCTGTAATCCAGAGCAACTGCTGACCATTCACCTGTGGTATAAAAACTACAGCCTCAGCAGAGGGATTGGTGGACAGTAACTACTGCAGCTAAACTGACAGAGAATTCACAAATTTCTAGTTTTCGTTGTTGGGTGAAAAACCATAATGATTATTGAAGCAGGGAGCTTCGGAATTTGCAAAACAGAATGAGATCATTATAGTCCTAATCGAGCAAAGCAAATAAAAACATGCTCAGCTCTAAGCACTTGGATAATCTCAGTCCTTCTGACCAGAATTTAATGAAGGATGTAAGACTATGCTTAATGTTCAACATGTGAGAAGTTGACTTCTCAGGGTCTTGAGCATATGTTTAACTTTTTTACTGAGCTAGGGCCATATGAATGAAAATGACATTTGTAGTTAGTGTCTAGGCTAAATCACGCCACATGCCTCAGGGTACAAAATAACTATCAGATGGAGACAGTAGTGTAGTGTTCTCACTATAAAATACTCACCACAGAATCACTTTTCTCAGGTAAGTTCATAGCAGTTAATTTGGAAATCAGGCTATTAGGCTAATATATTTAAGGTCTTATTTGTTAATATGAGGTTTCAAAGCACCTTGCATAGCTTCAGTGGCTGAATAATTTACCAAACAATGGGCAATAAATAATTCCTTCAGTTAACTTTTTTGATTTTTACTGTTCCCAAATTCTCTAATGAACACATCACAACTTTTACCAGCCTAATGATTACTTGGAATAATTTGTGAATTTTTGAAACAAGTAGGTCCTGATCAACAAGTCTGTCAGCCAACAGCAGTAGACATTCCCCAGCGTGGGTTATTGGTATGGCCAAGTCAGTCAGAACAGGAGTAGCTCCCTCTGCCTTTACTCACATATGACTTAAATTCATTTTCTAATGAGCAATTTCCTGAGTTGCCCTAAATTTATGATGTGTGAAGGAAAAGGAGATTTTATTTCCTTTGATAACACCAAAAAAAAAAAAAAAAAGGTAGAATGTGTTTCAGTTGATTTTGCTCACAATTTTTATAACAGCATTTCTAACTTTTGATAAAGATTTTTGTTGCTCCCTATGACCTTTGACTATGTCCTGGTAGTTATATAGGCCCTAATTCTAGTTAAAATAAAAGTAGGTTTCATCTTACTGGGTATGGCTATGTTTGCCTGGCTAAGCCAATATATTGCCATTTGCTTTATGATCAATATCAGCTAATAAAACACCACTATTCTTTTGAAGCACGCTCAGAGAAGGCAAAAGCATCTTGGCAAGACTGACATGTTTCCTCTTCTATGTTGAATTAACATGCAAAAAGGAAATAGAATAAAATAAGTACAGTAAAACCAAACAGAATTAAATAAAAATAAAACAGGTCCTTAAAGAAATAAGCTTACTACTGGCCCAAATTCTGGTTTCAGAAAAATACTTATTACTTCCAAATATCCATTTTAGATCTGAGGAGAATGTAGATGTGGATGACATTAAGAAATATTTACTCCATTGACCTTACACCAATAAGACGTTCTAAAAAAATATTATAGGTTGTATTTATAAGTACTATATGAAAGTGTATTTTTATTTTTCCCCCTCTTTTACTTTTCTGTGTGTGCCCAAAGGCATGCAGATTCTTTTAGTCATGATGCCAAAATTAACAATCCAACATTTCCTATTATTTGTTTTCATTCCATGCTTTACTGTGCTTTTTGAGCTGGTGTGTCTCTGCACCCATGTAGTAACTTGACTTGGGGAACTGATTTGCCTGAAAAAGCCGTAAAAGAGAAGATCTTGGATTTTGTTTCTGTTTTGATGGATCAATTCACCAATCCCATTCAACCTGTCGTTATAAACAGCCACGGCACAGAGAAGAGACAGTGGACTATGGTGGTATAAACTCATACCATGACACCACTGCCATATAAGAAGACAATAATTTTGGCTGAGTTAAAGCAGCTTTGCTCGCTGGCTTGCTTGCTTGTCAGCTGGTGTAAATTAATGCTGCAAACCCACAACTACTCATATATTGTGCCACTGAGGTTGTGACTCATAAACTGATATGTGCTATACATCTTTCCTGGTTAAATCTAAGTACTGCCTCTGATTAAGATCATGGGAGTCTCCCTTCCTAACAGGAGAAATACCCCATACCCAGCCATACAGAGCTATTCAAATGGCTCTGCAGCTTTACCTGCAGAGAAGCTAGCACTGGTTGTGGTGAATCTTGATTTCCTCAGCTTTGATTATGCTTTCTTTTAGCATTTAGAAGACAAAAGCCCAATGAAATAGAATATTAAGGTTATTCATAAATGTGTAAATACAGAGCTTCCAAACTTTTAGGAAATCCAGTGCAACTTCTGGTTTCCTCATCTGTTGTACGACTGGAGGTCTAAGTTTTACCTACTGCAAATTAGAATCAATCTTCTCCAGAAGCAAGGAAATCACATATATTTTATCATTTTACACCCACAGTCTATTGCTGGAGTGACTAGAATAGCAGAACTGTAGCAACTGAGTATTTTGCCCCACAGTTACCTTTGTGGGGGTACCTATTTGTATCTTGGAGATGAAGACTCAATTGATTAAATGGCATTTGCTTTGGGAATAAAAGCTTCAAATGGCCTGTTCTCTTGGTCAGACATTTTTGGTGTTCCTGCTTCCTCTAGGGGAGGAAGCAAGACAGAGAGGTAGATGACAGGAGCAAAGTTCCAGTGATATTCCACTCTGTTTTGAGATATCTAAAGCTGGACCAACTCTTTTACTGTCAGTGGGATAAATCCAGATTAACATCTTTCTATCTAGGAACTGATTCTTGACCATAATCGCCACTTAACATCCGTTTCACAGACAGAAGTGATTAGTTTGCTAATAAACACATTGGTTAAAGCACCTGAAAATCTTGTGCAGAGGTTTTGGTGTGGCAATTAGGAAAATAATACAAATATTTCTTCAACATGAGCTGTCTCTGAAACATAAAACAGTAGTTGCCCACAATGCCCTTCTTCCATATCAGCAGACTTCCCTGTTTGTATTGTGTCTGTAATATAATGACCAGTACTGTGTGTTTTATTACCCAGGCTGTTTGGACAGTGGCTTTAAATGCCCGCTTTGGTTTGATAACACAACATTTCATTAACATATCAGGATCGAATTGTTGTCTGTGTTTGTGAAAATGTATCCGGCTGACCCCAGAGGTTTTGAGAATTTGGCCACTCCCCTTTAGTCATTATAGAAAGAGACCTGCCAAGATGAGAAATTACACCAGGAGGGTTGAATATTAGGATTAATTGTCTTGAACCAGTGCAGTGGAGCAGGTAGGCAAGTCAAATCGAGGTGGGGATAATGAGGGCCAATAGGCAGCCTTTATTGTCTTCTTTCATAAAGAAAAGTATTTAAAAGAAACTATTTCCCGTCTTTCAGCACAACTAAAATTGGAATTTAAAGCTTTTGCATTTTCAGCAATGGGAAAATTACAGTGTTCAATAAAGGGAGGATTTCTTTTTAAACGGGAGAAACCAGGTTGAACAAAGATCATCTGTGGGCCATTAGCTCTTTCTTCGAGGGTAGCTTAGCACCAGCTTTCCCCTGAAGCTGATAGGATTGGTCTAACCTTTTAGACCTTTGATATTGATCTTTAGCCTTTTCAATTGGACATTTTTACTGTGCTTAAACTGTATCTCCTGGTTGCTTCAAACACTTAATTGTGCTGAAAAGTAGTAATTCATTTAAAGGCAGAGGCAAAGTGGGCTAAAGAGGGGAAGGTAATATTAACTGAAACATGACAATGACAATCAGTTAATAAAGAGTAACGTTTTGAATCTTTCTAAAGACCGAAGATTTTTGTTTAAAAGTGAATTGGAATTATGAAGGTGTAATGTTCATCTACTTGTTATCCTTTACTGCCTTCTGTCATTGCCAAAGACTCACCAGACAGTGCTGCAGAGTTTCAGTGTCTCTGAAATGGGAAAGGTCCCAAACCTTTCCCTTTCTGTAGCAGCTCCACCATGCCCCCATTTCAAAAGATTCCCATTGCTATCTAAAACTTAGAGAGACCTTCAAACAGTCCTTTGTTTTGGCTTTAATCCTTTAACCAGCTGTTTGTTCAGTTGTCTCTCTGACGCGGTTCCAGCAGACTGCTTTGTGTTTCCTTGTCGAGTTTATGTTTCATCACAGAAATATCCCAGGCTTTTGAAAATAGAAGACATCCATTCTTGTGAGATACTGGTCCAAAGTAGTGAACAATCAGTTCATATTAACTTTTCAGGAAATTTCCACCTTTCAGAGACAAATTCTTGTGAGAGGTATTCCAAATACTGGTGAAATCAAGGTATTAAAATTAAATTCTATGGTCTTAGCACACTATCTTTTTTCTCTTCAAGGAAATTAATTGTGACAATAATAGGATTTTAGCCTAAGGAGCAACATTGAATTCAGATTTGGCCCACAGTTTGGATAAATAATCTTCCACTCTACAGAGTTGCTAATAAAGATGAGGGTATCTATTTTACATGGAAAAATTTAGTCAGTAAATTCAAAAAGATTCTTCACCAATACCTTGTATAGATTCCAGGATGTTTAGGAAGGTATTTTAGCTCCTATTTTCCACATACACAAACATACTCACAAGAGAAGTCTGATGAACTTCAGCAAACTTTCTATTTCCTGACCCTATCAAACAAAATACTTGGTGAATGCATTTGGCTTAGTATTATGGACAACTTTCATGATCTAAATCTGCTATCCATGATGACAGAAGGCATTATTTTTTCCTTCTTTTTTCAAGATTTATAGATTGTATTCACAAACCACCATTGTATCACTGTACTCGAATTCTACCATCCAAAATGAAATTTTTATATACCATCTATCAATGTGAGCTGAGTGCAATGAATAGAAAAGGCAGCTCTCTATCTTATCAATAATGAAAGAGTACTTCACTTCCCAGAAGAAATAAAGTGGGAGACTATGTACCTATTTCTCCTGGAAACCACTCCAGGATTTCACAAAGGATGTATATCAACATATTCACCTTGGATCAACCCAATACCCTTCAGCTCTGTAACTGCTAATTTTCCTGATCAAGCTCCATTTAATGCACCTGCATTTTGATGTTCCAGCTCTTAGTGATGTTCAGAACAGATTTGTGTACACTTGAATGAAGGAAGAGTTGAAGCCATTTTGAAATTCTGGCTATTGTTAGGATCATGTTTCACTTACATTTAATTTGAAGTGTTTCACTTTGCAAGAATAATGAAGTACTACATTCTGAAGTGAGAAAATTTCTTACCAAGGCCCTGTAAATCTTCTTCTAAATTTGACAACACTTCTAATTTATGTCTTGTGCCCATTTAAAGATAAGTACATTTCCTATGACTCTGTGTGGACTGTAAAAACTGAGTGATAACAATAGTTGTCTTTACAAAAAGTAAATTAGAACTGGCCATGAAAAAAAAAATCTGTAAACATGCAACTGTTCCAATAGCAGGCATAATTAATAGCAACTGTAATGTAGTGTAATGGTGTAAGTCAGAAATAATGCTACCACCATTAAATACACATATGTTAACAAGATCACAAGGAATGAAAAAAACATTCACATTTCAGACATCCATTAGTCTCTCAGCTTTGCTGTCTACAAAGGGCCTGTACCAGTGATCTTATGTTAATACAGTGTGTACTGCTTGCAAGGCAACACAGGGGAATGCAAAATAGAGCAGGAAATGCTGCAAAGATTGGATCAAAGTTTTGCACTACATAAATTCACTGCAAAGATCCTCAATGTAATTTGTCTAAAGCTTTAGAATTAGTGCGTATTGTGAGGCAGCTTTATGTCAGGGAAAGGGTGGCTTAGTATTTTCAGGAATTGCTGGAGTAAAATGAAAAACCGAAGAGACTGGTTTACATATATTGTGTAATGTTGGGTAATGCTGTTTATCCATATTTCCCAGGGCAATTGACCATAGCATCTACAGAATTCAGTGCACATAAGGCTCCTTAATATCAATGGCAAAGCATCAAGGTGGTGGTTCCTCCCTGTGGTGTCTCACAGGTAGGACTACGGAATATTTCCCACATAAGAAAGGGTACTTTTATCATACTCAGTGAGGTGTTATTTACCCCACAGAATGTCCTTCCTGCAGCTGCCCAAGGGACATTGACCAGGGTAATGCCTAGAAAGCTCAGTGTCAGCCCTGTGCTTTAGGTTTTCCTTTCAAAGAGGCAAGGGTAAAAAAAAGGGATAAAAATGGGGGATTGCAACATGACCCATATTTGAGAATTCTGAAGAGCAAACTCTCTTTATCAGATCAAGCTGCAAAAACTTTGAGCAGATGTTTAATATTTTCTAGGAAATACAACTGTATTTGTATGAAATGTGTGGTATGGGTAATTGTCTTACTTTAGATTTTGCAAAAAAAAGAAAGGTATTTCATCATAATTTCATCTAAATCACAGAGGGTGGTGACTACAAATTGGTTGAAATATTTTCAAAAACCTCTCTGGGTGTAGTGGTTTTTAAATATCTTGTGAAATATCCTTTTTTTTTTTTTTTTTTAATTTCCTTCT